>CM031372.1:77668102-77869819 GCA_018208015.1 Medicago ruthenica | reverse complement strand
CTAAATTACCAGGATATGGAGACAAACACAATTGGTCTAAACGAAGCATATTTTGGGATCTTCCATATTGGAAAGATAATTTATTAAGGCATAATCTAGATGTGATGCACATTGAGAAAAATGTATTTGACAATGTGTTTAACACTGTCATGAACTTTAAGAACAAGACAAAGGACAACGAAAAAGCAAGAATGGACTTGGCCATCATTTGTCAACGTAGTGACTTGGAGTTGGTTCACCATGCCAACGGAAAGATAACAAAACCTAAGGCAACTTACTGCCTTTCGTCGGACGAGGCAAAGAAAGTTTGTAAATGGATTAAGGAGCTTAAGATGCCTGATGGTTATGCATCAACTTGGCTAGATGTGTGGATGTTGATAAAGGGAAAGTTCATGGGATGAAAAGTCATGATTGTCACATATTTATGGAGCGTTTACTTCCATTTGCGTTTAGTTCGTTGCCTGATGTAGTGTGGAAATCACTTACAGAATTAAGTCAATTCTTTAAAGGCTTATGCAGCAACACCTTAAGACATGATGAATTAATCAAATTGGAAGAGAACATTCCAATTATCATATGCAAACTTGAAAGAATCTTCCCACCCGGATTCTTTGATTCAATGGAGCATCTTCCAATTCACCTCCCGTATGAGGCAAAGCTTGGCGGGCCAGTTCAATACCGATGGATGTACCCATTTGAAAGGTATTTTGTATACGTTATAAATACTTCTTCTTTTCTCGATCTTTCACATTTATTAAAAGTAAGTTGTACATTCTTGTTTTTTTAGAATGATGGGTGATTTTAAGCGGTCAGTGAAAAACAAGGCAAGAGTGGAAGGCTCAATATGTTCATCCTACTTAGAAAAGGAGGCAACATATTTGTGTTCCCACTATTTTAAAACTGTCTCCCATTGTGCAAAAAGTCAACGTAATGAAGCTTTAGGATTCAACAATGATGTTACATCAACATTATCAATAAGCAATCCACTAGGACGTCCTAGTGGGCAACACCAAACACATTGGTTGACAGAAACTGAATGGACGTCTGCGCATGTACACATCCTCATAAATTGCAACGAGGTTAAGCCATATATTAAGTAAGTATATCAAATTAATCTTACACCAAGTGTATTTAACTTTCATATATTACAACAATTCTCTTTTTATTGACAGTGCCTTTTTGCAACATAACTCCATCAATGAAGAAGATCCTTCAGCTCAAGCTCTTATACATGACAAATTCCCACAATGGTTTCAGGATTATGTAAGTGGTGGATTACCCTTATTGAGCTTCATTACCCTTATTGAGCTTCATTATTTTATTGAGCTTCATTACCCTTATTGAGAATTTCTTATTTATATAGGTAACTGATGAGGCAAATGGTGTGACCGACACTAACTTGATATCATTAGCTTGGGGTCCAGAGTCAAATGCCATAAGTTGGCACAAGTACTTCATTAATGGGTACAAGTTTCACACAGAAGCATGGACTCGAGGTAAAAAAACCACAAACAGTGGAGTTTATGTGAAAGGGGTTACAGAAGGAGGGGAAGATGATTTCTATGGAGTCATCGAACATATATTTGAGCTGGAATATCATGGATTGTCTCACAAGGTAGCCTTATTTTATTGTCAATGGTTTGATCCGAAGAGGAATAGAGGAACAAAAGTACATCCCAATTACGATATTGTGGATATCAAGATGAACAAAAAGTATGATCGCTATGATCCATTCATAATTGCACAAAAGGCCATACAAGTGTATTATGTACCCTACCCAGATATGTGCACAAACAACGTGGTTGGTGTGCAGTGATAAAGACGAAGCCTAGAGGTCGTGTAGAGGTGGATGAAATTGTCGAGGACACACCTTATCAAGATGATGAAATGACACACATTGAACAAATAACTGAAATTGAAGAAATGACCGGCTTGCATGATGATGCACATAGTGATGAAGAGGTCGATGTTATGTTAGTTCGAACCATGGAAAATGATAAGGGGGCAGACAATGATTGTAGCGAAGACAATGATGCAAATAGTGAAGATAGTGATGCAACCATGAAATCACATAGTGATGACGAAGATAGTGATTCGTTTTGAAATGAAAATTTTATATTCAATTGAATATTAAATTTTAATTGAATGTTAAATTGTATTGTCATCTATCTAGATTGATTATCCAATTGAGCTTATAGTGCTAATTTATAAACCATACTTGCTCTTATGCTTCAACCCTTGAGTTTTGTTTAGTAATAAATATATCTCTTTTACATATTGAAATTGAGAAAGATGAGATGAAATCGACGTAGGTTGATTTATGTGTTTTTGTTTTGGTTGGATGAATGGTTGAAGTAAGTCTTTAAGGAACATGTACACCATACACTAATTAATGTTCTAAAATACCATCTGTTTTAAAGTTTGCATATATTTTTTGTTGTTTCTCATTATCAACTATATTCTCTTATGTTTTGTAGACAGATCATGGCTCCTAAAGAAAACTGTAAGAAGGTCAAAGGTCCACATATGAAAAAGCGGATGATTATGCCACATAAGTTGAAACAAGCGACTAGGCATCTACATGCATCAGCTGCGAAGTCGCCTCTCAGTGATGACGCTACAACACCATGGCAGCGGGATGCAGATCAGCTGAATGAAGGGGAGCGGGATGCAGGGGAGCGAGATGCAGGGCAGCTGGATGCAGGGCAGCTGGATGCAGGGCAGCTGGATGCAACTGATCAGCCCCCTACAACTGATCAGCCCCCATCATCTTCCCCTACAACTGATCAGCCCCCATCAGCACAGGGGTCACGACATACGCCAGATCCGAACAATCAATCAACTTCAGTGCATGCACACAGCAGTGAAGATAGGGCGCAATTGTCAAGAAACACTAATCATGATCTTCATAAAGCACCTGATGGAAGACCATATATTTTTCCAGATGGGAAAGGGTACATAATTAATTACTGTTAACGTATCACTTATATGATTATGTATGTATAAGGTATTTTAGTATTTTGTTTATAACTTGTTTGTAGGTGGAACCCATGTAGGGTGGCCTCAAGGGCCCTGACCTCAGTGATTCGATCTCAGTTTCGCAATGCATGGTCTAGATGGGGAGAGATCCCACCTAAGAGGGTGGAACGCATGTTCTTAAAACTTGGGGTAAGTTTGTCACTTTTCTTAGCTATTCAAAGTTGCGTAAATTTGTCACTTTGCTTAGATATTCAAAGTTGTGTAATGTTTTTCACTTTGATGTTTTTTTTTGTTTATGTTGGTTCTTAGTTTGTATATTATTATGATATTGCAGAAAAAAGTTGCATGGCGGCCTGAGGATGAGTTTGAGCTTAAGATTATCTTCAAGAGCAAGGGCTCAAAGCGCCTTTCTGAGATGCTAATGGAGGCAAGGAACAAGAATGAACGCCCATCTTGGATTGGCCCGCGTACTTGGAAAGGGCTTGAAAAGAAATGGCAATCTACAGATTATAAGGTGAAATCTGCTCGAAATAAGAATAATCGTGCTTCTGCCAAGGGTGGATCCGTCCATACAGGAGGATCCATATCCACAAATGAGTATGTCATACGAATGGTATGTTTTTTTTACTTGATTCCTTAAAATTCAACTTGCAGGTTCAATATTTCATGTTTCTAACATTCAAAAACAATTTTTTATTGTGTATAAGCGTCAAGAGTTGGGTAGAGAGCCCACAGTGGATGAGGTCTTCTTAAAGACTCATACGAGGAAGGAGGACTCCCAATGGGTGGACGAAAGATCCAAGAGGACATATGTAAGTGTAATTAATGAAAATAGAGATGAAGTGTATAACATGCTGATGTACTTCACATTATTAACATGCTGATTAACATTATTAACATGCTGATTAACATTATTAACATTATTAACATGCTGATTAACATCTAGTTAGTTTTCTGTTATCCTTTTCCACAACTGGATCAGAATTAACAAAATAATGCTCTATCTATCCTCTGACCTCTTCTGGAATTTTAGATAGTTTCCTCGTCAGTTTATTCATCATGACCCAAACTGGTGTGTCAACTTTCAAGATAGCTTATGAAAACAACTTATAGCTTATGGAAATAGTTTTACTTTATTCTATCTTTTGTTATAGAAATAGCTTATACATAAGCCCTCATATGATAAGCGTTTATGCTATAAACATCTAATTAAGCTGTTCACCCAAACATGGCGAATGTTTAACCTTGCAAATTCTTGACTGCCAAGAGTTTGACCAGTAGAGCAACTATATAAGATTATCATTTCGATGCAAAATTCAACTTTTCTAAAGCATTTAGAGTTCCCTAAAAAAACCATTTAGAGTTCTCTAGCTAGTTTTGTAGTTTGTATAATAATTAATAACTGAAGCGTTATTATTTGCCTGAAGTGTTGATTAGTCCAAAGGTTTTTATTTCCTTTTTATTTGCCTGGAGTATAGTTAGGAGTATAGTTGAATAAAGAAAAGCTATGTGCTGCAATAAAAAATGAAGTTAGGACTTGGGAGTATAGTTGAATATTTGCCTGGAGTTCCAGGAAGGTTTCTTTTCTTCTTATTTTGCTGTTGATTAGTGGAACCATTGCTATCGCATGCACCAGATGGACCTGAACTTGAGTCATTGAGATTATTTTGCACCTCTTGCTGCTTGCTAACTTCTTCTCCATTGTTTCCTGAGGAGAAGCTTCCTTCATCACCTGAAATATTTGACATTTCAATACAAATAAATTGAAGCAAATAGAAGCTTCTATGTGTCAACTATGATATTTTCTTTTCTTGTTACTGATGGTGGACCACACCAAAAGAGATGAATTTTAGATAGTTTATTCCTCGTCAGTTTATTCCGTTTATTGATGTGTGTTATATTTGTATTCACCTTGTATTTTCCTTCAGTTTTACTTGATTTTAGAAAATCGATGATCCTAGTAAAACAAATGAACATTTCATATGCACTTGTAGAAAGATAAGTTTGCAATAGTTGGTTTTGGTTTCTGGCTGATGGTACAATTTTGTAGTATATTTAAGTAGTGTTTATGTATCATATCAATATTGCTTTGATTTGCATTCTGAATTGTCATTGCTTTGATAACATATTCAAGGAAAAATGTGTATGTTTGTAGGCTTTTGATTGCTAAGTAATTTCATACATCGTGTGACAGCTTAAATGTAATATGTATGTTTGTTTTCTCTTGAGCAGGAAACATATAAGGAGAAGATGGAGAAGGCATCTGATAATGGTACCAAGGAGGTTGATCCTGCAACTCAATTGAACTTATGGGCTGAATCAGCTGGGGGAAAGACTCGGGGACGACTTTATGGTACTGGTGATATGGCAAAGCGCTACAAGCCAGGTGTATCCTCCCTGACCCAGCAGTCGCATGTATCTCCATATACTAGCCAAGTTTCTGCCGGGATTGCTGCACAGATGGCAGCAATTGAAGAGAGAGCAAATGCAGCAGAGGATGATGCTCGAGTTGCACGTGAGGAATGTCGCAAGGCTAATAAGCGCACACAGGATTTGGAGAGACAACTGAAGGAATTGGCTGAGAGTGTTGCATCCATCAAGGGTGGCCGACACCGTCGCCATCCAGACTATGATGATGACTCTGACACAGATGCTGACTCTGTTGACAGCGTAGAGGATTAAATTATGCTTTAGTATTACTTTGACATCCGCACTATGTTTTATTGAAGACTTGTTTTATGTTTTGTTTTACTTCACGTCAAACTTGCTATATTAATGTTTATTTCATTCGGAGAATTGTGGATTGATAACGATTGAGACTTGTTTATGTTAAAATCCATTGGAGTTATGAAAGTTATTGAGTTTTGATTTTATTTTAGCTTTTGTTGATAACATAAAGGTCAATGTGATATACATATATATATATATATATATATATATATATATATGTGTGTGTGGTTCTAAAAATATAGCAGGCTAATGTGCAATTTGTATGAAACAAAAGAACCATAAATCGAATTAGATATATTGTGTGTATTATTGTATACAGGGAAAAAAACATTACTGAAGGCTTAGATGTGGGTATTACTGTTTGAAGCTTAAAGCATACAAAAGCATTACAGACGGCTAAGCCGTGGGTAATATTACCGACGGCAAAGCCGTGGATAATATTACGGACGGCTAAGCCGTGGGTAATATTTCTGACGGCTAAGCCGTGGGTAATATATGACCAATAATTTGTTGTTGAAACCATGATTACCCACAAACTATCCATGGTGTGGCCGACGGTAAATACAGAGGGCTTTCATGGCCGTGGGTAACGTTACCGACGAGGCATTTTCCCACGGCCTCGCGACCCTCGGTAAGCCGTGGGTAATTAAGATTACCCACGGCTTTTTGCACCTACAGACGGCTTTTGTTCCTGGGTAATAACAGGTTTTCTTGTAGTGGCAGACCAAATATCTTTTTCCAAAGAGCCATTAGGACCAGAAGGGGAACAACTAAAATAAGTTGTCTTTAAAAGATAGGGAACCTAAAGTAGAAGTTCCCCAAACCAAAACTTCACGAGCATCAGATAAAGGAATGATAATAGACTTCATAGAATTTGCCACAATATGAAAGTTTTGCTGAATCAAAGTTGGAATATCTCATTCAGAGCAAAGTTCAACCATGGAAGAAGAAGAAGAAGAAGAACTCAAAGATGGAAGATTCTGTTATGATTCAATGTCACATAATTGTACATGAAGCAAGCTTATATACACACAGGGCCGTTCAAAACATGAATCATGGGAGTTGAACTCAAGACCATGGGAGTATAAACATGGATTGCAACCGCTAGCAAAATATAATAGTATATATTTACTCTAGCATGCATTATATATATATATATATATATATATATATATATATATATATATATATATATATATATATATATATAAATTATTTGGGCTCCCAAATTTTGGAGTCCCAGCTCTGTAGAGCTGTTTGCACCCTCAAGGGCCCGCCCTGTATACACATAGCTAGTGTCAATTCATACTAACTGTCATACCTAATTACATGTAAGCTAAATGTAAATGAAATTACAAATGAAATGAAACTAGCTAGTAAGTGACTTGTATTGCAAGCTAAGTAACTTGTGCACCAATTTTTATCATTTCTTCCTCTTTTTTACTCATTGCTGACACCGCCTCGCAAGCTGGAGGTTGGTAGATGTCTACCATCCCAAGCTTGACAATGCAATCATGGAATTGTTTAGGTCTTGCTCCTTTGGTGAACACATTACATGTTTGATGTTGTGAAATAATGGGAAGCAAACACATGACTCCTGGTTGAATCTTCTCACGAACCAAATGACAATCTATGTCTAAATGCTTGGTCCTTTCATGAAAAACTGGTTTAGCAGATATATGTAAGGCACTTTTGTTATCACAGTATAACACATGTAAACTATTGAACCAAAATAGATTTTGTATAATGCCTCTTAAGTTTTGATGATAACAAAGTATGAAAGAACAATTGCATATGCTAATATGTGTTCAAGTATGCAAAACCATAGAATAAAATTAGAATAAAATTTAAACTGTTAAATCAAGTTTTGCTTCTGAAATATCAAGATTAGGGGATATATATTAAAGCATCTGAAACATATGAGAAGCTGAAGACTTTAAATAGACTCTTAAGAAATCAAACATATGAAGGAGAGAAGACTCTGAAAAGGTCAATCATCTGAAGGTCAAAAGACTCTGAAGACGTCAAGCGTTGCTCAAACAATTTCTTTCCAATCGCTACTGTTGTTGTTTTTCCATATCCATATTGTTGTTGTTTTTCCATATCCATGTGCCTTTCTCCCGTCATGCGTGAACTCCTTTGTTCCAAAATGTGATGATCTCCTCTTACCGTGCGGCTCCTTTTTATATCATTTGGCTCTCGTCCCTTTTTTCTTATATCATTTGTTCCAAAACCTAAGGATCTTCTTTTATTGGGCCAGCCTTCACATTATATTGCTTTTCTCCATTTTAAATTGCTACAACACACCTCTTCAATACTTGTAGTAATAAGATATGACAGACTGTCATCAATATTTTCTCTGCATACTTCTTTTGTTTGACAAATGTAGACTTCATTATCCTCTTGGTAATTCCAATTCCAAGAAAATGTTGTAGTAGGCTCAAATCATTCATCTCATATCTCATCATCATTTCTTTTCTAAAATCTTCAATCAACATTAACTTATTTCTGGTAAAGATTAAATCATCCACATAAAGTGCAATAATTAGAATGTCAACCATACCTTGTAGTTTGACATTCAAAGTAGGCTCATTCTTACTCTTGTCAAAACCTTTCTCCATGAAGTAATTGTCAATATTTCTTTAACATTCTCTCGATACTTGATTCAACCCATAAAAAGCTTTCTTCAATTTATAAACTTTTTCTTCTTGGCCTTCAATTTCAAAGCCTTGAGGTTGCTCCACATAGACTTCTTCTTTCAACTCTCCATTTAAGAATGCCTACTTCACATCTAGCTGATACAACTTCATCCTTTTTGAGTAGCAAGGGAGATTAACGCTCTAATGGTGTCGAGACGTGCCACATGGGCAAATGTCTCTTCATAGTCAACACCGGGCTGCTGTGCATAGCCCTTTGCAACATGTCTTGCTTTATTCTTTTAGACTGAACCATCTGGATTATGCCTCGCTTTGGGTGATTTGGAGGGCGAGAAATGAGAGAATTCATTACAATAGGGTGCGGATGATTGATGAAATAGTGGAAGAGATAAAAGTGCTATCATAGCACTGGAGTTTAAGTAGATCGAAAATAACTCCGTGTCTCTTTTATGAGTGGAGTTGGAACCCAAAAGATTTTTCGAGAAGATGAAAAGGGGGTGCTTTTGACTCTTCTTTTCAAGTGGGGTTGTGCTGGGCTGATACTTCAAGTGTACACTAGTGCCATGTAGTTTTTTGGTGTTGTCTATGTTTAGTTTTCCTCCTTTCTATTCTGTTGGTATTTTTTCCCGGCTGTTCTGCTGTTGCTTGCTGCAGTTCGGCTGCTTTGTACAATGTATCGGATGTTTTTTCTCCGACACTTTTTTGGGGGTGTGTTATGTTGGTCTGGTGCTGCTTGGATACAACACCGTTGTATTTTTACTATTGGTTTCCTTGTCCTTCTTGTGCGGGGAACCCGTATAATATATATGTCGTTTAAAAAAAAAAAATTAAATGCCAATTTCCAACTTGTAAAAAAACAAACAATATGGCACCATCAGGGTTGGTTTTAATCAAACTGAGAGCAGATGTTGAAGATTAGAACATGCATCATTACTTTATCACATACATATTTAACGTTTAGAGCCAGTTTCAATACATATGATAGTATTTGAAAGAGGTTTTTGGGTGTACTCAAGGCACATTTGACTTCAAGTCAAAAACTAATCCGTCGAAATATATCTCGAAACAAATACTCTTTTATTTTATTATGAGATTTCTATTTTACATCATAAGATTATTTTTATTTTTTTAAGCAACATTACAAGCATTCTAATAGTGGAATAAGCAAATTATAAATTTTACAATTCCACTTTACGTAGCATTATATGAGCACCATATTGTGGCTGAAGCGTAATTACCGTAGCCGGGGCATGAGCATAAGATGGAGAAAGTTCGAATGAGAAACGTTGTAAAATCATTGTTATTGCCATCTTTGCTTCCAACATGGAAAAGTTCTGTCCAATGCAAATTCTAGGACCCCCTCCAAATGGAAAAAATGAATTTCTTCCATTTGTTGCTTTCAAAACACCTTCAGAAAATCTCTCAGGATTGAACACCTTAGCATCTTCACCCCATAGTTCTATGTCATGGTGAACCATAATTATCGATAAGAAAACCTGCACTCCGGCTGGCAATGCTAGGTTTCCAAGTGTCACATCTTTGTGAACACTTCGAGCAAGTGCGATTACTGGTGGGTATAACCTAAGAACCTCATACAAAATCATAGTGACCTGTCTCAAAAAAGGTTATGTCAATCGTAAGTATCACGGCATATACTGTTTAATAAGAAGAGTAGAACACAATACTTACAATCTTAAGATGACTTAGTCCGTCAAAATCGGGTTTATTGTGGCCAAAGACTTGTAATACTTCTTCCCTTGCACGTGCTTGCCAATCAGGGTACCTACTTAACAACACCATTGTCCAAACAAGCAAAACAGAAGTGGTCTCTTGCCCTGCAAAGTAGAAGAGCTTGCATTCCTCTATTACATCATCAAGACTCATTCCAACATCCTTATTGTTGCCATGTTCTTCCATTTCTTTATGATTTGACTCCAAAAGTATGCCTAATAAGTCATCCTTAGTGGCTTCACCTGCCTTTAGTGCTCTCTCTCTCCTGTTAATCATATCTGTGAGTGAATCTTTTATGTCTCTGTCAATTTCTTTCATTCTCCTAGGGGTAGTAGTTGGTAGAAACCTTCAAAATAAACTTAATTAGTTTCGTAATTAATATGATATGTAAGGAATGTTATTTCATGGATCTTACTCCTCCAAAGTGAGCAACTAACTTTAATGTATAAATAGTTAATTACTCCCTCCATTTCAAAATACATGTCCATTTTAGAGAAATTGCAGTAACCAAGAACAAGCTAGTTTGACACAAAAGTTCCTATTATACCCTTGTCTTTGATTTCCTCCATTTTACATTTATTTACCCAATCTCATAATTACTCTCAATACCAATACCAAAATTAATTAAACAAATTAGTCCATCATTTAAACACCATTGGTCATTTCTTGGGAGAGTCTAGTAGTCATTTCTTGGGAGAGTGCATAAGTAAATTCACTTAAAATTGGGTCAACATTTATTAGTAGGAAATAATTATTGTGGAGAAAATCTAGAATCTAATTAATTGGTAGGCAAGAGTAAAATAGACAAAATGTATCCTTAAACTATCAAATGGACATGTATTTTGAAACAAAAAATTTCTCCAAAATGGACATGTATTTTGAAACGGAGGGAGTACAAATCATTGATCCATAAATAATAGTTGTTATTACAAGCACATGTGTCTAAGAATATGTGTTGAAATATTCTCTTTTGGTCTTCTTACTTTATTTTGTATTAACTTTAAAGGAGCCAAATTTCCACTTCTATATCACTCGAATTATTGTGGTTGTTCGCGTGTTTTGGCAACAACAAACATTGGTTTTACTATTATCTTTCCATCACAGTGATCAGTAATGAATTAGCACAGAATATATAACATACTGATTCCTAACGATGGTTGTTACTTCTTAATAGTTTTATCCAAAGTGCGATATAAAATTAGTCTTACCTCCATCCAGGGATATAAACTTTCATCATAATTTTTGTTGTAAGTTCAGCTTGTTCGGTTTGAAGTTGAAATATTCTTTTTCCCTCTTCATAACTACTTCCAAATGCTGCTCGAGAAATAACATCACTGGCCAAATTTTGAAGGAAAGGCCATACGTCCATTTCACATGATCCATCTGAAGACAACATTCTCTCCCATTTGCTAATCAGATCATTGCAACTTTTTTGGAATATTGGTAACATGATCTGTTTGTAAGAGACAAAAAGGTGTTAAATTAAGCACATGTGCATGAAGAATTCAAATCATGTTTTCTTATAAACCTAATTTGTGATGCTTGAAAAGCTATATGCTGCAGATTAATAAACACATTTGGATTCTCTATATGTAGTAAAGGGAAACTTGCCTTCAATTTTTCTAAATGGAATGCAGGATTTATTATCTTTCTGTGCTTGCTCCACTTTTCTCCCTCAAGATTTACAAGACCATTAGCTAGTAACCTGACAAGTGGATTCGCCTTAGGCTTTTGGAAGTCGTAAAATTTGTTAAATACATCTTTAATTTGCTCCGGATCTGTTATGTTCACCCTTGGTGTCGGTCCAAACCAGATAAAAGAATTCTTTCCTGCTTGCCAAAGATATGCAAAAAGTATTAGACATCAGGAATTGATGAGAATAAAGCAAACTTATTCTAGTGTACTAATTTCCATTGGAATCTTTGAATACAGAACCTGAACTGTTAATACGTTCTATCTAGGTATTATGTATTATGTATTGTACTGCAAGAGAAGTATTCTCTATTCATTTAGAGGGAATCTGAGATGATTTTACATAACCCTCCTATCTCTCGGCTGAATCATAGCTATGAGATTAATCTAAGGACTAAGATCAACATTCTAAACTATTAGATTAATTCAAGGGATGAAAACTTGATTGGGAGGAATGTAAAAACCAGAAAGGTTCTAAGTCTAAATCTATGCATTATAAAGAATGATAAAATAAAACTGTTTTGCCCACATGACATTTTTTTAGGGGTGACCACATGACATTTGAAGCTAATGTTTCTATTAATTTAGGTATTGCTAATTCTCTCCTAATTTTATACAATTTGAGAAATGTTTTTTTTTTTTATTACTAACAAGTACTACGCTGATCTATATTATTAGAGAAAGTTAACTTCTTATGTTCATCTAATAAATGATTTATTTAATCTATATTAGGGACTTGATATATCATTTATTGAATAAAAAGGAAGTACAATTGAGGGACACTAAAGTAATCTATTGCCCCTCTTTATTACATAAATATATCCAAATTCCAACAATTAATGATCATAATAATTAAGTGGGACATCGTTTTTTTATTGCAAATGTTAGTAATTAGTTGTTAGATTAATATTTATTATGGTCCCGTTTGGATCAGTTTATTTTAGAGTTTATATAAAACAGCTTATGCAAATAAATAAGTTTTTATGTGTTATTTATAAGTTTTTAAGGTAGTTTATGAAAAAACAGATTATGAAGACACAATTTTCGTTAGTGTGAGTTTATAAATTAAAATAAAAGCTAATTTATTTACCTAAACTATTTTTCATAAGCTCAAAGCAGACGGGGCCTATTTCGTTTGGGTTTAAACTCAAAACATCCAATTTCTTCAATCCTTAACTCAAATGTTAAATTACTCGACCCCTAAGTGGAGCACTATTAGTCTACAGGGGGATGGAGCTCATGTATTAAAGGGATTTTTCTATGAAAAATCGAAAAATTAATAAAGATGAGAGTTTGTTATAAAAAAGGACATACCATGTTTTGCAACACTTTGTTGGACAAAGGAATACACACGAGGCACAATATCATCAGAAAGATTCATCGGTTTAGATGTTGCTTCCTTTCTTATCTTAAGAAGATCTTTTATGTCTCCAACTAAAAGCCTATATGAATTTCCTTTAAGTCCTTGTTCTCTTAGCAACTTTTCTAGCTTTTTTGGCTTCAACCACAACCAATTCAAAATCCTCCATGCCCATATGAGAGAAAGTGTCATCAAGGTGAAGATAACTATGGTTGTAGTTGTAGCCATTTTTGTGTAGAGTAATAATTGGTGGAAAAAAGAAAGTAGGAGAAGATGATAAAAGAAGAAGAATTCGGTGAGCAAAAGAAGTATGATTTGATATGCTGCACTCTAAAAAGTCCACGACACATGTCCTTGACTAAGAATTTTGTTGGTTTCACATTTGATATTAACACTATTATGACCTAACTTTTTAATACTTTATTATATGCTTCCCCCCACACACACTGCGCCCATTGCCGATACATCCCCCTACTTCACCAATCTAACGGGAAGAACTCTATACCGAAAATACCCACACTTCTCCTTTAACATTCAACACCATTCACCGAGCAAAGCCAAATTATAATCCCTTATTTTCCTAACCCACAATCCTCCCTTTTTCAAAAAGATAGTTTGCCATTTAATCCAAGATATTTTTCTAATTTCATCACTTTCCAAAAAAAAAAAAATTGAAAATAGGTTCAACAGAGAAAATGATATATGTGGGAGCCTTGAAGAAGGAAAGAAAATAGACCGGTAGAGAAGACATAATAGACTTCAGAAGAACCAATTGACCATCCAAAGAAATGTTCTACTCTTCCAACCCGACAATCTTGTTTTTATTCGATCAATTAAGGGATCCCAAAAAATTAAACTTTTGATAATCTTCACCAATAGATAGTCCCAAATAAAGGAACGGGAAACGATCTGTTTTGCAAATTCAACACCAAAGTGGCCTTTGTCAGCAGAATTGAGAACATTGACTCCCACCGACATACTCTAATGAAAGTTGACCTTTAGATTCAAAATCACCTCAAATAAAATACAAAAGTTGGAAAATGACATATAATCAAAACAGTGGAAATAATACTTTTTTAAGTTAATGTTTTAAAATTGGCTTCTTATTCAACTCAATGGGGAAATTGGGTCATCAGTTTACTGGTCGAATCATCGAATCTCTAATTGAACCATAATGAATTTTGATATTCAACTATATTTATTAGTTTTATAGTTTTTTTTTTAAATATATTGAACTAGAATAAATTGGGTGGCCTGATCTCTAAAAAAAATCATACATACACGTTAATAAAATCCACCAGAAAAATTGTAATAATTTTATAAACTCATCGATTTAATAAAGAAAATATTTAATTTATTACAGCTAGAAAATATTTAAAATCATTTCATAATTTCTTACCTAATTTATTACAATTATTAAGCTTCGTAGATGGTAAGCCAAATAATATTAATGTAGAATAAAACATGGGTAGTAAAAAAATAATGGCTTCAATACATAGAAAAAAATAATGGCTTCAATGCACTTTTAGTAATTATATATTTTTTTAAGAGGTAGTAATTCTATTTTTAAAAAATTAAAGTTTTAGTCTTCCAATTTTAAAAGTCTATTTATTTTTTGTCTCTTTTTAAATTCTTATGGATTTTGATTTGTCATCTCTTTTTTAGGTCATTTTTTATGATGTGATTTATTCATTTATGATGTGACAACACTTATTAGGCCAAATCAAATGTTCATGTCCGTAAAAATATGACTAATAAGTGTTGTCATGTTTTGTAAAAAAATAAAAAGTGTTGTCATGTTATAAATGAATAGATCACATCATCAAAATATGGTCCTAAATGAGACAAGGGACCAAAAGTCCAAAAAAAGATATTAAATAGAGGATCAAAAAACTGATTTTTAAAATAAGGAGATCAAAACATTATTTATTTATTTTTAAAACATTAAAACCAAAAGTACATTTAATCCAAAAAATAATTGTGAATGAATAAACAAAAAAGTAGACCTATTACTAGTAGTAATATCCAATCGCAAGACGATACATCCATTTCAAGCCACCCTTATTAATATTATTATCCTTTGTTGAACTATTTTGAACCTCCATACAATAATTTTTGTTGTTGTTACTAAGTGATGACTTGATGAAGTAGTATTAGTAATTCAACAAACGAGGTAAGTATTTTTGTATCGTCTCCACAGGGATTAGTGCGACACTTCGAACCGTTCAACAATCGCTATCGTTTTGAGCTAAAAGGGTTTTGTACGAATGTTTGTACATAAACTATGGTAATGTAAAAATGCGGAAAATAAAGACGACAAAAAGTAGGGAATAAAAGCGTTGAGATAGGATTTCCTCAATCGAGCATCGAATGTAATCTAAAGATCGTGCATATGAGTTTTAGCGTTTTAGCGAAATTACCACGTATCGCTCGACAATGTCATTGATTTCCCAAATGACGTCGCGAGATCGATCGTATCGTTTAATCGACGATTTCCCAATCAATCAAACGATCCGAAAGCATTAAGTTCCCAAACTTTGTGCGATTATCAAAACCCAAATCCATTTCTAGATTTTCTTATTTTGATAGAGCTATTCTCACCAAAGATTTAAAAGTATTCGTCAATATCATTTTAAATCAAAACATGACAATGAATGGCAAGAAAAACTCAAATTCACATAAATAGCTAAAACCATATCAATTGCATAATCAAACTATTACATCTAAGCTAGAAAGAGTGCATCCAATCCCAACAAAGGGAATTTAGCTATTCATTTTCATGACAGCTTTACAAAAGAGAAGAGAAGAGATGAAAATACAAACCCAAGTCTTGATTTCCCAAAGCCTTTGGTTGATTCCACAATCCAATCACCTTTGCTACTTGAAGATCAAAGCTCTTAGCCCTTGCTTTTTGTCTAAAAGCTAAGTTAAAATATTCTACAGAGAATTCTAAAACTATATGCTAAAAAACTCTCTGCTAAAAATGAGCTGAAAAGGCTTTTATATTCTGAGAAAATGATCGTGCGCTACAAGCGACCAGCCTGTCGCTGTAGCGACGGCCGACTTCTGGCCAATGAGGAAGCTCCACGTCAGCACCTGGCACTAAACCGCCCTTGGTCGCTTGAAGCGACCAGTCCATCGCTTGTAGCGATGAACCTCCCAAAAGGATCGCTTGAAGCGATGAATTCTGCGCTTGTAGCGATGGAGTCTCCAAATTCCCTGCCTATCCTCGCTTGTAGCGAGGAAGCGTGCGCTTGTAGCGAGCAGCTTTTTCAACACTTCAAGTTCTTTGCTCAGCTTATGTCCTGGCTTGTATTTTCCTGCACAATTGGATGGGGAAAGTAGTAAAAGCAATAGTGGGCATTTGATCATTGATTATGATCATTTCCCATGATAACTTGCAAAACAAGCTAGAAAAGTGCTTAAATTAACTATGCTTTTAAACTCAATTTAGGCACTTATCATGACTCATGTAACAAGTTTTGAACCTTAACGTCATCTATTTGATTTCTCTTGGAGTTAGATAGAATATTTTTAAATAACTTGGTATGATTTGAAACTATATTTGGGGTTGCTCTTTGAAATTAGCAACATTTTAAGTTTGGGGTGGGGTACCAGTAGAACTTATTTATAAAAAAAATGTAGATAAAACCATGCAAAAGTATGGGTCTACAAAAATATTATTGAAAAACAGGAAAAAAAAAAATCAAGAGGCAAAAACATCAAAAAATTTGGTCTCTTAAAAAAAAGTATTTATCTTCAAAAATGAAAGATAAAAAGTTCTACTTAGTCCCCATCTTGTTTTGGTTTAAGGAAGGAAGGTTGGTAATAATTCAATGTTTAGTAGGAATTTGTAGGTTGAAAATCTAACTCCAAATTGTTTTATTAGCCTACTTTTCCACATATATCCCACATTATAACCCTGAAAGACCTCAAAGTGTGTATAAAATATGATCTTGAATGTCTGTTTAGAATTGTCTCAAATTTATAGCAAGGTACACTCATGTGACGACTGGAGTGGACAAATGATGTGACCAGCCCTACTGGCTTTAGGTGATACATACGTGTATTGTGGAAAAGAGTGTTCTATGCGGTGGTTAGGATTCTTCGAAGCCCCTCTATTTCTATGTTGGATTACAAATAAAAAATTAGCATTTATGAGACAATGGTTCTATTTAAGTGGTGAGTTCATGGGATTTTAATGTCCCTCCAAATGTCAAGTTGCTCCTGCTGATTACCTTAAGGTTATATGCACGATACAGGGTATAGGGTCGTCAATCCTATAGAGTCGTGTATGCCTTCAGAAGGTTATTAAGGTGGGGAATTACTCTCTCATAGGTAATTGAAACATAAACAAAGTTGGTATTCAAATATTGTCATCTAAAGGATCAACATATGCATATGAATCTTAGAAGTTCACCATAAAACCCGACTTCTCCTTAGTAGATTAAATGGATAGGCCTAACCACTGTCTTACGAATGAAACATAATAAAGAGTATAATGGAACGTTCGGAAAAGTCGACCAGAAATATTTCTTGAAATCTCCTATTTCTATGATCAGCTCATAATGGAACGTTCGGAAAAATCGACCAGAAATAATTTTATTTCTTGAAACCTCTCATTCCTATTTCTTGAACCCCCCCCCCCCCCCCCCTAAAATTCGTAAAAGCATTAGGATCATTGCATATAAAAATTAAATAGATCTTAAAATAGAACTGAATAAAATACTTTTATTAAATTGATCATACAAACAAATAGAGGTTCATCTTAGGACCCTAATTAATTAGGGTTTAGTTATTCATGGTAACTAAAAACAAATTACAAAAGAAATAAACCATACTCTAATAATAAAGGTTCATGAGAGAATCCTCCTTTGATGCTCATAGTGATTGCTTTTCTCTTGAACCTTCAAGTTCTGAATGAATCATTGTGAATGAGAACTCTTATATTCTTAGACAAGTTTCCAAGTGGGTTTGGGCAGAAAAACTGGGTTTTTTCACCAAACATGTAGAGAAAACATAGTTGAAAGCTGTGTTTTTTCTGAACCGCAAGTGGGTGGGCACACCTCGCTCGTGTACATTGAAAACAGTGCTTTTCAGCACTATTTTGCACACCTGGGGTGCGTGGTAGCATGATGAACAATTTCGGCAAGTGTATCAAATAGTTCACAAGTAAGAAAGTAGTTAGTAAGATCGTCTCCACATGGATTTTTGTTTCAACTTGGCAACTAGCGTAACTTATTAAAACAAAAAATGTAGTAAATTAGGGGGAGTTTGCAAATTTGATTTGATTGCGCAAAGGAGTAGTGAGTTAGTAACCTGGGTTGATTGCATAATCTTAGCGGTGGCGGGGATTCGTCGAATCCCCTCAATTTCCTTGTTGGATTAAAGACAAGTCAACATTTAGTTACTATGAGACAAGGGTTCTATATAGGTGACGAGTTTGTGGGATAGTATGTCCCTCCAGCCGTTGAGTTTCATTTGCTTATCAATTTATTGGTATATTGAACTCCAAGGGGTGCAGGGTCGTCAATCCTACAGGGTCCTGATGACAAGTCATCTTACGTTATTCTTAGCATGTTTTTCAGTCATTTTCAGTAGGTTTTACATCCAGAATAGAGGAGTATTAGAGCAATTGCTTATGATTTCGGGACATTTGTAATGTTTGCTATATTTTAGTTTGTAATTCTATTCTTCCCGAAACATAGCAATTTTAGGGTGTTTTGATGTAATTCACGGAGAAATCATGCAAATCGACAAAGCAAGACATCTGAAGATTTGTGAAGACCTTGGGAAGATGAAAGAATGAAGATTCAAGAGGCCTCATAAGACATTATAGAGGGAGGAATTATGTTCCCAAGTTCCAAGACGTCTTATATGGAAGCAAACACCCAAAAGACAAAGAAATAGGCATTTCGGAGCCCAGACAACACTCACATGCGCCTGTCACACAGTTATATGCGCCTAGGCACATGATTAGGTGCTTGGCGCATGCATCTAGGTGCTTGGTGCCTGGAACTCCTCTCACATGCGCCTGACGCATGGTTCTAGGTGCCTGGCGCCTGGCGCCTGTTCCTTGCGGGCCAAGGTGTTATTTTGTGATTTTTTGGTGGAAAAATCCTGATATTTTAGCCCAACTTCAGGTGGAAACTTTCCCTATATATACCGCTCTCCTCATTCACAATTTCTCATTTAGAACAAAGCGGTTCAAGAGGAAGGCAAGCACTAGGAGCTTCAAGGCAGGAGTTTCTCTCCTCACTCCAAGTATTTCTTGGGTACGTTTTATTTCTTTTGTAATTTGTCTTTAGTTACCATGTGTAACTAAATCTTTTTAGGATAGGGTTCTAAGATGAACCTCTATTTTGGTTGTTGGATAATTTATTTAATTTAAAGTCTTTATTCAGTTATTTTCTTTATGCTATTTAATTTTACTCTCGTGCGTAAGATTTGTCTCCTCTAAAGAATAACCCCGATACATTGGCACTTAGGGAGGTGACATACCTAATATTGATGTATATATGTCTTAACCAGGAAGTAACTAATTAGTAACTAGGGAAACAAGCCATAGAGCAGAACCCTGAGATAAAAGTACTTAGGGAGATGACATAACCTAATATTGGTGCAAACCTACTCCAAATAGGAAGTAACTAGTCACTAACTAGGGAAACATGTGACTTCATGACTTAAATTAGCCCAGTAACTTCATTCTCCTCGAACCTTGGTAAGGTAGACGATGATAGGGCTGCCCGTTTGTAGAACTGTCGAGAGGGAGAGTGTGTTATGTGCTTCTACGAGTATTAGATTTCGTACTGGATGCATTAATTTTACAACACAAAAAGTTTAACTGAATAAGATACATAACATAATGTATTAATACATCATCTGATAATACAAAACATCTCTGGTACAATACATCATAATACAACATCTGAATACAAGGTATCTAGAATAGTTAGAAACCAGTACGATAAGTCCATAGCCTTCTTCTTACCCTTGCCGCGTGCTACCTGTGAACCTGCATCAGAAGGAATGGGATGAGACATAATGTCTCAGTGAGCTCCAGCCCAACCTACTGTTGGCAACCTCAAGGAACCTAGGGTCGCCATGCCTACTTTTGGCAATCTCGGGAATCCTATGATCGCCAAGCTTTAACCTTACCCATAAAGGGTTTATACCTGCCTGAACCTGATAACTGTATAGTCCTAAAACTAGACTATATCCTGATAACTTGGTGATCGAGGGGATACCTAAGATCACCACCTGATACCTGCCTAATAGGTAAATCTGCCTGATAACTTAATAAAGTATAAACTGACAATATTATGTTAGATGTTAGCGTTGAACAAACATTATTATCTGAGTTCATTTTATGGAATGCCCCCGAGTGGAGCAACCCCGAAGCACATTCCCCTGATAACCGGTGAAAATTCCTATAATAGGCTAATCACCGGACTCCTCTTGCCTGTGTGTGTGGTTATCCTCATGGAAAGTTCCTCCCATTCCAGATATACTGGAACCCCCTGCGCTCTCTAACTGCGAGAACCCAGAAGACACACTGAACTTATGTGTGGTTATCCTCACGGAAAGTTCCTCCCATTCCAGCAATGTTGAAACCCCCTACGCTCTCTAACTGCGAGAACCCAGAAGACACAAAGTTTATCATGTTAATATTATTAATATTCCTGGTATATAAAATATACTTTAACTTGATAAATTCCTGAATATATATGAGAATCGTCATGTAGGCTCCCTAACGAGCTAGCCTATTCAGAATAATTCTGAAGCGTACCTGTGCCTTGACTTATCAACATATATATATATATACACACACACACACACACACACACAATAGGTATAGTTCCTGATAATTGCCTTGTACCACTAACTAAGGTACGCTATAATCTACCAGGTTAAGGGTTCCCTGAAAAGCAACCCTTAATATGCATGATACAATCCTTACCTGAGCCTTGAATGTAATAACACATTCCTATTATCCTTATATTCTAAACTGAATACACCTCTATTACTGCTTACCTATCAAAGATTCTTGACATATCGTTATCATATGTCACCCTTAAGAGTCACTAACTCAGTTGTATTAATTTCCTGTTCTCGGACCTTTGTTTTGTACTTCCCATACGTTACCTATTCCTTGCTCCTTTATGATTTTTGCCCGTTAAAGGCCCTTAGGATGAGTTGAAATGGTGTTCTTTGCTTCCATAAAGTTTTTGGAGAAAACGGTTACGAAAAAACCTCACTTACACGTGCCAAATCACCCGAAACAGCTCAGCTGACAAATGCTGTTTCTGGTTAGCTCGCTATAGCGACGGGCTGGTTGCTATAGCGACCCTGTGCCGTGACCAAAATGGTTCTGCTCGCTATAGCGAGCTCCAGCTCGCTGTAGCGAGCTTATCAGTACAGAAATTGTCCAGAAATTGCATTTTTCACCATTTTAACTCCATCCAAGTTACCCAAGCATCCCAAAGATGTTAGGAATGATTTTCTATTGCAATTAAATAGTTTCAAACATGATTGAGCAAGGAATTGACAAGTAATTGGGATTAGGGCACAAAACAATAACTTAGCATAATATGAGATACACACTCAAGCTCACTTAGAGTGGGTTCTAAAACCCTAGGGAGCTTACCTAATACTGATAATGATCTTGCTAAGCTTCAAATCCAAAACCACAACTTGAGAAATCTTCCTCTTACTTGCTTTTCCTTAGCTTTTTCTTGTTCTATTCTCCCAAAGCTAGCTTGCTTATGATCCAAGAAGTTTGGAAGGAAGGAAAATGATGGGTGGTGGCACAAGGAGAGGATGGACGCAAGTTTAGAGAGAGGGAGAGAAAGTTTTAGCTTCTTAGAGAGAGAAGGGAAGTGTTATAATGAATAACAAAGCCTTGCCATCCTTATCTAAGCCCTTTACGTGTGAAATTACGCTTACGCCCTTGCTTACTCGAAATACTTCTAATACTGATAGAAATTACATCTGAGCGGGATATTACATTAGTAGTTCTACATAAGACAACCTTATCTCGCCTACCTTACCAAGGGGAAATAATAAAATTCAATATGCAACGTTTGGAAAAGGATGACCAGAAGTATCTTCTGAAGCCTCCTGTTTTAAGTTTGGGTGTACTCCCAAGTTATGTCACACTCCCTAAGGACAACACATGCATTAAGGGATTTGCGTAATAAAAATAAATAGATCTCATCAAATAAATAAATAAAAATCTTGAATAAAAAAGATACAATAAACAAATAGAGGTTCACATTAGAATCCAACCCAATTAGGGTTTAGTTCGTCATGGTAAGTAAAGACAAAATTACAAAAGAATAAAACATACCCTAAAGGCTAAGTTTGAGGAGAGAATCATCCCTTGATGCTCAAAGCGCTTGACTTCCTCTTGAACCGCTTCATTCTAAATAAATAATTGTGAATGAGATGAGTTGTATTTATAGGTTGAATTTCCAGTGGGCTTGGGCTGAAAAATTGGGATTTTCCCCCCAAACCTGCAGTTGAAAGCAACAAAAGTTGTTTTCCTCCCAGGTGCTCACGCACGGCATGTGTGGAAGCATGCGCCTCTCACATGGTGCTTGTTTCAGTGCATTTTGTACACTGTTTTGCACGCCCGAGGCGCCCAGACTGATGCTCGGGGCACATGGCACCTTCCTCCAACGCGTTTTTGCCCTTTTCTTGGTCTTTTTAAGCATTTTCTTTCTTTAAACTTGTCTTGGGACTTGAAACAGAATTTCTCCAGTTCGCAACGCTTGAGAGGCCTCTTGAAACTTCATTCGTTGTCTTCCTAATTCTTCACGAGGTACTTTTCTTTGTCGTAGTGCATGATTTTGCATTGAATTACATCAAAAACACCTAAGAATTGCTTGGTTTTGGGAAAACTAGAATTATATGACTTGAAAAGAAAACATTACAAAATGTCCCTTAAACTATATGCAATTATTCTAAAACTCCTCTAATTTGGATCAAAACATAACTAAAATGACTGAAAATATATGGAAAATAATGTAAGATGACCTGTCATCACAACACACCCTGTGAGCGTGGCTTCTGCTTCAACTGCGTTTTTGCCTTTTTCTTCGTCTTTTTAAATTCTTTCTTCCTTCAAACTTTTCTTGGGACTTGGGATATAATTTACCCAACTTGTAATGTCTTTAGAGGCCTCTTGAATCTTCATTCTATGTCTCCCCAATTCTTCATGAGGTGTCTTGCTTTGCCAAATTACATGACTTTTCAATGAAATACATCAGAAACACCTAAGAATGGGTTGGTTTAGGGAAGAAGTAGAATTACATGACTCGATATGGAAACATTACAAAATGTCCCTTAAACCATAAGCAATTTATGTAAAACTCCTCTTATTCAGGTCAAACTACTACCAAAATGATTGAAAAATATGATGAAAATAATGTAAGGTGTCTGTCATCACTTAACTTGCTTTAGTTCGAACAAGAACTAAAATTGAAAGTTGCTTATTTATCTTAATCAAATTAGGGTTTCTGTGTATCATACTAGATTTATGATTCATCCTTTGAGAATTTATTTCGTACAGCTCTAGTTAAGCAACAATTACCACAAGTAATTATAGAGGTTCATCACGGTTTCATAATCAAACCATTGTTTATCAAGAACTTAATCATAATTGGTACTGAATATTGTATTAATATGACAAAGAAGACATATAGGATACAAAGAATCATGATAACCGACAAATTAGTTGGTTATCATGTTCCACTTAGCTCATAATATGGACAAGAAATTGAGTGATTGCATTGCCTAAGACATCTAGTCAGTGACTAGGATTTTATAGTTTAAGTTGTTTTTAGTGTTAGTTAATCCTTTTGAACTTGTAATGCTTATCATGGATGTTTGATGATGTAGGTTAACGAATGACTCTGAAGATATTGGAAGCTGCAGTGTGGATGAAGGTTGTTTTAGTGAAAATTTGGAAAGCTGCAGCGCCCTGAATCGCTAGCCGGGTCGTACATAGTACGAACCCATGGGACCACGTCTGGCTATTGCTTAATGAGCTAGAATATGATCTGTCTCCAATGATTGAAATCCAAGGAATAATAAAGGAATATGCCAGGAGTAGGCAAGATTTGATAAGGAAAACCAATGTGTAAAATGACCAAAGGGTACAACTTGTAGAGGCTGGCTTTGTACTATAAAAGGACAACCATGTGTTGGTACAAAGGGTCCGAAAATTTGTAATAGAATTGGAGAGGTCAGGTTACGGCTAGGGTTAGTAGCTTTAGAGTTCTCATTCCATCTCATCTTCTCCACAGATGAGCATGATTGCTAGATTCTATAGGTTTAGAGTTAGATTACTTGGTGATGTTTTTAGCTCAAGCTACTATTCTTGTACTAGCTCTATTTAATCTATCAATTTAGTTTTCCATGTTTTCATTTATGTTTATTTTCATCTTCATCTCTGTGGTTCAGCTCACCATGAGCTAAACCCCTTCTTGTTGTTTAGACATGGTGAGGTTATGACATTATTTACTTACGATATATAAAGTTGTAGCACTGAGCTTCTCTCTAATAAACTGATTTAACTCAAAAACTTTATAAGTAAAATTGATCACTTTTATTTATAATGTTATAGTTCCCTGATCCTTAACCGATATGGGAGTGGAACATGTTTGTTAGCTATAACTTTGTCCTTAAGCATCATGAGGTGAAAGGATCAAGAGAGACTATTTGAACGTTAACTTGATCTTAGAAGAGACTGGAAGCTATAACTAAGCACTAAGATCTTGGTAGGACTCTTTTCATAGACCAAAGGGCTTAGGTGGAGTACACTTCTATGGAAAAAGTGAGCACATAGCCTAGCAACTATTGTGTGTTAAGTTTTACGTATTCGTATCCCTAACGGTGTGTCGTTACGGCCTTAACACGATGGATGAGTCAACACTCCCTAAGACCACCAGATTGCCTGAAAGCTGTAGAAAGCTATAGCTATGTGAATCACATTAGCCGTAGAAAGCTATAGCTCTGTAAATCGCAATAATGTTTTGTTATAATTGAACCTAATTTAAACCACACTTTCCATCTTTAGAATTTCTAAAACCTTTTTAACTGTTTTCCCAACCTTTAAACTTTTATATTTACTGTTGTGACAAATGATTTATTTTATTTTCTTGCAAACAAGTTTTCTACTGGAAAGCTATAGGAAGCTATAGCTCTCCAGTCCCTGTGGAATCAATATTTTTTTATACTATAACTTGGACAATGTATACTTCCACTCAGTCTTTCTACCTTAATATACTCATTTTGTAACCTCTGAAGCCAAATATTTACTTTTCTATAAACTACTACTCGCATTAAGCACACAATTAAAAAGTGCAACCCTTAAACCCTTTTTATTGCTTTTCTAGTTTAAATAAGTTTAGCGAATTCCTTAGTTGAGGACAATCCATGTGGAGACAATAACTTACTACTTTTTTACTTGTTACAGTTTGGGGTACTTGCCAAATTTATCATCAATAAATACATCCTTGACTTGAAAAAATCTACAACCTAAATTGATTCTTCCATTAATTGTCTCTAGCCTAAACTTTACAAATGATCTTGTGATTGCAATGCTTTCACAGTTTCACACTTCTTTTTCGATGAGGTAGATTAGACAATGCTGCAATCACAGAGAATACTAAGAAATACTATCCATGTCCCGAACACCTCTTCAACATAAATTTAAACCATTCATATGTGCCGTATAGAGCCTCCGCATTTCCTTGCTCAAAGTTGGTAATTTCATCCTGTTTCTCCATAAACTTGGTCACTAGAATGAATCTGTTCAGAAACTTTTCTTCTAACTCGTCTGAAGTTTGGATAGTGCCACTTAGGAGAGCCAACAACCAATCTTTTTCTCTTTCTATTAGAGTCATTGGAAAAAGCCTAAGTTTCTTTTGATCTTTGGTGATTCCTTATGGCAAGCAGTGTTGACAAGTCTCATAGAACTTGTTGAAATGTTCATTTAAGTCCCAGATGGCCCTTCCATAATAGAGGTTTGTCCTTCTTCCAAATTCTCCTACAGTTCGCCTTGGTGGGTGTGGTGGGTTAGCCTCTGCCATTGCTCTCTTTGCCAACTTAGCTAATCAGACCGTTTCCGATTCGCTCTAGTTGTCTTCTTGATTTCCTTGTCGAATAGCATGTCTTTACTTGCTCCCTTGTTGAGCATAAACAAAAAGATACCTTAAATACCACTGCAAAAATCAAGAGACAATAAGGACTGGTTCTACATTTTTTGTGTGTGTGTCTATATATATAACCTTATTTCTCGAGGAATAAAAATACCCAAAAAAATAATAATTAAAATAAAAAAAATAAAAAAATGAAAAGACAAAAATATAAAATGAAAAAATCCTAATCGAAATCACAATTGCCTTGTTGAAATTAATCAACAATCCCATAAAACGGAGTTAAAAACTTGATGGTCAATTTAGCTTGTGTACTAAATTGGCATCGCGTAATAATATTTATTAGTTCGTCTCCTTAGGGATTGTGAAAGTTCAATGTAACAACTAGGATTATAAATACGATATGTAAATAGGGGTGGTGGTGATTTTACTTCGCAATATTTGATTCACAATTAATTAGGTGAAAAATGATAAAAGAGTGATCATGTCATCTTTGATTCCTTAATCTTTTGCTATTTGATAACCATGTCCAGGGCCAACAATTGTTTACTTAGTTTCGTGACGATTTAACAAAATAGGTAAACCCAATGTTTTGATACTTAACCCACTTATTTGACCGCAACCTCTAATATCTTAGGTAAGTTCATCACCATCGAATGTTTGATTGTGTGTTGAAACTTTTGTCACAAAGGCGGTAATAAATTATGTCTAAAGCTATTATAAATTTAACAGTTAATATTAGGTCAAGTCCCAAAAACTAGGGTTAATAGTCATTCTCCCTAGTTGTGCGATGCACAACTCTTATCACGTATCACAAACGGACCAATAACTAACCCTTTAGCTTTTCTTCAGTCCTTTTCCCATTTACCATCACCGAACAAATCCGCAATAACTATACCTCAAGAGAGAATTTGATAAAATGATCACAAGAGTTGTCTGGTTTATGTGGTTTGTCATGGCTTTAATGTCTTGTGTGCACAATTAATCCTTCCACGATCCTTCCTTTGATATATGATGATGGAACAACATAAGATATTTTTGGCTATGTTTTTAGTTATTTTTCTTAGCATTTGAAGGCAAATGAGAGGTCATTTAGAGGAGTTGTCAATGGTTTGAGGAACATTTTGTATTGTTTTGATTTGATTCGTTGTAATTTAATTTTACCCTAAATCATGCAACTCCTTAGGTGTTTTGAGTCTTTTTAGTGAGAAATCATGTAAATCGACAAATCAAGACATCACGTGGAGGACCAAGGATATTGAAGATTGAAGATCAATCGTTCTTAGAAGATTTTTAAAGACAATACAAGTTGGGAAAATTCATCTCAAGTTCCAAGACATTTCAAGATGGAAGAATGCTCGAAAAGGGACAAAAACTGCAAAATTACACCCAGGCTACTGTCCCATGCACCCCTGCGCATGAGTGCGACCATAAAGGTTGTTTTGCTTGTTTTTCAAGGTGGATCTGTGGAAAAAGCCCAATTCTCATCTCTTAAACCCTAAGTAATGATGAGCTATAAATAGAGACCCTTACACACACTTTTATTTATTCAGAAAGCTAGCGGTACAAGGCAAGGGTCAAACATCAGAGCTTCAAGGAAAAGAACTTTCCTCCTCCTCTTGTTCTCTTTAGGGTTGTCGCGGTGATTTTCGGAGATCAAGCTATTGATTAGCGTTGACTCACTAATTTTATTCACGACTGAACTTTTAATTTTTTAAATGAAAAGTGGAAAAAAGTTCTAAATTACCACATTTTTAAAAAAAAGGGTTCGGGGGTTAGTTACGTTTAGGGAAGGTGTTAGCATCCTAAACGTTCGTAGTACTCTACGAGAACCTCTTGATTTTATTTATTTATTTTGGCTATAACTTGCTTATTTTTTTTAGAAAGAAAAGAAAGAATTTGAATAGTGAGAAAAGAAAATAAAATGTTTTTTTTTTTTATTTTTTATGATTTGGAAGGACAAGGTCCTCTGCCTACGTACCCGTGAGGGATCAAAACCTCGTAGTTCGGGGTAAAAAATGACGTTTGATTTGTTTGGTGTTTTTTATTAGTTTTTAAAAAAAGGTTTTAAAAATAAAAGCCAAGTGGCAAAATGGAATTGGTTTGTGTTTTTTATTTTTGAAAATGATTAAAGTGTAATTAAAGCAGATTAATGGTTATTTAAAGAAAATAAAAAGAAAAAAACGGACACTTGATTGAAAATCAAGGTTTATTAAGAAAAGATTTTTTTGAGTTTTTCATTATTTGCATGTTTTTGTTTTTTTTAATAATTAACTAATACTAAAAACGTAACTAAAAGCTAAAAAAACGAGGGATTTCCGTGGTGACGTTGGATCACCACGAAACCCTTTCAAAATTAAACTAACCTAATATTTTTTGTATTTTTTCTTTTGTAAAGCGAAATAAAATAAAAAAAATAAAAAAACATAAAGCGAAATAAATAAAGTGTGGGTGTCAGTGCAAATTCTCATTTATATTTACATTGTACCTAAATACATTCTAAAAGATAGCAAAATAATAAATAAAAAAATAAAAATTGCAAATGCACTAGAAGTAAGTAAATATGCTAGGAATAAAAATAAAATAAAAAATGCATGAAATAAAAGGAAAATAAAAAAAAAATGCATGATGTGTTAAGAACTAAAGGCAATAAAATGCATGAGGATAAAAATAAAACAGAAATTAAAATGCAAGAAATGGTGAAAAAGAAATAAAAAATAAATAAGAAAAGGAAGGGGGTGCAGTAGCAAGGGATGGGGGGTGCAGAAAGCAGAAAGAGAGAAAATCAGAAAAAAGAAGAAGTGGGCCGAATGGGCCTGGGATATGGGTCTGAATAAAAGGAGAAAAAAAAACAGATTTCTTCTCATTCTCTTCTTTCTTTCTCTTTCTTCCTCCCTTTCTCTCTTTTCTCTCCTTCTCTCAAAGAAAACATGCCTGGCCGGATTGTGTTCTCCGGCGCGGTGGCCGGCCAGCCCAGGGGCGGCGCCGCCGCGCCGGAGGTTCAGAACCTTTTTTTTTAAAAAAAAAATTATACTTTCCAACCTCTTTTTTTCCCTTCTTTTTAAAAGAACAACTTAGATTTTCCAAATTCTTTTTTAAAAGAGGAGGATCTAAATTCAAAATTTTTTCAGAAAAAGCTACCTTTTTTTTTCCAAATCTTTTCGGTTTTGATATGGATTTTGGGTGTTTGGTGGTTTAGTGGGTTGTGGCCGTTTGTGGGGGAAGATGGCCGCGAGTTTGAGTTGTGGGAGGAGATGGGCGGTGTTGTGTGGTGGTTAGGGCCGAATGGCTGTGTTGTTGGTTTGGCTGTGGGTTTGGATTCGGTTGGGTTTGGTATGGAGAAGGTGGAATGCGCGGTTGAGTAGTGTTTTAGGGGGGTGGCCGATTTTGGTGTGGTGGTTGTTGGGTACGTGAGTGAGGAATGGTGGCTGTACGGGTGAGGATGAGTGGTTATGAATTTTTGAGGGGCGTATGGGTTTGATGTGGTTTTGTGTTGTTCTTTTGTGCTGGTTTTTTTGATGTTGGTTTTTGATTGAATTTTGGAAAAATGTTGTTGATTGAAATTCTGTTTTGGCTCTGGTTACTGATGAGGTTTTTTGATTGAATTCTCCGTCCCCCTTTCTGACTGAAATTCCCCTTTTAAAATACTAATTCACTAATGTACAATAAAAGACATGTTGACAAAATAAGTGGCCATAATACTCAATAATGGACAAATTAATGGACAAATAAGTGGCAAATTAAAACATATTAATTTATGAACAAAAAGTCTTCTCCACAAAAGGTCAGACTGTAAAAAATTTAAAAAGGTAACTAAAAAAAATAAAAGTAATAATAGCGCTAAATAAAATAATAATAAAAACATTTAAAAGAATAAAAATAAAAAATAATAATAAAAACAAAAAGACGGACCCGGACGAAATTAAAAAAAATGAGGTATTTTAAAATACCTCCCTGTCGAAATTTCGTCTGAGACGACGAAAAATTCCGAACTAAAAAGACGAGTAAAAAATAAATTTTAGGTCAAAAATTGGGGTATGACAAGGGTATATTTTTCTATTGTTTTGTAATGATGTCGGTTTCCATGTGCAACTAAACCTCTCTTGATTAGGGTTCCAAGATGAGTTAATCTTAGGTTAAGAGATTCACAACCACAAAGTAACCGGAGTAATTACATATGAATAAGATTTCTTATTTTATTAGGGATCCTTAGGTCTAACTTTGTAGATCCCACAAAAGAGATAAAGGGGATTCAAATAATCTTTATCACCGCTAAACACCTAAATCAAACCCTTTTAATTTTTTGCAATCAAACAACTAATCTTATTGTGCAAACAATTCAAACTTGCAAAACCCTATTCGTTTAATTGATTTTCTAATCAAATAAATTTCGTTAATTGCTTTATTGAACGACAATCCTTGTGGAAACAATTATTTACTACTTTATTGCTTGTTACGATTTGGTACACTTGTTGAATTTTGTCATCAATTTATTACAAAACTTAACTAAAACATTTAAACTTGATAAATATACTGTTAAATGACACTTAATGAAAGCTAAAAATAGGATATGACAGACTGTCATAAATCCTAGAAGGCAATTTATTATTTAGTCATCATAAAAAGGTGAGTAACTCTAGCCATACTGAGTTGTCATCAATTAAAACCATTCATTCGTCTTCCGCTATCAATGTAAGTCTCTTAAGTAACCCACTTAGATTTTCCTGGTGATGTTGTCTTGGAACCATAGAGTGCGCTCTTTCTTAAGGCCACATGTTCGATTCTCTGCGGGTGTCAATTTGGGTAATCCACTTTAGACTAATTTAGATTCTTAAAAAAAATGTTACAAATATAACATAAATAGAGGAAGACAATAAAATGGTTTTAATCGGTTGAAACTCGAATGGGTAACTCTACCCATCTAGTTCTACATCATCACAGAAACAAACTTTACTAACGCACATCAAAAATCCTGAATGAGGACAAACTGGAAGACAATCGTCGGCAATATTGCATGGAGTTTTAAATGCTGTGATATTAAACAAATATATGATGTAATGTCGGTGACTAGATTTTATATAATGTAAATCGATAAATTTGAAAAGGTTGAGAAAAAAGAGCTTACGTCTCATGACGTTGATTATAAATAGGTAAAGAGCAATTATCGTGACATAAGAAAACTTGAAAATTTGAACCATATTTTTCTCATATATATATATATATATATATATATATATATATATATATATATATATATATATATATATATCCTTTAACTCTATAGTATAAAGGGCTTGTGCTCATCTGTTTAGTTCAACTAAATAGGTTTTATAGCACTAAAAAAATGCACGAAAACCTTCTTCACATATTATATTCATTTTCAAACGTCTCTTTGGTACCTTTCGAGGTGTCATGTTTGTCCATTTACTTCACTAAATCGATCTGAACCTTTAATAAATAGTTTTTAATCCAACATTTCCTTAATAATTTTTATTATTTATAATTTCCTTTCATGATATCTAAAGGGTAAATCCAAGAAGAACATTAACATTATTGAATTACTATAAAAAGATTTTAATAATACTATATGGAAATTAATTTAAAATTTCATCAATACAATATTGTCTAGGGAGTTCAGGGGATGCGGGAGAAAAGATAGGTTAAAGCTTTAGGATCATAAGAGAGGGAGAAGCGCATCTCTGCCCAAAACCGACATTAGGTATATATGTCACATCTCTTATATATTCAATATTTTATTCATTCATAAACGATGTGAGACTTAACCATTCACTCCCGCTCTCCTGCCAAGATGAACCAGAGCTCTAACACCACTTGTTGAAGACTTCTAACAGACGCCAAAAACATGATATGTCAGACTTTCATCAATCATAGTAGGTAAATTATGATTTAGTTATCAATAAAAGGTGGATAACTCTATCAATGCTGAGTTGGTACCAATCAAAATCTTTCATTTGTTTTTCAATATTTATGTTATAGATAAAACATGCATAGTTAAGACAAATGAATGGTTTTGATTGGTGCCGACTTAGCATGAGTAACTCTACCCACCTTTTTTGAGTGGTGTCTCCCAAAAGAGTATTACTACTTTTAAGGTGGAAAGACTGAGTGCAAGTATACGTTGTCCATGTTATAGTATAAAAAGATAAATCTCAAATGGACTGTGGAGCTAGTGCTTCGTATAGCTTTTGAGCAGTAAACTTGTTTGCAAGAAAATAAATAAATCATTTATCACAACAGTAAATATAAAAGGTTAAGTTTGGGTAGACAATTAAAAAGATTTAGAAGTTCTCAAGATGGAAAGTGTGGTTTAAACTTGGTTCAGTTATGACAAATCATTACTGCGATTTACAGAGCTATAGCTTGGTACCGCTCATGTGACTCTCAGAGCTATAGCCGGTTCAAAGCATCTTTAGCTACTAAGATTCACAGGGCTATATCTCTCTCCGGCTTCCTAGAAACCAATTGGTATTAGGGAGTGTTACCTCGTCCATCGTGTTTAGGCCGTAACGACACACCGTTCAGAATACAACGACTCAGAACTTTCGGGGTACGATTACGTAGAACTTAACACGCAGCAGTTGCAGGGTTAGGTGCTTGCCTTTTCCTCACGAAGAGTATTCAAGGCACGGGCCCTTTGACCTTTGACAAGAGTCCTACCAAGAACTTAGCGTTGAGCTATTGCTTCCTATAGCTTCCAGGCTCTTTTAAGTTCAAGTTAACATTCAAGCAGTCTCTCTTTATCCTTTCACCTCACGATGCTTAAGGACAAATTCATAACTAACAAACATGTTGCACTCCCATACCATGTCGGGATCAGGGAGCTATAACATTAGAAATAAAAATGATCAGATTTTACTTCTTAAGATTTTGAGCGAAAGCAATTTTTTAGAAAGAATCTCGGCGCTACAGCTTTATATATCGCAAGTAAATAACTAAACCATAACTTCGCCATGTCTAAACCACAAGGATGGGTTTAGTTAGTTCATGGTGAGCTGAACCATGGAGATGGAAATGAAAATGAACATAAATGAAAACATAGAAAACTAAATTGATAGATTAAATAGAGCTACTACAAGATTACAATCTTTTGAAGGAGAGTAGTGAGCCAAAGCATCACTAAGTAATCTAACTCTAAACCTCTAGAATCTATCACCCATGCTCATCTATGGAGAAGATGAGATGGAATGAGAACTCTAAAGCTTCTAACCTTAGCCATAACCTGGCCTCTCCAATTCTAAGATGAATTTTCATACCCTTGGCACTAACAGATGGTTGCCATTTTATAGTACAAGGCCAACCACTAGAAGTTGTACCCTTTGGTCATTTTACACATGGGTTGTTCTTATCATATCCTACCTACTCCCTGACATATTCCTTTATTATTCATGAGATTTCAATCATTGGGGACAACTCATATTCTTCCTCATTAAGTAGTGGCCAGACTTGGTCCCAGGTGCTTGTACTATGTACGACCCAGCTAGAGATTCAGGGCACTACAACTTTCCAAATCTTCCGCGAAACAACATTCGTCCACGCTGCAGCTTCCCACATCTTTAGAGTCATTCCTTAACCTACATCATCAAACATCCATGACAAGAATTACTAGTTCAAAAGGATTAAATAACACTAAGTGCAACATGATAACCAACTTATTTGCCGGTTATCACACCCCCAAACTTGAACATTGCTCGTCCTCTAGTGATGCAACTCAAGCATTGATCTAAAATAGTTCCCAAATCACAGCCCACTCTCATTAATCATGCAATTGGTCTTTCATGGGTTAGCTAACCTTTGCTATAGCCACACAAGCAAATTCTAGACATCCCCCTACAACATAACTTGTGATTATTCCCCACACTGAATTTGTGTTTGTATGCATTGCAGCCTCCTTTTGCTCCTGTGTAGACAACACCTTAAAGAAAAATTCTAACCATGCTATCAAACATACGAATCAAATGTCACAATTTCTTTACTTAAGCTAGGTGGGAATTTTTCTTCATTTAAATGGTGGTTCACAGAGATATAGCTTTCTAAGGCGGCATCAAAATTCATGTATTTAGACAAGAGGAAGGTTGGGTCATTCTTGGGATGTGAATGAGGGTGATTCATTCCCATCTTACATCAATAACCTCCTTTCTTATTTAAGAGTAAAACCGGGTCATTCTTGGGATGTGATTGAGGGTGAGTCACTCCCATCTTACATCAATAGTTCGCTCTTTCTTTTTGAGGGACTACCCACTTGTTTTCGGAAAGTGGTGAGTGTGAATCACCCCAATCTTACTTTGATAGGAATCACATTTTTTTCTTTTGTGGATCACCCACCTATTTTGGGAAAGTGGTGAGTGTGAATCACCCCAATCTTACTTTGAAAGGTGATCCTTGTGTTATGTGCCCCTTTTGCTTTGCTCCTTATTATTCTTTTTCTCCCCACACTAACTCAAGCTACTGTTTGTGCATTTTAGACTTATATTTACTAACATAGTTCTTATTGTTCCTTATTGTGCTAATCTACACAATTACTCAAAGCTACAACTCTGTGCATCATCAGATGAGAATTATTCACAGAGCTACAAGGCAAAAGACTTAGACAAGATAAGCCTGAAGAACTTGATAAGATCTCTCAAAAGTCATGAGATTGAGCTTGAAGGAGATAAACCAGCTAAGAAGTCTAAATCTATTGCCTTAACTTTTAAGGAAAAGACAACCAAATCTCTTAAATCTGCTAAACCAGAAGAAGATAATCCAGATGATGAATCTGGTGATGATGCAGATTTTAAGGAAATGGCTTACTTGACCAATAGGTTCCAATACCTGACTAAGAAAAGAATATTATCGGGCAGAAGTAGTGGTTCCAAGGCATCCAGTTTCATAGACAAGAAAGATAACCAGAAAGGATGTTTCAACTGCGGGAAAAGTGATCACTTCATAGCTGAATGCTCAGAGGCACAAAATAGAAAAGAAAACTCAAAGAAGGAGGCTTACAGAAGAAAGCTCAAGGAGAGTTTCATGGCAACCTTGGAAATTCTTGATGAAGAATCAGACTCTAAAGACAACAAAGAAGAAGCTAATCTGGGCTTGGTAGTCACTACAACTTGTGAGCTGGACCAGTTTTAGATTCTGATGAAGATGATGAGGTAATCTATGAACACACTTGAAATGAATATGTGACCACTGTCAATTAGCTTATGAGACGTTATCTGGACAAATCAAGAACTTTAAAAGAATTGGAAAAACAATTTCATTTGTTATCAGAAGAGTCAAAGCTTTTAAGAAACCAAAATCAAAGTCTGCTAGCACAAAATAAAGATCTTAAACTGAAAAATGAAATTTTGAAAGAAAGACAATTTTCAAATCTTGATGGAACTGACAGATCTTTGACTAAATTCAATAGTGCTTCTGAAGAATTTAGTAATGATAACATTGACAAAAGTAAATTAGCTTCCAAAATATGTAATGTTAGTAAGAACAAAGGAAAAGGAATTGACTTCACAGAATCATCTGCTAAGAAGAGACAGACTTCTGTGAAGACAAAGAAGTCATCTTGTTCTGAATGCATTTAAAAGGGTCTGCCTTTCCACTTGGACCCAAAGGCTGAAAAAGCTAAGATTCTGAACATGTAAAAGCCAAATAACTTAGAACCTAAAGTCTTGATCAAGTCAAAACCAAGGGTTGTTAGATTCAAGGCTAAATGTGATTCAATATCTAATACCAAGAAGTATTTAAGATCAAAATTTTCTAAATCAAGATTCTTGAATAGATCTAAGCAACGAAGCCTAAAGTCCAAGGTTCTGAGGAAAGAAAAGCCCTTCAGAACTAACCCCAAAGGACCCATTCAGACATGGGTACCTAAAAATAATGCTGCTTATGTTTCAGGTGTGCTTCATAGGAAAACCAAAGCATCAGTCTTGGTACCTGGATAGTGGCTGCTCACGACACATGACAGGAGAAAGACATATGTTCAAAGACCTGATCATGAAAGAAGGATGTATAGTGGTATTTGGAGCGAAGCAACAAGGAAATATAGTTGGAACAAGAACTATTGTTAACTCTTCTATCTCTATCAATAATGTCTGGAATGTTGATGGACTTAGACACAACCTTCTTAGTATTAGCCAATTTTGTGATAATGGTTATAGAGCAATATTTGACAAAAGCACCTGCACTATCATTAATGAAACTAACCAATCCATAATATTCATAGGTCAGAGAAAAGGAAATATTTATAAAATATTTTTTTTTGAATTGGTTGATCAGAAGGTCATTTGCCTTCTGTCAGAGAATGATGAAAAGTGGCTTTGGCATAAAAGATTGGGACATGCTAACTGGAGATTAATCTCTAAGCTTAGTAAGTTGAAACTAGTCAATGGACTACCAGAGCTACACTATCATTCATATGCTCTTAGTGGAGCATGACAAAAAGGAAATATTGTCAAAACTATTTTCAAATCTAAAAATATTGTTTCTACCTCCAGACCTTTGGAACTGCTTAACATTGACTTGTTTGGACCAGTTAGAACGACATCAATTAGTGGGAAGAAATATGCGTTAGTCATAGTTGATGACTATAGCAGATGGACTTGGGTGAAATTTCTCAGAACCAAGGATCAAGCATATGAAGTGTTCAGCACCTTCTGCACTTAAGTACAAGCTGAGAAAGAACTGAAAATTTTAAAGGTCAGAAGTGATCATGGAGGAGAATTTGAGAATAAGCCATTTGAAAATTTTTGTGAAAAACATGGAATTCTCCATGAGTTATCTTCTGCTAGAACTCCACAACAAAATGGGGTTGTAGAAAGAAAGAACAGATCTTTACGAGAAATGGCTAGAACAATGCTCCATGAAACTGACATGGCTAAGTACTTTTGGGCAGAACCTGTAAACACAGCATGTTATGTACAAAATAGAATCTATATAAGACCTATTTTGAACAAAACAACATATGAGTTATTCAAGGTAGAAAACCAAGTATTGCTTACTTTCACCAATTTGGTTATACATGCTATATTCTGAACAACAAAGTCTATCTAACTAAATTTGATGCTAAGGCTCAAAAGTGTACCTTTTTAGGTTACTCTGAAAGGTCAAAGACATACAGAGTGTATAATTCTGAAACCAATATGATAGAGGAATCAATACACATAAGATTTGATGACAAAGAGCCTGATAATAAAATGTCAGAGTTGGTTGAAAGTTTTGCAGAAATGCAGGTATCAGAAGACTTACCAGAATCTATACAAGCGTCTGAATCTACCACAGATGTCCCATAATTTGTCAACACATCTGAAGTATCTGAAACTGATGCAATCCCAGAAGCAAATCCAGATGGTGATGAGTCTGAAGAAGAAGCCCATGATGATCCAGAAGAATCCACTCAATCCAGAAGAACCTTCAAATACAAGTCATCACATCCAGAAGAGCTCATAATTGGAAGCAAAGACAATCCTCTAAGAACAAGATCCGCATTTACAAATGGATCCATGATATGACTAATTTCTCTAGTTAAGCTTACCTCAATTGATGAGGCACTAGCAGATGATGGATGGATTGTGGCCATGCAGGAAGAGTTGAATCAATTCCAAAGAAATGATGTTTGGGATTTAGTTGTCAAACCTCCTCAGAAGAACATCATTGAAACAAAGTGGGTCTTTAGAAATAAGCTCAATGAACAAGGATAAGTAATCAAAAACAAAGCTAGACTGATATCACAAGGCTACAGTCAGCAGGAAGGAATTGATTACACATAAACCTTTGCACTTGTTGCTAGGTTGGAAGCAATAAAACTACTCTTGTCTTATATTGTCAATCATGGTATCATCTTATATCTAATGGATGTTAAGAGTGCCTTTCTGAATGATGTTATTTCTGAAGAGGTTTATGTAAAACAATCTCCTGGGTTTGAAGATTTAAAACACCCGTATTATGTTTTCAAACTCAAGAAATCACTACATGGTTTGAAACAAGCTCCCATAGCATGGTATGATAGACTAAGTAATTTCTTGCTTGAAAAAGGTTTTAAAAGAGGAAAGGTTGATACCACTCTCTTCAAAGAGACATTAAAGAAAGATATTATAATCGTTTAGATATATATTGATGATATCTTCTTTGGCTCTACTAATGCTGCTCTCTGCAAGGAGTTTTCTAAGACTATGCAGGCTGAGTTTGAAATGAGTATGATGGGAGAATTAAAGTTCTTTCTTGGTATTCAAATCAACCAATGTAAAGATGGAGTCTATGTTCATCAATTGAAATATGCAAAGGAGCTTCTAAAGAAGTTCAAACTTGAAGATTGTAAACTGATGGCTACTCCAATGCATCTAAACTGCAACATGAGCAAAGAAGAATCAAGCAACAAGGTAGATCAGAAGTTGTATAGAGGTATGATAGGTTCCTTACTTTATCTAACAACTTCCAGGCCAGATATTTTATTCAGTGTCTGTTTGTGTGCAAGATTCCAGTCAGATCCTAGAGAATCTCATTTCACAGCAGTTTAGAGGATCTTCAGGTATCTAAAAGGAACAACTAATCTTGGAATTCTGTACAAGAAATCTCAGGATTATAAGCTAGTTGGATTTTGTGATGCTGACTATGCTGGTGATATAATTGAAAGAAAATCCACCAGGGAAATTGTCAATTCCTTGCTGAGAACTTGATATCATGGGCAAGTAAGAGACAAAGCATTATTGCACTGTCCACAACAGAAGCAGAATATATCTCAGCTGCAAGTTGCTGCACACAACTGCTCTGGATGAAACATCAGTTAGAAGACTATTAGATATGGGAAAGTAATATCCCAATTTACTGTGATAATACTACTACTATATGTCTATCTAAGAAACCAAATCTTCACTAAAGAGCCAAGCATATTGAGATAAAACATCACTTCATAAGAGATTATGTTCAGAAAGGTGTCATAGACATACAATTCATTGATACATATCTGCAATGGGCTGATATATTTACAAAACCATTGACTGTTGAAAGATTTGAATTTACTAATAAGAATCTGAACATGCACTTTATCTCATAATGATATCTGTCTTTGAGTGATAACACATAATTTGGATAATCTAGGCTCTGACAATACATGTAAATGGAAAAGTCTTCATTTGTCTTTTCATACACATGTCCACCTGCGTATCACGTTTCTGAGTAAGCATCTGACATTGCTTATAACTGTTGGGTAATAACCTGTAGCCAATGATGTTTATGCATTGAGTACTGCTTTCTTGCGCTCCGCTTTGTCATTAATTTTTTTGCCTCGTGCACTATTTCAAAAACACCTGAAGATAAAAAGATATGACACTCTATTTATATTGAAAGTCACACTCTTCATTTTCCACTCTCTTCACTATGTCTTTTAAAGCATCCATGAAAAATTCTTTCATATTCCTTAGAATCATAAGAAAAACTAAAATCCTGAATCATGAACTCATAAGTATTTGTTCGATCAAAAGAGAAGCTATGAATGTTGTCAACAAAGACCCCAAAATAATATCCACTGTGGACGAGTGTGATAAGAAGACCGACTTGCAATGTAAAGATGGATGAACATATTTAAAGCTCTGGATGATATATGGAATGTAACTGATCAAGAACCAGAGATTAGGTCATCTAGTATGGGGATTCAGTCTAAGCAGCCCAACTCTGCCATTCATAAATGTGATAGGGTTCAACTAATCAAGAATGGGAAGAAAGCCTTAGCATTAAAAGATGGTTGTTTAAACTACATCGAAGATGAAGATGAAGTCTTGATTGCTGGATTTGGACGAAAAGGTCTGATGTAGTAACATCTCTAGATTCAAGGTTGTGAAGGTTTTTGGGATTATCTGAAGAACTTGAAGATAAAGAAGACCACACAACAATAAGATTTGACAACATAGCTCAGGAATCAATGTTAGATCAGATGCTGAGTTCAAACCTTAGGATTTAGTTTTCTTTATGTTTCTTAGCTTATTTTGTTATGTACTCTATCTAAAATATATTGTAAGCTGAGTTGAATAGTGTTAATATATTCTTATAATATATTTAAGGTTTTTTTTCTTTCTTTGTTCTGTCTCTGTTTTTGTCACTTGCATACCATGTTAATATTTTTCAAACTGCATAAATTTTTGTTGATGACAAAAGGGGGAGAAGAATAAAGTATTTGAACACTGAGCCTAATCAGAAGCTAAGAAATTTTTTGAATAAAGTTAAAATTGAAAATGAAAAAATATCGCGCTTAATTGTTAATCTTATCAGACTCTGATAAGGTATCAGATTGGACTTAATCGGAGCTTGCAAACCTCTGTGTGACCAAATGTCTAGTATCTTGTTGATGTTCTGATATGCTATATTGTTATTTGTTTAGATGCACTCAATAGTGATTAAGAATGAATTTAATTATCCGAGATAGGACTTAGGGGGAGCTTGCAAACCTCACCTTAATGGACTATCACAGACTCAGGGGGAGCTTTCAAACCTCAGAACCTGAGACTGTCAGACTCAGGAGGAGCTTGCAAACCTCAGACCCTGAAGTCTAACTTTTAATTAGATTAACAACAATTATTCAAAATACTTCTGTTTGTCGGGGGAGATTGTTGGAACAAGAAAGGTCTTGTACAATTCTTCTAAGGTTTTGATGATAACAAAGTACTGAAGAACAATTAGAATACTGACATATGTTCAAGTGTGCAGAATCAAAGATATAATCTATCATTAAAGGATGGACATATGATGAACATCAAAAAGACCAAGAGAAGCTAAGAAGACTATGGTATAAGATATGAAGGAAGGTCAACCAGAAGTCAACGTCCTAAGAAGACGGATACCACATAAAAGTTGAAGAGTTACCTCAACAGACTCTGTGAAGGTCATCAGACTCAGAAGCAGACCACAAACTTGGATGACCCCTCAAATTTGAGAAAATCCAGAGGGACCCAGAATGCACATAGGTTTTGTCTTCTTCTATGAACTGTTCCTATCAAGGATCTGATAAGTACATCTTTTTTGTCTTCTTCTCTCTACGTGCACAAACATACAAAGGACCCCAAGAACAAAAAGAATGTAACATATAATTCTTCTTTTAGTACAGGAAATTTAAAAGACCATTCAACGGAATTATCCATATCCGGGAAAGGGACAACGTTCTTGATTGAAGCTTCTCAACGACTATATTTGCGTTGGCACTCTTCTCCAACATCTCTCAAATCCCTGCCTATAAAAGAAGCTGAAGACCATGAAGAAGATTAGCAAGACTCTGTTATTTCACTGTGTCATTACTCTGTCAAATCTAAATAGCACAAAACACTTAGGATTTTTGTATCAAAGTTTACATCTTAGAAATCGTAGAGTTGTAAGAGAGTCTGTTCATTTTTCATTATACACTATCATTGTTAAATCAAGTGTAGAACAAATTAGAACTCTCAAGCTTGTGAAGCTTGAGCGTAAAAGTCTCCTGGTAAAACCTTGAGCATTAGAAGTCTCTTCGGATTGTCCTTAGAGCATTGAAAGTCTCTTGCATGTGTGCTTGAGCATTTGTAAGTCTTAAGTAGTTGTGCTTAAGCAAAAGAAGTCTTTAGAAAGAGTCCTAGAGCAGGAAGTCTTGAGTAGGTGTGCTTGAGCATATGAAGTCTCTTGGAAGGGTCCTTGAGCAATTTGTAGTCCATAATGATTATAGTTAAATCCCTTGGAAGTGCAAGGGGGCGGGACTACTCCTGTGTTGTGGGAGTAACCAATATAAAATTGCTGTGTGTCTGCCTTCTCTCTCTCTCTCTGCCTTTATCTTTGTGTTTATGTACTTTATTCGCTGCATTCAGACTCTTTATCAGAATATGTATACCTCGGATTCTGAACAGCTTTTTTAACACTTAGAAAAAGGAACCAGAAAAAGCCAACACACTTCAACCCCCCTTCTTGTGTTTTTCTCACCTTCATTTATGTCTAACATCTTCCAAACTATAGCTTTGTGATACTTCCTCAACATAAACAGTAGCAACTCCTCCTGAATGGAATCAAGAAGTGAGGAGATGATTACAGGCAAAGCATTCTTCTCCCTTAAATAAACGTATTCTAGATAAGGAGGAAGCTGCTTTAGCTCCAGATTAGGTGGCTCCTCAATAGATGGCAGATGTGTTTTCAAATCTTCACTTGTTAGTTCAATTGATTCATATTTCTTCCCCTAGGGCCTGACAGATGGGGGTTATGGTTCCAAGCTATCAACAAAGTCTTCTTCTATTCGATCTAAATCTTCAAGCTACTCATCTTCAAGACCTTGATTGAACTCATGGACTAGATGATCAACAGTTTCTACCATAGATACCTCATTGATCAGTGCATTTTGATGCACATTCTTCTATGTTTTTACTTAGGCATTTCTCTAGTTTGTTTTGTTTATTTTACTATTTTATTATGTTTTTAGAATTAAGTCTTTGTTTGCTTCTAATCTATTTTCGTATGTTATTTTCAGCATAAGCAGTTTTTAGTGTAAAAATCATAAATGGATCTACAGGAATCGGATTGAGACACGGTCAAGTGCGTTGGAAAGCTAACAGAGAGATCTACAACTTTTATGTTGAAGCCTGAAGCCAGTTCGGAGTACAATTGTGTCAAATAATCGCGTCATGTTCCAGACTTTATGTAATTTAATTATTTTCGACCCAAACTTATGTTTTCGGCCCGTAACTTTTGGAGCCCGTATTATTTAAACCAAAACGCAGCCTAGGGTTAGTCATTCTGCACTCTCGAAAACAGAACCTTGACGGCTGCTCTTGCTATGGAGAACTAAACTTTAGGTTGATTCATTGGTGTAAGGAACTCATTCATGATTTCTTGAGGTTCGAATTTAATTGCAAGTTCGTTTATCTATTTATGCTTTGTCGTATCAATTTCGTTTCTCTATATTCCGTATGAATTCTGATTCAATGATGCTTAATTATTCTATCTCGAATTTATGTAGTTGAGTTTTATTCGTATTAATTCATCGCTTGTTTAAATTAATCCGAATAGAAATTGATACGAACTTTTGCGCTTAGCAATAGGGTTGATTGAATTTGTCATGATACTAACCGTGTTTTATGTGACGCTTGTTCACCGTCCATGGTTAGTTGAACACATGAGATGCTTAATCGAATGAATTCATATAAAACCGATTGTCGCTTGTATAATTAGTTTTATAAATCAACCAGAGCATAAATAGTTGAATGAATATCTCTGTGAACCTATGATAGGATCAAACGAGTTGTCTAAGCCCAATGAATCAATCGTCTTTTTTATTAATTGAATTTCTGATTCTCTTTCAATCTGAACAAACCGAAAACCCCCATTTAATTGTGTTATTCATCGTTCTTAGTTTTGTTAATTATCAAATAAGAGGTCCTTGTGAGACGACCAAGGTTTAACTACCTTGTTACTACATTTAAAAAATTAATTATTTTTGACCGCCTACGACAGCGATCAAATTGGCGCCGTTGCCGGGGACCTCTAATTGGAATTAGTAAAATTAAGAACGAACTAACCTTACTAACAATTTTTATTTTGTTTTTAGTTTTTCTTTTGTTTCAGGTTCCGACGTTGAATTTTGCATTGAAGCTGAAAAAAAAAAGGGTAACTCATTGGACGAATTGGCTTATCTTGTTAATTTGATGGAATCAAGAGAACAACAAGCATGCTTTCAAAATCATATTCCACTTGTGATTTGCAATATTTGTTCTTCAAATTTTCATTGTAGTGATGCATGTCCTATTTTGTTAGATACTAACTTTTGTGGTGAGACCCAAGTTGTAGGTGATTTTCAAGGACAATACTATTGTGAACAAAATTCATATCTTGAAGAGCAACCTATTTGGCCATATCAACAATTTCAACAAAATGTATCAGCTGACACACAATCGTACTTGGAAGAAATTATCAAGCAAATGGCTGAAACTAATAAGCGAATGATTGAAGATGATTTGCAATTTCAACAACATATGCAATCTTCTCTTCAAGTTATAAAAGTCCAAGTTGAACAAATAGTTTCCACCGTCCATCAAATTCAAGAGAATAAGATGTCTCATGATGATGTACAACCTGTTTCACTATTGGAGGTAACACAATGTGATACATGTCTTGATGATTCTCCAGGTGAGCCTGTTAAAACAGTGTTTGTTTCATCTGACGAGCACAAGGTAAGCAACAAAAATTCAAGTGAATGCATGAAAGAGATTATACCACAAAATCCCTTGAAATCTGATTTGGATGAATTATATACTTCTCTTGAAGTACATAAATCTCTTGAAATTTTTGCTTGTGAGTGTGGTGTTTGTAATGTTTGTCATGAGATCAGTGCAACCATTTCAGGTGAAGAAATTTTGATGCCGCCAACCACTTGTGCAGAAATTCAAGTAAATTCGACAACTCTTGAATTTGACAGCAAAAATGTGGATTTTAGCCATAAGCAACCATTGTCCACAGCAGAAAAATTGTCGGTGGAACCTCTAATTAAGCCAAGCAACATGCAGTTGTCTTTTACCATTTGTGAATCTCTTCCACCCAATTTATCTGACTCACAAGCTAATTGTGGATTTTCTGATTTCTATGCTTTTATTAGTGCAGGTTCACTATATGTGCTGGCTATTCCTCCTAAGCCACCGGATCTTGTACTAATAGACAAGTTCACCTGCTACTTACTTTTTCCTGTTTCATGTGTTCGTAGTGCAGCAAGGCCTCCACCTAAACCACCAGACATAGAAGCTCCAGCTGCTACACCTTAGCCCCTCGGGTGTGTTCCTTCCTTATTCTCGCTTATTGTTACATTGAGTACAATGCTTGATTTAAGTGTGGGGGGGAACATTTTAGTTTTTAGTTGTTTTTCTTTTTGTTTGTTTTTTTTGTTTTTATGTTTATTTTTTTTGAATAAAAAAAAATGGAATTTGCATGCTTTCTGGTTAGTTATTTTGCTACATCTGTGAATATTCTCTCTGTTCTTTGTCGAAAGACTTGTGGTGTGATGTGATTTACTCTTTTTGTGCATTCTTGGTATATATGTTTAACTAAGCTCTAAATTGTACATCACTAGTGATAGATCACTAAACCTTGTGAGATTTTGAGCCTAATAATGGATAACATAAAAAAATCCATCTCTTTCTTTCTTGTGTGATTTCACTCATGTTTGTTAGTCTCTAGAACTTGAATTGACTCTTGTTGAAACTTTTTGTTTACTTGTGCACACTGAAATGATAAAGGCATGTTGTTTTGTTTTATTTTTAACCTGTTAGCCAAAAAGCCAACCTTAACAATATTATCCCTTGTTTGGAAAACCCTTTGAGCCTATCATCCTTTTTTGTGTTTAAAACTCATTACAAGCCGAAAAGTGAAAAACAATATATCACCCTATTCAAGGGGTTAGAAGAGTCTTGTATGGAGTTGTGCGGGGTTGAACATTATGCTTATGATGATGTTGTTATGATGTTGGCAGAAAAAAAATAGAAAAGCAAAAGAGAAGAAAAAAAAAATGAAAAAAATAGAGAAGGATGTCAATTTTAATCCTTCTGAAAAAAAAAACAGAGAATAAAAGAAAAAAAAGAGAAGAGAATTAAGTTGTAAGTTTGTTGTTCAATAGAATTTCCTTTTCAGATGTTTTGTAGTTCAACTCCCGCAATTTCTTCAATCCTCTTTTAGCTCTTTGAATTTTAACTTAGTACCCCGTAGGATATATCTCACCCTGACCTTGGCCAAGTTACAACCATAATAAAAGTCCTTTTGATCTTTGTGTGCAATGTATTTCAATTTGTGAATGTTAGAGTCTTTTCAAGCTTATGGTAGTACTAACTTTCATGTTGTGCTTTGAGTGTAAACACTAACCTAAACACTTGAGAGTTGAGTGGAAACAGTTTATCTTGTGAGGATCTTGATACTTTTGATGTACTTTTTGGTAATCTGTTTTCCATACTTACTTTGAATGTCACAGTTGAATTTCTCGCTAATGCCATGTCTTGAAGCTTAGACTTAGAAGGGTGTTTGCATCTTGTGTCCTGATAACTTTTGAGTTTGCATGCTCCGTTTCATTTTTTGATTTGAAGTTTCTTTGTCTTGAATTTTTAATTTTTGCTCGGAGTGCAAAAGTTAAGTGTGGGGGAATTCAATTTGATCGCTGTCGTAGGCGGTCAAAAATAATTAATTTTTTAAATGTAGTAACAAGGTAGTTAAACCTGGGTCGTCTCACAAGGACCTCTTATTTGATAATTAACAAAACTAAGAACGATGAATAACACAATTAAATGGGGGTTTTCGGTTTGTTCAGATTGAAAGAGAATCAGAAATTCAATTAATAAAAAAGACGATTGATTCATTGGTCTTAGACAACTCGTTTGATCCTATCATAGGTTCACAGAGATATTCATTCAACTATTTATGCTCTGGTTGATTTATAAAACTAATTATACAAGTGACAATCGGTTTTATATGAATTCATTCGATTAAGCATCTCATGTGTTCAACTAACCATGGACGGTGAACAAGCGTCACATAAAACACGGTTAGTATCATGACAAATTCAATCAACCCTATTGCTAGGCGCAAAAGTTCGTATCAATTTCTATTCGGATTAATTTAAACAAGCGATGAATTAATACGAATAAAACTCAACTACATAAATTCGAGATAGAATAATTAAGCATCATTGAATCAGAATTCATACGGAATATAGAGAAACGAAATTGATATGACAAAGCATAAATAGATAAACGAACTTGCAATTAAATTCGAACCTCAAGAAATCATGAATGAGTTCCTTACACCAATGAATCAACCTAAAGTTTAGTTCTCCATAGCAAGAGCAGCCGTCAAGGTTTTGTTTTCAAGAATGCAGAATGACTAACCCTAGGCTGCGTTTTGGTTTAAATAATACGGGCTCCAAAAGTTACGGGCCGAAAACATAAGTTTGGGTCGAAAATAATTAAATTACATAAAGTCTGGAACATGACGCGATTATTTGACACAATTGCTCTCCGAACTGGCTTCAGGCTTCAACATAAAAGTTGTAGATCTCTCTGTTAGCTTTCCAACGCACTTGACCGTGTCTCAATCCGATTCCTGTAGCTCCAGTTATGATTTTTACACTAAAAACTGCTTATGCTGAAAATAACATACGAAAATAGATTAGAAGCAAACAAAGACTTAATTCTAAAAACATAATAAAATAGTAAAATAAACAAAACAAACTAGAGAAATGCCTAAGTAAAAACATAGAAGAATGTGCATCAAAATGCACTGATCAAATTCCCCCACACTTGAACTTTTGCACTCCGAGCAAAACTCAAGATTAAAGACTCAAGATAAAACTTCAAAAAGATAAAAAGAACACAAGGCATGATGCAAAGTCACAAGCAATCAGCACATTCCAGGATTCAAGGAGCATAGGAATCATGAACAACATCTTATAACATGTGCAATGGAGAAGGTGGATATTAGACTAAAATGTGCTTCAAAAATGATAGAACCTCACGGAATATATGTATAAAGTGCACTCAATCACTCGTGAGGTGTGTGCAATCTGAATAAAATGGAGTGTCAGGGTTAGTATTTGCACTCAAAGCACATCATCAAAGTTAGCACTGCCATAGGCTTGACAAGCCTCTAACGTCCCCAAAAATAGAGGACATCCACACAATGAAGCACATACATGTACAGATCCAAAGGTCTTTGTTCAGGTTGTAACGGGGCCAAGGTACAGGTGGGATAAACCTAAGGAATACTAGGCTATAAATCAAAGAGGATAAAGAAGCATGAAATTCATTGAATAGTAAGCATGAGTGGTCTTTCAAATATAGCAACATAATAGAACTCAACATCATAACTTCTTCATATCCTATGACAACTTCCTTTACAAACCTTTAAATCAGAAGTACCCGCAATACAACTCTTTGACACATTTCTTTTTCTTTTCTTTTTCTCTTTCATCATTTTTTTTTTAAATCAACTGAGTATCAGAAAATAATATGAACTTCAGACACAACTCAGCATAACAGATATTCCCTTTTTCCCACATCAAGTAAAACTTAAGATAACACATTGAGCACACCCACACTTATTCAAAATTTAAAATTCAAGCTCCTTCATCCCCTAAGATTGGGACATAAAAAGAATGGATAAAACAAAGGCTTATTCGGCTTGTAATGAGCTATAAAACCAAGAATGGGAATAACAGGCTCAAAGGGGCTTAACGAAGGGATGATTATATCAAGGTAGGCTTATTTGGCTAAAAGTAGTTCATAAAAGAAACAATTGCCTAGATCATTTCATGTACATGCATGTGAACAAGTGCTTCAAGAGTCAAGTCAAGTTCTAGAAATAACTAACAGTATGAGTGAACAACACAAGAAACAACGAATAGCTGGCAGTTCAAGAACTCACAAGGTTTAATGTCCTGTCACAAATGATGCACAATCTAGTATCAAGTCAACTTATCACACTACAAAAGCAAAGATGGTATCCATATCATGACATACACCTCTAGGCCTAGGACAGTGAAATTACTCACAACTGTTGCATACATGCCAAAAACTATTTTTTTTTTATATAAAATTAAAGACAAAAAAAAGAAAAACAACTAAAAACTAAAATGTTCCCCCCCACACTTAAATCAAGCATTGTACTCAATGTAACAATAAGCGAGAATAAGGAAGGAACACACCCGAGGGGCTAAGGTGTAGCAGCTGGAGCTTCTATGTCTGGTGGTTTAGGTGGAGGCCTTGCTGCACTACGAACACATGAAACAGGAAAAAGTAAGTAGCAGGTGAACTTGTCTATTAGTACAAGATCCGGTGGCTTAGGAGGAATAGCCAGCACATATAGTGAACCTGCACTAATAAAAGCATAGAAATCAGAAAATCCACAATTAGCTTGTGAGTCAGATAAATTGGGTGGAAGAGATTCACAAATGGTAAAAGACAACTGCATGTTGCTTGGCTTAATTAGAGGTTCCATCGACAATTTTTCTGCTGTGGACAATGGTTGCTTATGGCTAAAATCCACATTTTTGCTGTCAAATTCAAGAGTTGTTGAATTTGCTTGAATTTCTGCACAAGTGGTTGGCGGCATCAAAATTTCTTCACCTGAAATGGCTGCACTGATCTCATGACAAACATTACAAACACCACACTCACAAGCAAAAATTTCAAGAGATTTATGTACTTCAAGAGAACTATATAATTCATCCAAATCAGATTTCAAGGGATTTTGTGGTATAATCTCTTTCATGCATTCACTTGAATTTTTGTTGCTTACCTTGTGCTCGTCAGATGAAACAAACACTGTTTTAACGGGCTCACCTGGAGAATCATCAAGACATGTATTACATTGTGTTACCTCCAATAGTGAAACAGGTTGTACATCATCATGAGACATCTTATTCTCTTGAATTTGATGGACGGTGGAAACTATTTGTTCAACTTGGACTTTTATAACTTGAAGAGAAGATTGCATATGTTGTTGAAATTGCAAATCATCTTCAATCATTCGCTTATTAGTTTCAGCCATTTGCTTGATAATTTCTTCCAAGTACGATTGTGTGTCAGCTGATACATTTTGTTGAAATTGTTGATATGGCCAAATAGGTTGCTCTTCAAGATATGAATTTTGTTCACAATAGTATTGTCCTTGAAAATCACCTACAACTTGGGTCTCACCACAAAAGTTAGTATCTAACAAAATAGGACATGCATCACTACAATGAAAATTTGAAGAACAAATATTGCAAATCGCAAGTGGAATATGATTTTGAAAGCATGCTTGTTGTTCTCTTGATTCCATCAAATTAATTTCCATCAAATTAACAAGATAAGCCAATTCGTCCAATGAGTTACCCATTTTTTTTTTCAAGTTTCAAGAAGTAAAAATAAAAATAAAAATAAAAAATCGTGTCAAATAAAAATCTAAAAGTAATAAAAATACCACCTAAAATCTCTAAAAATCAAACAAATCTAAAAATAAATTTTTTCGGATTTTTTTAAATATATGGAAAATTCAAAAAAATAAAAATAAAAATAAAAAGTGGTCTAAATGAAGGAATTTCGAATTTTCAGCCTGAAATTTCGTATCAAAGATACGAATTTATTATTCCTTGATTTTTTTCGGATTTCCTGACCAATTTTCGGCCAAATCTGAGCAACCAACTGGAAACAGATTTTTTTTTTTTTTTCAGCTTCAATGCAAAATTCAACGTCGGAACCTGAAACAAAAGAAAAACTAAAAACAAAATAAAAATTGTTAGTAAGGTTAGTTCGTTCTTAATTTTACTAATTCCAATTAGAGGTCCCCGGCAACGGCGCCAATTTGATCGCTGTCGTAGGCGGTCAAAAATAATTAATTTTTTAAATGTAGTAACAAGGTAGTTAAACCTTGGTCGTCTCACAAGGACCTCTTATTTGATAATTAACAAAACTAAGAACGATGAATAACACAATTAAATGGGGGTTTTCGGTTTGTTCAGATTGAAAGAGAATCAGAAATTCAATTAATAAAAAAGACGATTGATTCATTGGTCTTAGACAACTCGTTTGATCCTATCATAGGTTCACAGAGATATTCATTCAACTATTTATGCTCTGGTTGATTTATAAAACTAATTATACAAGCGACAATCGGTTTTATATGAATTCATTCGATTAAGCGTCTCATGTGTTCAACTAACCATGGACGGTGAACAAGCCTCACATAAAACACGGTTAGTATCATGACAAATTCAATCAACCCTATTGCTAAGCGCAAAAGTTCGTATCAATTTCTATTCGGATTAATTTAAACAAGCGATGAATTAATACGAATAAAACTCAACTACATAAATTCGAGATAGAATAATTAAGCATCATTGAATCAGAATTCATACGGAATATAGAGAAACGAAATTGATACGACAAAGCATAAATAGATAAACGAACTTGCAATTAAATTCGAACCTCAAGAAATCATGAATGAGTTCCTTACACCAATGAATCAACCTAAAGTTTAGTTCTCCATAGCAAGAGCAGCCGTCAAGGTTTTGTTTTCGAGAATGCAGAATGACTAACCCTAGGCTGCGTTTTGGTTTAAATAATACGGGCTCCAAAAGTTACGGGCCGAAAACATAAGTTTGGGTCGAAAATTAATAATTAAATTACATAAAGTCTGGAACATGACGCGATTATTTGACACAATTGCGCTCCGAACTGGCTTCAGGCTTCAACATAAAAGTTGTAGATCTCTCTGTTAGCTTTCCAACGCACTTGACCGTGTCTCAATCCGATTCCTGTAGCTCCAGTTATGATTTTTACACTAAAAACTGCTTATGCTGAAAATAACATACGAAAATAGATTAGAAGCAAACAAAGACTTAATTCTAAAAACATAATAAAATAGTAAAATAAACAAAACAAACTAGAGAAATGCCTAAGTAAAAACATAGAAGAATGTGCATCAAAATGCACTGATCACATCTATAGGATCATCTAGAAATCCCATGGCTCCTGGTATGTTGAACTTGACTTGCTATTCATTCACTCTCGTAGTCAGTCTTTTTATACTATAGCATCATCTGGAAATCCCATGGCTCTTTTTATACTATAACTTGGACAGTGTATACTTGCACTCAGTCTTTCCACCTTAAAATACTCATAGTGTTTTGGGAGACACCGAATCCTAATCTTCGTCTAACCTTTGAAGCCAAATATTTACTTTTCCGTAAACTACTACTTGCATTAAGCACACGATTAAAAAGTGCAACCTTTAAACCCTTTTTATTGCTTTTCTAGTTTAAATAAGTTTAGCGAATTTCTTAGTTGAGAAAAATCCATGTGGAGACGATAACTTACTACTCTTTTACTTGTTACGGTTTGGGGTACTTGCCAAATTTATCATCAATAAATACATCCTTGACTCGGAAAAATCTACAAGCTAAAATTGATTCTTCAATTAATTTTCTCTGGCTTAAACTTCACAACGGATCTTGTGATTGCAATGCTTTCATAATTTCACACTTCTTTTTTGATGAGGTAGATTAGACAATGCTGCAACCACAGAGCATACTAAGAAATACTATCCATGTCCCGAACAGCTCTTCAATAGAATTTTAAACCATTCATATGCGCCGCATAGAGCCTCCGCATTACCTTGCTCAAAGTTAGTAATTTCATCCCATTTCACCATAAACTTGGTCACTAGAAAGAATCTGTTCAAAAACTTTTATTCTAACTCGTTTGAAGATTGGATAGTGCCACTTATGAGAGCCAACAAATGGGGCCCAAAAAAAAATTAAAGCTTTTGATCTTTGGTGATTCCTTATGGCAAAATAGCTAAATTTTTAATTTTTTTTGGTGGCCGAAAATGAATCAAATTAAATATTTTTTTTAACTATCGTATGTGGTGGTTTATGATGTAAGTCAAAAGCAAGTATGTTTTTATATCGTTTTCTCAGGGACTAGTGTGATACCATAAACCGTTCAACACCGATTATCATTTTAAGTTAGGGTTTAATCAATTGTTTGCTATAAAACTATTCGACTATAAAGCGGTAGTAAAAACGGAGAGTAATAGGGCGTAAAAGCATTGGGATCAGAGTTCGTCAATCAAGTATCGAATATATTCTAATGATCATAAATATGGATTCTATCTTTTTTCCTTTTTAACGATATTATCACGCATCACTCGACAACATCATTCATGTTTAAATGACGTTGTGAGATCGATCGTATCGTTTAATCGACGATTTCTCAATCTATTAAATGATCCGATAGCATTATGTTTCGATACTTTATATGATTATCAAAACACAATCCTATGTCTAGAATTCTTATTTTGATAGAAGATTATTATAACCCTAGATTCAAAAGTATTTTTCAATAACATTTAAATCAAACATAAGAATGAATAACAAGAATAAACTCAATATTACATAAAATGCTAGAATCATATATTTGAAAGATCAAAAGATTACATCTAAGCTTGATTAAGTACCTCTAATCCCAACAAAGGAGATTTAGTTGATCATTGTCATGACAACAATACAAAAGTGGAAAGAAAGATGAAGATCCATTGCTAAGACTTGATTTCTCAAAGATTCTTAGTTAATCTACACTCAATCACTTTTGCTCTATGAAGAACAACTCTTTTAGCCTTATTCTCTTTCTAAAAATATAACATAATAATATCTAAAAGTATGAGAAGAAGCTTAAATAGTATGACTAGAAAGTGACATCTCGCTGAGCGAGATTTAGCTTGCCAGGCGAGTTGAGCTTTCTTCGCCAGTGGGTTTCAACCACGTCATCAAAAGTTCTGAAACCGCCTTAGCTTGCTGGGCGAGGGTAAGGCTCGCTGGGCGAGCTCCCTGCTTTATTCCTTTATGGATCTCTCTGCCTAAGCTCGCTGTAGACTCGCCATGGCGAGTTAGATCACCATTCACTCGCTGTGGAAAGGCTTAGATTTGATATTTTGATGCTCTCTGCCTAAGCTCGCCATGACCTCGCCTTGTGCTCGCCCTGGCGAGTAAAATTTTACTTTTCTTCATGATTCTTTGATAATTTCAAGTCCTGGCTTGCATTTTCCTACACAAATGGGGTAGAGTAAGGCGTACAAAGCATAAATGGCATTTATTCATCAATTCTTAGTTTTTCCTTGGGTAACTTGCAAAACAAGTAACTAAAGTGCCTTAAAATATGACATGAAATTACTCGCTTTCTATCACGCCCCCCCCCCCCCCCCCCCCCCCCTCACACACACACACACACACAAATATAAACATATTTCTCGAGAAATAGAATTACCAAAAAAATTAATAAAAATAATAAAAATGAAAAGGAAAAAATATATAATAAAAAAATCTTAATCGAAATCTCAGTTGCCTTGTTGAAATTAATCAACATTCCTATACAACGGCGTTAGAAACTTGATGGTCAATCTAGCATGGGTACTAAATTGGCATTGCGTAATAATATTATTAGTTTGTCTCCTTAGGGATTATGAAAGTTCAAAGTAACAGCTACAATTATAAATAGAATATGGTGGTTTTACTTAGCAATATTTGATTCACAATTAATTAGGTCAAAACTCATAAAAGAGTGATCAGGTCATCTTTGATTCCTTTCTCTTTTGCTACTGGATAACCATGTCCAGGGCCAACAATTGTTTACTTAGTTTCGTGACGATTTAACAAAAAAGGTAAGCCCAATGTTTTGATACTTAACCCACTTATTTGACCACAACCCCTAATATCTTAGGTAAGTTTGTCACCGTCAAAGTTTTGATTGTGTGATGAATCTTTTGTCACAAAGGCGGTAATAAAATATGTCTAAAGCTATTATAAATTTAACAGTAAATATTAGGTCAAGTCCCAAAAGCTAGGGTTGATAGTCATTCTCCCTAGTTGTGCGATGCACAACTCATATCACATATCACAAATGGACCAATAACTAACCCTTCAGCTTTTCTTCAGTCCTTTTCCCATTTATCATCATCGAACAAATCTGCAATGACTATACCTAAAGAGAGAATTTGATAAAATGATCACAGAGTTGTCTGGTTTATGTGGTTTGTCATGGTTTTAATGTCTTGTGTGCACAATTAATCCTTCCACGAGCCTTCCTTTGATTTATGATGTTGGAACATCATAAGATATTTTTGGCTATGTTTTGAGTTATTTTTCTTAGCATTTGAAGGCAGATAAGAGGTCATTTAGAGGAGTTGTCAATGGTTTGAGGAACATTTTGTATTGTTTTGATTTGATTCGTTGTAATTTAATTTTACCCTAAATCATGCAACTCCTTAGGTGTTTTGAGTCTTTTTAGTGAGAAATCATGTAAATCGACAAAACAAGACATCACATGGAGGACCAAGGATATTAAAGATTGAAGATCAATAGTTCTTAGAAGGTTTTTGAAGACAATACAAGTTGGGAAAATTCATCTCAAGTTCCTATGCATTTCAAGACAGAAAAACGCTTGAAAGGGGACGAAAACTGCAAAATTTACACCCAAGCTATTGTCCCATGCACCCCTGCGCATGAGTGCGGCCATAAAGATTGTTTTTCAAGGTGGATCTGTGGAAAAATCCCAATTCCCATCTCTTAAACCCTAGGTAATGATGAACTATAAATAGAGACCCTTGCACACACTTTTATTTATTGAGAAAGCTAGCGGTACAAGGCAATGGTCAAGCATCAGAGCTTCAAGATAAATAACTTTCCTCCTCCCCTTGTTCTTTTTAGGATATGTTTTTCTATTGTTTTGTAATGATGTTGGTTGCCAAGTGCAACTAATCCTCTCTTGATTAGGGTTCCAAGAGGGACCTCTTCTTATTTGTTGGATTCATTTATACAATTTATTTATTGAGTTATGATCTATGTTTTCTATGTTTTTCAAGCCTAGGTATGACAAACCTAGACTATTGAATTAATCTTAGGTTAAGAGATTCACAACAACAAATTAACCGGAGTAATTAGATATGAATAAGATTTCTTATTTTATTAGGGATGTTTAGGTCTAACTTAGTAAATCCCACATAAAAAGATAAAGGGGATTCAAAGAATCTTAATCATCGCGAAACATCTAAATCAAACCCTCTTAATTTTCTGCAATCAAACAACTAATTTTATTGTGCAAACAATTCAAACTTGCAAAACCCTATTTCTTTTAATTGATTTTCTAATCAAATAAATTATGTTGATTGCTTCATTGAACGACAATCCTTGTGGAAGTAATTATTTACTACTTTATTACTTGTTATGATTTGGTGCACTTGTTGAATTTCGTCATCAATTTATTACAAAACTTAACTAAAACATTTAAACTTGCTAAATATACTATCAAATGACACCTAACGGACACTAAAAATATGATATGACAGACTGTCATAAATCCTAGAAGGCAAATTTAGTCATCATAAAAAGGTGAGTAACTCTACCCATACTGATTTGTCACCAATTAAAACGATTCATTCGTCTTCCACTATCAATGTAAGTCTCCTAAGTAACCCACTTAGGTTTTCCTGGTGTTGTTGTCTTGGAACCTTGGAGTGTGCTCTTCTTAAGGTTTCATGTTCGATTATGTAACAACCCGATTTTTATTATTAGTTTATTTATTTATTTGTTATTTATTTATAATGTGGTTGAATTGATGGGTTAGTTGATTTATTAGAAAATTGGAGTGAAGGGGGTTTAACCCACTTAGGTTTATTTATTTATTTGTTATTTATTTACTTGTTTAAGTGATTTATTAGAGGTGTATGGGTAAATATGGGGTTTAAGTGAAGTAATTGAATAGTGTTTTTATTTGTGAGATTTAACATGACAGAAACTAAGTCCATTAGTGTTGTGAGAACCAAAGCCCAAAACAAGAGAATATAAGTAGGTTGTAGTGTTGGTGAATTAGTGTTAGACTCATAACACACACATTTGATAAAGAGTTGAGTAGAGGCAAAGAGGAGATCTAGAGAAAGAAAAGAAGAGCTTAAGGAAACCAAGAGGAGAGGGTGACCCAAGCTAGAGGGAGGCTAGAATTGAAGGTTAAGAGGTACGGGTGTGAGTTTTATTCTCATTAGGAGATTTATGAATAAATGGGTAGATTAAGGTTTTGTGTGATTCTTGCTAAATTCATGTTTTAATGATAAATTGATGATGAAATTATGATTTAGTATGTTGTTATGATTATGGGTATATGATTATTTGAGAAATCCATGATGTTATGATGTTAAATCCATGAATTGATTGTGTTGTTGTTGTTGTGTTCTTGAGTTTTTTGTGAAACTGGTGAAATTCATGGAAGTTGTGTTAGATTGTCGTTGTGATGTTGTTACAATTTGATTTGGTGAGATGTTGTTGTTATAATTGAATTGAAGAAGAGATGATGATGTTGTTGTTACCATGTTGGGTGTAGAATTAACATGTTAAGTTTGTGATAGTGAAATTTTATGAGATAATGAGAATTATATTAATCATGTTGAAATGAGTAAAATTAAGTTAGTTAAGATGGATCTAATGTATAATTGAATGGATAACATTAGTATGATGATTTGGATCGAGTTTGGTGTGTTTGGGATCGAGAAATGGTGTCGAAAGAGGTTTTCCCGTTTTGAAAACGAAGAAAAATTGTTGTTTTGCTCACCTGGGCAAAACACACGGTCGTGTGTGAAAAACGCACGGATCGTGTGTTTTCTTCTGACTTGTGTGTGAAAAACTCACGTCTGTGCGTCCAAAACGCACGGACCGTGCATTTTTCCCTAATTGTATAAACTTCATTTTTTTGTGTTTTTAAAGGTAACCAAGATGCAAAACCTCTAGCGACATATCCTATTATTTGTTTTAGTTTAAGGTCCTTACCCCATCATTACCTCTACTTGTAAAGCCCTCCATCTTCTAAGTCTAGTTCTTTGTGTTTTAGGTCCTATCTTCACTTATTTAACCCTCTTCACACTTTCATTCTTATCATAGGCCACTAACATCATATACTCGATTTACTCAGATTGTGTACTGTTTAATTTAACTTATTTTATTGGACTTAACCTTTACTCTAAGAATCTCCTATTATCTTCGTCTTTTGTTTACGAACTATGCCTAAACAATTTCCTCTTACTTTGCTTATCCACCTTTCTTCGGTTCAAGCTTTAGATTCACTAATATTTTCGAGTTAATTGCCTTAGATCCTGCCTAAGTACACTTCCTCCTCCATGTATAATAGTTTAGGACCTTTACTCATACAAACATGATCTTATTTCTCGTCTATTCTAAGTTCTCTAGATACTCCATTCTAACCATTATCAAGGACTTGTTGTTAATTAATAGAATACGCTTTCACCATTTTATATCCTACTTCATTTTTCACATGTTTCCTTAGCTCGTCTCTTGTACTATTGGACTTCTCCATGTCTTAAGTTCGTCGTGGGATTAGAGAACTACTCTTGTAACACCTAATTGGACTCCCATCATCATAATTCTATTTTCTCGACAATTAAAATAACACTCAAGCAAAAGGTATCATCATCATAATAACAACCAAAACTTCGCCTATTAAACCTCATTAAATTAATTAAAATAGAAAATTGGGGTGTTAAAATGAAGATGTATCCTATGAAGAACTTGTTGACTCATACAAAAAGCTATATGTCAAGTGTGAGGAGATTTGTCAAGTAGGAGAAAAACAGAAGAAAATCATAGCAACCTTGCAGATTGAAAAAAAAAAACTCCTATCTACAATCACTGGTTTGCAAGATGAGGTAACCTTGTTAACTTCCAAACTTGATAACATGACAAAATATGTTAGAATGTTGAACAATTTCTGAACAATGGTTCCAACATTTTAGATGAGATTCTTCAAGTTGGGAAGGGGTCTGGAAACTTAAAAGGTGTAGGTTTTAATTACCAGTCCATAAATAACCAAGGTAGTGTCTCTGTGTCTAAGTTTATTTCTCCTGAAAGTAAACTGAGTTTGTTATGTCGGACCAAATGTCACAACATCCTGTCCAACACCAGAAATCCCAAACTAGAACCAAGTTCCTGCCTTGGAAGTGTCACTATTGTGGGAGATATGGTCATATAAAACCATACTGTTATAGATTGTATGGTTATCCTAAAAATCCATCACAGCCTAAAAGTAACTATGTATTGATTCAAATTAGAAAAAAATGGAAACCTTAGATTGTTAATACTAGTCTCATAGCACATACATCTCTTAGAGCCTCCCCAAGAGAAGATTGGTATATTGTAGTAGATGTTCCAGACATATGACTGGAGTCAAGAAGTATTTAGTTGACATTAAATCTTACTCCACCAGTTTCTTCACTTTTGGAGATGGAGCTAAGGGTGAAATCAAGGGAGTAAGGAAGTTAACTTGTAATGGGCTTCCAAGACTTGTTGATGTATTACTTGTGAAAGGATTGACTGCTAATCTGATTAGCATTAGTCAGTTATGTGATCAAGGGTTAAAAGTCAATTTCACTAAATATGAATGCTTGGTTACTAATGACAAAAATGATGTTCTAATGAGAGGTGGGAGATCCAAAGAAAATTGTTACTTGTGGATTTCTCAAGATAAAGTTGTTCCCTCAACATGTTTAATGTCCAAAGAAGATGAAGTCAAGTTGTGGCACCAAAAACTTGGACATCTAAATCTCAGGCATGCGGGGGGATTTAGTGGTTTGATGAGGAATGCGGTGAATTTTGAGTTATTTCAAGGATTCCGATTTAGAAATAAGGGTTTGGTGGTTTCTCATCTTCAATATGCCGATGATACTCTTTGCATAGGAAAACCTACGGTGGAAAATTTGTGGACTTTGAAGGCGTTGTTGAGAGGGTTTGAGATGGCTTTGGGGTTGAAGGTGAATTTCTTCAAGAGTTGTTTGATTGAAGTTCATGTTCCTTCGGATTTTATGGAGATGGCTTGTTCCTTTTTGAATTGTAGTCAAGGTCTTCCGTTCAAGTATTTGGGGCTTCCGGTGGGTGCAAACCCGAAAAGGCTAACGACTTGGGAACCTCTTTTAGAGAAACTAAGTCGGAAGCTAAACTCCTGGGGGAATCGTTTTGTTAGCCTTGGAGTTAGAGTGGTGCTCCTTAATTCGGTCCTAAATTCGATTCCGATTTTTTACATTTCTTTTTTGAAGATACTAGTTATAGTGTGGAAGAAGACTTTGCGGATCCAAATGGAGTTTCTTTGGGGACGGGTGAATGGGGGAAGGAAGATTTCTTGGGTAACATGGAAGTCGGTTTGTCAATCGAAGAGGAATGGAGGTTTGGGAGTTATAGATGCTAGGGTGGTAAATGTGAACCTTTTGGCAAAATGGAGATGGAGACTTTTGGTTGGGGAAAATTCTCTTTGGAAGGAGGTCCTTATGGAGAAATATGGTGACTGTGTGGGGAATGTTGTGGAGGGCACGGTTTCTTTATTTCCTAGGTATTCCTCAAGTTGGTGGAAGGGTATTGTGAGACTAGAAGATGGAGTGGGCTGTAGTTGGTTTAATTTGGAGGTGGTGAGAAAGGTGGGGAACAGATTGAATACTAGTTTCTGGAATGTGTCTTGGAGAGGAGGTATAGCTTTTCGAGTAAAATATCCTAGATTATATTCAATTTCGAATCAGCAAGAGGCTTTAGTGAGTGACATGGGCGATGGGGGTGAGTGGTTGTTCGTGTGGAGACGTCGATTCTTCCAATGGGAGGAACAAATCTTTAACCTTTTGAAAGAGGATTTGGAGGGGTTTGTGTGGTCTCCCGGAGAGGAGGATAGTTGGAGTTGAAATTTAACGGAGGATGGGGTTTTTACCATGAAATCATCGTATGATAAACTTGTAGGCGTGATGTTGGCCAGAGGAGGAGAAGAGGGTGTTTGGAAGCCTTTGGAAGAGTTCAGCTCAGTTGAAAGGGGTGGTTTTCTCTTGGAAGGCTCTCCTTGATCGCATTCCAACTAAATCCAATCTGGTGTTTAGGAAGCTTCTACCTCCGGATGTGTCTGCTCTTTGCGTGTGGTGTGGTAAAGTGGCTGAGACGGCTGTTCACATTTTCCTCCATTACGATATGGCTAATGGGGTATGGTCGAAGGTGATGAGGTGGTGGAACTTTTATCTTGTTACGCCCCCAAATTTGTTCATCCACTGGGCTTGTTGGAGTGGGGTGGAGAGCAGGAATAGACTTAAGAAGGGTTTGTGGCTTGTTTGGCATTCGACGATTTGGGTTTTGTGGAAGGCGAGAAATAATAGAATTTTTAATGGTGTCGGGTCCGTCGATGAATTGGTGGAGGAGATAAAAGTGTTATCGTGGCGGTGGTCTATGTATAGTATTCATATGCAGCCGTGTTTGTTCTTTGAATGGTCCTGGAACCCGAAAGATTGCCTGCTACGGTAATCAGTTTTGTGCGGTTTCGTTTCGGGAAGCAGTTTCCTTTTGCTGTTGTCGGCGCTGTTTCGTGTTCTAGTGAGGGGTTGGTTGTCTTGCTGTGACTGTTTTTGTGGGTTGTTAGGTGCTGCTGGTTTGGGCAGTTTGGTTCTGGTGGTGTTGCAGTTCCAGCGGCTGTTACTTTTGTTTTGTGGAGGGTGGTTTTCTGCTTTTGTTTGCTGTGGGGATCCCCCTTGCGGTTCAAATTTGCGCCTCCTTGTGCGGTCGGTTAATGGAGCGGGTGGTGATGCAGGAGTATTCGTGGGTAGGCTAATTTTATTGGCAACTTGGTTTGTTAGCTTGTTTGGTATCTTGCCCCTTGTATACCTCGGCATCAGGCTTCCTACCTGTTGGCTTGGCCCCTTTATGTGCTGTTTTTTTGGCATTTATATTTTGGTGGTGTTTGGGTGGTTTTGTTGGGTTTTATCGGGTATTCCGCATATATACGGCACTTTGTTTGTTTTAGCCTTTTGGCTTATCCGCGAATGTTTTTGTGCGTCTTGCCCTCATTCGACGTTAATAGTATTTGCTGATTCAAAAAAATATATCATATCAACTATGAACCCCTTAAACATTTAACTTGAGTCTTGTATTGACCTTTTCAGTTCATTTGTTGGAAGAAAAGATTTTATAACCAACAATAAGCTTCGATACTATCTTTGAATTTAGGTTAGTCTAACTAAACCCTACCAAATCACTTTATAAGGTGAGGACATCCACACTTATAACACATTGTACCACATAACCAATCTAGTGAGAAACTCTTAATAACAAACTCCACTTCATCATTATGGTTTATTACGACCAACCCCCGACTCACCAGGCCATATCTATCACAACCCAAATCAAAATGCTCTTTTATTATACTATGAGTGTGCTATTTTACATATAAGCATTCTAATAATACAATAAGCAAATTACAAATTTATAGTTCCACTTTGTGTAGAATTATATGAGCACCATATTGTGGCTGAAGCGTAATTACCGTAGCCGGGGCATGGGCATAACTCGGAGAAAGTTCAAATGAGAAACGTTGTAAAATTATTGCTATCGCAACCTTTGCTTCCATCATGGAAAAGTTTTGTCCAATGCAAATTCTAGGACCCCCTCCAAATGGAAAAAATGAATTTCTTCCATTTGTTGCTTTCAAAACACCTTCAGAAAATCTCTCAGGATTGAACACCTTAGCATCTCCACCCCATAGTTCTATGTCATGGTGTACCATAATTATCGATAAGAAAACCTGCACTCCGGCAGGTAATGTTAGGTTTCCAAGTGTCATATCTTTGTGAGCACTTCGAGTGAGCGCGATTGCTGGTGGGTATAACCTAAGAACCTCATACAAAATCATGGTGACCTGTATCAAAAAAGGTTATGTCAATGTTAAGTATCACGGCATATATTGTTTAATATGAAGGGAAGTACATAATACTTACGATCTTAAGATGACTTAGCCCGTCAAAATCGGGTTTATTGTGGCCAAAGACTTGTAATACTTCTTCCCTTGCACGTGCTTGCCAATCAGGGTACCTACTCAATAACACCATTGTCCAAACAAGCAAGACAGAAGTGGTCTCTTGCCCTGCAAAGTAGAAGAGCTTGCATTCCTCTATTACATCATCAAGACTCATTCCAACATTCTTATTGTTGCCATGTTCTTCCATTTCTTTGTGATTTGACTCCAAAAGTATGCCTAATAAGTCATCCTTAGTGGCTTCACCTGCCTTTACTGCTCTCTCTCTCTTGTTGATCATATCTGTAAGCGAAGCTTTAATGTCTCGGTCAATTTCTTTCATTCTCCTATGGGTAGTAGTTGGTAGAAACCTTCAAAATAAACATAATTAGTCTGTAATTCAAATGATCTGAAGGGAATGCTATTTCCTTGATCTTACTCCTCCAAAGTGAACAACTCACTTTAAAGTATATAATATTATAAACCATTGATTAATAAATCAATGGTTGTTATTACAAGCACAAGCATAACAAATCATGTGAAGAGCCAAATCTCCATTTACTGTTTCACTAGAATCTAGTGGTTGTTTGTGTATTTTGGCAACAACATTGGTTTCATCTTTCCATCACAATGATCAGTAATGAATGAACAGAGAACAAAACCCCAATTCTTAATGTTGGTTGTTACTTGTTAATAGTTTTATCCAAAATATAGCATTTTCATATTCAACTTGTGATAAATATTAATCTTACCTCCATCCAGGGATGTAAACTTTCATCATAAGTGTCATTGTAAGTTTGGCTTGTTCAGTTTGAAGTTGAAATATTCTTCTTCCCTCTTCATAACTACTTCCAAATGCAGCTCGAGAAATAACATCACTGGCCAAATTTTGAAGGAAAGGCCATACGTCCATTTCACATGATCCATCTGAAGCCAACATTCTCTCCCATTTGCTAATCATATCATCGCAACTTTTGAGGAATATTGGCAACATGATCTGTAGTGTAATAGATAAAGAGGTGTTAAACTAAGAATTCAAATCATGTTTTCTTAAAAACCTAACTTGTGATGCTTGAAAAGTTATATGTTGTGGACTAGATAAAAACACAATTGGATTCTATATCTAGTAAAGGGAAACTTTCCTTCAATTTTTCTAAATGGAATGCAGGGTTGATAATCTTTCTGTGCTTGCTCCACTGTTCTCCCTCAAGACTTACAAGACCATTAGCTAGTAACTTTCCAAGCGGATTCGCAATAGGCTTTTGGAAGTCATATGTTTTGTTAAATACATCTCTAATTAGCTCAGGATCTGTTAAATTTACCCTTGGTGTTGGTCCAAACCAGATAAAAGAATTCTTTCCTGCATGCCGAAGATATGAAAAAAGTATATAAACATCAGGAATTGATGAGAATAAGCAACTTACTATAGTGTACTATTTGCTTTTGGAATTTTTGAATACAGAACTTTAAGTGTTCATATTATATATTTAGGTATTATTGCCAATTTAAAAAGTCACCAAAGTGAACATGGTGCGGGATAGTATTGTAAAAGGAACAGTGTTGTTAAATGGCGGCAATGGCCAAATGGTTGTGGCGGATTTTTTATGAATACCATAGCCAATTTGTGAAGCGATACCCGCCAGGGCGAAGCCATAGACCACAGGATCAAACTCTGTTCACTGAACCGACACCTCATGAATAAACAAGGAAATCATATCATTCTGAAGCAGAGTAGTAACATATTGGAAGGAATAACAATGTTGTAATGTTTTGAGCCTACTGGCCAGCAAGATCAGTGACCAGAATTACCAACATGAAGACTAGGAATGCTACATAAATTGGATAAGAAAACTATTCTATAAAAACATGCTATCAATTTAAGAGGAAATTATACCCTGATAGTATCGGTGTGTAAATTTAATTTATGTTTTGGTATTTATATTGGCCTTATCAAAAAATTTGGTTCATGATCCATCCCTAATATTTTTAGTAGTGGAAGCTGATACAGGGAATTACACTGAAAGTAACCAACAAAATTACTTAGTTGGAAGTAACAGTACTAGGAAGTCAATTGGGAATTAGGATGCTTGTTAATTAGTAGATAGTTGAATGTAATGTAATTTGTAATGTGATCGCGGATACATGATAGCAGCGGCCCAATTAATCTTAAAGGAGGCTCTGATACCATTTTAGAAATTGTGGTTGGACCTAGCACAATCCCACAAAACCGACTTTTGAGGTGAAGATTGACCTCGCTTAGAAAAACATTGTCAGACCATCTACTATCTAATGTAGGACTCTTTAACACACCCCTCACGTTCAATATTATTGGGTTTGGACTTTGGTGCGTATAGAAATGGTGGGTGGCCCGAATTGATAGACTCTAATACCATATTAAATTTTGATATTGGGCCTTAACTCAACCTTACAAACCGGCTTGTAAGGTGGATGGTGCATCTCTTTGCAAACTCTTATCAAAAGTCCTATTTTTTTAATGTGCGACTTGAGTTTTTCCCAATACACCCCTCATGTTAAGCATTGTTGGGCTTGGTATGTGTATATATGGTGGGTGGCCCGCATCGATAGACTAATACCATTTTGAAATTGGGCTCATCCAAACCGACTTGAGAGATGAGGATTGTCCCAACTTATAAACACACTGTCAGATCATCTTTCACATTTACACTCCTCACTTTTTATCTAAAAAGATAATTCTTATTTTTATAGAATTTTACAAAATGATTTTATTATTACTAACTAGTATAGTTGAGGGAAACTAAACTAGTACTCTGTTGTTACTCCTCATTATATAAATATATCCAAATTCTCCTGGAGTTAAATGTTCATTATAAACAAGTGAGGCAATTAAAAAATGTCTACATGTGAATCAATCTCTTGTATTAAATGAATTTTTCTTTTATGACAAAAATAATATCAATCATAAAATATAGTAAAATTAGAAATAAAAAAGAGGAATAAGGAGACATACCATGTTTTGCAACACTTTGTTGGACAAAGGAAAACACACGAGGAGCAATATCATCAGAAAGATTCATGGGCTTAGATAATGCTTCCTTTCTCATCTTAAGAAGATCTTTCATGTCTCCAACTAAAAGCCTATATGGATTCCCTTTAAGTCCTTGTTCTCTTAGTAATTTTTCTAGCTTCTTTGGCTTCAACCATAACCAATTCAAAATCCTCCATGCCAATATGAGAAAAAGTGTCAACAAGGTGAAGAGAATTGTGGATGTAATTGTAGCCATTTTTGTGTAGAGTAATAATTGGTGGATGAAAGAAATTAGTATGGGAAGATGATAATACAATAAGAATATTCATATAACTTGGTTGTTCTCTCCACACCATATGTCATTGAAGACTTTTTGTCGGTTTCGCATATAAGATCAAGACAATTATCTAATCCATACTTTTTTTGGATTTGTTTTGAAACTAGTCGGCTGCAGAATAATTTTTTAAGGGAGCATATTAATTAGAAACTTAGAATCCATCGTAAATTACCCAAGAATTTATGGTTAAAACTCCGACCTCTACGTGTATAATACTCCCTCTGTCCCAAAATATAAGCAAAAATTGGTTAATAAAAGTTAAAGTATTTGGTTCAAAATTTGTACCAAATACATCAACTTATGTTGACTCATTTTTGCTTATATTTTAGGACGGAGTAGTATTATATATCAATCAAATGAGTTATGTCTATAGGGTCACTGTCGTAGAATAATTTATTCCAATTAATTAGTCATATTTGAATGGCTTATTCTTTTTGGATTTTCTTAGAGCATCTTTCATGATATAAAATAGATTTAAATGCATTGGTGACCCTTTAATTTTTAAAAAGTTGTGATTTTGGCCCTCTAACAAAAAAATAACAATTTTATCCCTTAACTTTACAAAAGGTTGGAAAGCTGTTGAGAAGACGCCACGTGTCCCAAAACAAGGGGCCAAAATCGCAACTTTTTGTAAAAATAAAGGGCCAAAAGATCTTATTTCCCTAAAGATAGAGGGCCAAAAGAGAATAATTACCTAAAGTTATAGGGTCAAAAGAGTATATTTCCCTAAAGATAGAGGGCAAAATTTTTATTTTTTTTATTAAAAGGCCAAAATCAAAACGTTTTGAAACATAAGGGGAAAAAACTACATTTAAACCTATAAAATAATAATATTGAATGCTTGACATTGTATACTAAGTGGTTGGTATGGTTGTCAGGACACTAAGTTTTCAAACATTTAATGTTATATCCCCAACAAAAATAGTATAGACAAATGAATGATTTTGATTACTATCAATTCAGTAGGGCCTACTCTACTCACCTTTTTTGGTGGGTGTATAAGAATTTATCTTTTTTGGACTAATTATTGAGTCTCATAGCCAAACCAATAATTTTCAATAGCAGCTAAGACTTAAAACAATGTTTAATATGAGATATTTTTAATTTTCATATGAGGCATTTTCACTGTAAACTTATTCACTCAAAGACTTGAGAAAATATATTAATAATAAAATTACAAAATTACCACCATCTCTAATTTTGACACAAGGTGGCAAAATATATTTTTAATTATTATTTTAAAAAACCTTTACAAAATTTATTATTTATTACACATGTTGTTGGAGCATAACTTTTTTACAGTGTCGTTGGAGCATAACTTTTTTTACACATGTCAGTTATTTGTCACTAATTAATTAATTAATTTCTTATATCTTGTAAATAAAGAAGGGGATATCTACAATTTACTTATAAGAATTTATTATAAAAAATCAAACACAATATAGATATTTCTGACTAGAGAAATAATTAAATTGGTTAAATCCACTTTTTCCCCCTTATACAAAACGTTGCGATTTTGTCTTTCTTTAAAAAAAAATTAGTCTCTATGTTTAGCCACTTTTATTCTCCTTCCTCATTTTTTTCCTTCTCACACATTATTCACCAAGAAGTTTTTCCACAAAAACTTAATCAAGTTATTGATTAATCTCCCAAATCAACACAACCGTTCCTTCTCTCTCCCCCTTTCTCTCATCATCACCGTTCTCAATCCTAATCAACCCAGATCCGTAAATGGGTTTTCTCTTCAATAATCGATTCAGCTCCACCTTTCGATTTTTCTCAATCAACCTGGCACTAATGGATGAACAGTAACCAAAAATGGGTTTTCTTTTCAATAATCGATTTTTGCTTTTGGTCTGATTTTAGATCTGGCTTTTTGCTCTCAAACCGGAATTTGTTTTTGGGTTCACTGCTGCTTTACGTTTTGCGTATGCTTGAGTTGTTGTTACTCTCTGTGTTGTTGTGTTTAGGTCTGTTTTGGGCTTCATTCATGGATTCTGAGCAGGAGAATTCTCAATCAAAGAATTCATGCTTCAATTAAGCTTATTGTAAAAATGGGTTTTAAAGATGAATCTATTGATGAACAAATATGAAGGAGTCATTGTTGTGTTTATACGTGAGAGGCTGAGTTTCTAGTTGCTAGGATTTTTTTTTATTGTTTTCATTTCTTTTTTCATTTATTTAATTTAGTAAATAATTATATGAATTTTTTTATTTTTTAATTAAAAAAATACACATGTGGCATCTGACTCAGCTAAGTCAGTTGCCACATATGCGTTGACTTGGTTAATATTGAGGGATGTGGCCACTTTTGCAAAAGGGGCTAAACATAGGGGTTAAAATTTCTATTTTTTTTAAGGTGAGAAAAACACAATGGGTGGTAGAATTGTGTTGGTTTTTTAAAAACTTTTGTAAGTGTTTATGTACTGGTCAGAGTCTGATGAGTTCAGAGTCTGACAGCAGCGAATATATCAAACACAAAGATAAAGAGAGAGAGAGAGACACAAAGCAATTATACTGGTTCCTCTTACACTCCAAGAGTAATTTAGTCCCCTTGCACTTCCAAGTGATTTCACTATAATCACACAAGATTACAATTGCTCAATGACACAACCAAGAGACTTCCAAATGCTCAAAGCACACAAGCAAGAGACTTTCAATGATCAATCACAACTGAAAGAGACTTCTAAATGCTCAATCACAACTAAAAGAGACTTCTAAGAGTTTACAAATAAACAGATTTGTTCTGACACTTAATATACAATCAGAGGTCTAAACAATACAAACTGAAGATACTTAAATACTTAGCATTTTTAAGATACAAACTTTGATAAGAAATACTTAAGTGTTATATGCGCTTTTTGATTTGACAGAGTAAGTGCACATTTAAAATAGCAGAGTCTTGTTATTGTTCTTCAAGTCTTCATCTCCTTATATAGACAAGAATTTAAGAGACGTTGGAGAAGAGTTGAGAAGCTTCAAATCAAAGATGTTGGGTCATTGCCTGATATGGATAATGTCGTTGATTAGACATTTAAAATTCCTTTGCTGAAACTGAAATTATCTATTTATTCTCTTTGTCCTTGAAGTTCTCTGTTTGTTTCTACACGTGGTCAGAAGAAGACAAACTTCACTATCTCAGACTTTATAGGGACAACTACAAAAGAGGACGAATCTTGCGTGGCTTCTGGGTCCCTTAGGATCTTCTGTTCTTCAGAGTCTGGAGGTCTTCAGAATCTGATGCTCTTCAGAGTCTGATGCAGATCTTCAACTTCTGATGTAGCTTTGTTTCTTCTGAACCAAAGCGTTGACTTCTGGTTAACCTTTCTTCAAATCTTCTACCATAGCCTTTTAGCTTCTCTTTGTGCTACTGATGCTCTTATACATGTTCAAACCTTGTTAAATTTTAATATATGGTCCTACACACTTGAACATATATTACCATATCCAATTGTTCTTTAATACTTTGTTATCATTAAAACTTTAGGGGAATTGTACAAACCAATTTTGTTCCAACAATCTCCCCCTTTTTAAAGATGACAAACACAAGTATTTAAGACAATTAATGTTAATCTAATTAACGATTTGACTTCAGAGTCTGAGGTTTGTAAGCTCCCCTTAAGTCTGATAGTTCATAAGGTGGGGTTTATAAGCTCCCCCTAAGTCCTATCCAGGTTAATTAAATTTAGTTTTAATCAATTAAGTTACATCAAAGCATATAAGTTTAAATAACTCATTAGAGCTTTTAAGGTTTGTCATGACTCAGCAAGGTTGATGATACTACAAAGTCTGATTAGATTTTAACTTTGGATTTTAAAGCAGCTAGATTCTAAGTTCCTTAACTTTATTAATCTAGATTTTAGACTCAGAGCCTAAATATTTATTTCTTTACTCCCCTTTTGTCATCAACAAAAACAAATTTCATGTACAAAAATAAGAGATAAATATGTATAATAGATGCATAATAAGTTACAATACAAATGGTCTTAAGACATGTTAGAAAGGTTATAAAAAAAATCCTAAGGTTTAGAACTGAGCAACTGGATAAGAGTCTTCATATTGGAGTTGATTTCATCTTGTTGTGCTTCCATCTTAACTTGACATTGGATCATTCCATCCATCTTCACTTGCAAGTCTGCATTACTGGCTTTCAAACCTTCCAATGTGACTTCCATAGACTCTTGTTTGGCTTTTTGCTCAAATAGCTCAGTCTTCAAAGCAGCCAGAACATGGTCTTCATAGTAGTCTCTTATGATTGTGAGCTCCTCAGGATGCAAGGAAAATCTTTTGGATAGAGGTGGTAAGGAGAAGAACTCAGGTAGACCACCTTCTAAAGGTTGTCTTGGAGGTTCCAATTGTCTGAGGACGTTCTTCCTGAGATCTGTTGTGTCCACAACTCTTCATACCTTAGCAAGCCACCTGGACAGATTTCTCTTCACATATCCAGCTGAAAGTTGCTTGAGCTTCTCCAAAGCCAGATTTACTGTCCTCCTCAGTTGATCCCATTGTTCAGCATTCCTCTCAGAGTTGATAGTTGTCAAGCTTTCAGTGAATAGTTCACTAACCCTAGCATAAATAAGGTTGAAAATTCCTTCTTAGTCGGGATGATGGGGAGGAGGTGTATGAATGAAGGTTGACCTGTGAGAGCTTGAGGGTAGTCTATTATATATGTAGAGTCTGCCATGGTCAGAATCATAGTCAGAGCCAGATGCTTCATTTCTGACTGTGACCAGATCCATGGGTTAGTCAGAAGGTTGGTTAGATTGAATAATTTCTATTTGGGTCTCAGCTTGGGTAATCTGAGTAACTTCCACTACATTAGCTGCAATCTCAGATACTTGATTTTGAGAAAGGATTTTTGTGGGGATATGAGAAGGTTGAGTTTGAGTCACATTGTCAACTGCTTGATCTGATTGCAACAGTAGGAACTGGAGATTCTATGGTGAACTCAGTGTAGTTTGGGAATGGTGGAGGTTCAGTGTGGGGTGGTTTGTTGTGGTTCTTGTGTGGTTTGTAGTTGGGGAGAAGAAGGTAGGGATGAGAAAATATTACCATCAGAGTGTCTTGTCAATTCATCTAGAACAGATGAATCAACATTCTAAGTGGAAATATCTTTGTCAATTCATTAAAGTAACTACTTTTGAAAAGTAAAAATTTACTTTTGTACTTTTTTAATATTGACCATTCTCATAATGAGTAATATACAATTTTTTCTTAGGGTAATTAGTATCACTATTTTTATTGATGCACAATTTCCTTAGGGTAAGTTTGGTAATTACAGAGAAACAACTATTCTTATATGGGTAAACAAATAAAGAGCGACCTCAATTTGGGTGAATATTCACTAACTTTATTTTAACTAGACTGTGACCTGCACACCATGCGAGTGTTGAACTTGCTAGGCCGAATGTCGTGATCAGGGACTCTTACCATTCCATCTATGAATGAAAAAAAAAGAGCAAGAATGTCAAGGTTATTAATTAAAATGTCCCTCAGATCCAAAAAATATCCTCCAAAAAACATTATTTGTATATTTTTTATGCTCACAACATCTTCACACACTACTTCAATAGATGTTATTGCGCGGAAATTTGAATATATTATGAGATGAATTTGTGCATAAAATATAAAGATAATGTAATTTGTTGTAGTGAAGTAGGGAGGTGCGCACATGGAATAGTAGTTGACTTTTTCTGAATCATTTTATAAGTTTGTTTGTAGAGCTATAGAATGTAATATAAGTTTATTTGTGTTATATGTGATTCCAGTCGCTGAAGAAAGGATGTGAGATATTAAACTCGATGTAGAAAGGTAAAATAATATAAGTTTATTATTGTTGAAGGAAAGAAATTGTGACCTGATGAAAACAATTAAAATGGGAAATCAATGTTATTTTACTATGAGATGATGGAAATTGAAGAACCCACAATGTTTCTATATCTTTCTAGTTTGGACTCGCCATTAATTAGTACCTCTTTGACATCAAATTTGGTTTTACTCAACTGCTATGGCTATCTTAGATTGTTAATCAACTGAAAATCCATATTAAAGAAAATAGTTCAATTTGACATTCTCCTATAATCATGAACGTATATTAGAGATGGATTAAACCTCAAAACACAAAATTTCTAGGATTATTACCAAAAACTTAAGCAGGGCATCCACCAAACATTATTTTATTTCTACGAACCAATTGCACCTATATGTAAATTGAGACAATATTAATTGAATAATTAGAAGCTTATGGTCAGCCTTTACAAATAAGCGTAGAGTAACGAATGGCATATAGTTCTAAGCAATATTTGATGCTAAAATTTGAAGAGCAATCCGTAAGGAGGAGGGGTACACATCAAATGTTGGTGGATGCGGCAGAATTGAGCTAACGTGTCAAGGAATTTAGGGAGCTGAATTAATAAATATAATAGATTTATCTTTGTAAACCTAGACAAAATAATTATTTGTCTTTAGACACACTCTTTGTTTACCTATTTATTAGAATAATTTAAAAAATACGCCTCCAAAAAAACACGGGAGGCTTACAGAATCTTCCTCTGATAGTGTACTTTGAATATATATATATTATATATATATATATGATATATATATATATATATATATATATTAATGACAAGGATCTTAACTTATGATCATTTTGACTATTAGCTCATGCCGTTTTATAATGGAAGTGGTTGTGTAATGAAAGTAAAGTAGACTTAGAAAATGTTGTTGTTTAACAATTAAGTTTGTAAATAAATGCATTACATTATACTTTTGTGATTTGAATTAGATTACAAAAAATAAATTTTATCCCGTGCAACCTAGTAAATGTACACACATCGGTTAAATTACGGTAAACCATTTTCCATATATAAGAAAGGCAAAGAATCTTCCCAACATGCCCTATATAAGAATAGATATTACTTCAATTAATGGATCTAGCTATTTAGTAATTAAAACGTAGCACTCAATATAACTTAGAATAGGCACTTCCCTAGGCCCTACAAATACAATGAAATGAACGAGGCCTTTTCCACACTATAATTTGTGGAAAATGATATGAGCCCCATGTTTTGATTAAGCGTGAATATAGTTGTTGGAGTATGAACATAGTTAGGGGAAAGTTCAAATGAGAAACGTTGTAGAAGTTGTGACAAACCATCTTTGCTTCTAATAAAGCAAAGTTTGCCCCATGCACACTCTAGGACCATAACCAAATGGGAAAAAGAAACTTGGCCTTTTGTTGCTTTTGCAATTCCTTCAGAAAATCTCTCTGGATTGAACTCAGTAGCATCATCACCCCAAATATCGCGGTTTGTGGTGAATTAAGAGTATTGGTAAGGAAACATGTAATCCTGCGGGGAGGAAAAGACTTCCAACTTTCAAATCTTTGCGAGCTACACGATTGAAGTAAATTACCGGTGGGTATAACCTTAGCACCTCATAGAGAATCATTGTCACCTATGATACAAAAAAAAAATTATATTAGGAGTAACCAACTGAAGGATTTAGTCGATAGTAACAATGACCAAAGTAAACATTGTGAATCACAAAATTAGTATGCGAAATTATATAGCTTGGGTGCTAAGCTAGTCCTTGAAATTAAGAAATTGACAAAAAAATCTCTAAATTTGTAAATTGTTTGTAATTTTAGTACATATGCATTACCTTCAAATGATAACAAGTGAAAAAAAAACGAGTAAATTTATAATTTCAAGGATATTTTTTTTGTAAATTTACAAATTTCAACGATCAATTCCAGTCATAATCTTTTAATTTCAAGTACTTAAATGAGGTTTCAATCACCACCTAACTTTAGAGCAAATGGTTGATGCATAAGGTGTGAGTATTGTAAACTCTTAAACACAAATTTAGAAAATTTGGGCACACTCACACAAATCATTTATCTTTAAAGATAAAATAGTTTAATGTTGTTGAATGATTTGACTAATTTATCTATCTATAGTTTTCTTTATTATTGTGTGTATGCCTAAATAATTTTGTTGTATTTATGTCTATGTAAGACTATCTCATGAATTCGATTCTTACCCATAGAATAAAGAGATTTCAATGAAGAGAAATTAACGATGTGATTGCTTACTATTTTAAGGCGACTTATTTCATCATTGTTAGGCATTTGGTTCCCAAAAACTTGCAAAACTTCCTCCCTGGCTCGTGTTTGCCAATCAGGATACCTACTCAACAATATCATTGTCCAAACAAGCAAAACTGATGTGGATTCTTTTCCTCCTAGGTAGAATGCATTGCATTCCTCAAGTACTTCTTGATCCGCTCATTCCAACATTCTTATTGTTTCCATTTTCTTGTATTTCTTTCTGATTTGATTCCAAAAGTATACCTAGTAAATCGTGTTTAGGACTTCACCAGCCATCATGGCTTCTTTCTTTGTTGATTATAGCCATTAGTGATCTTGGATATCTCTATCAATTTTTGCCATCCTCCTGTGTGTAGTTGTTGGTAGATACCTTCAAATACATCATATATATATATAATATTTAAGAATATGTTAGCAACGTTATAGAAAAATATGTTAGATTACTTGTTTAAAGAATATGACATAGACCTTGAAACAAGCTAACAATTCAATTCAGGTTTTCAAAATGATCATACCAGACTTAAATATAAGTTTGGGCAATCATGTTTGGACCTTGAATTTAATATGCAAAACTTAGATCGGCCAAATAACCTATTCCAATCCATAATGTGAGCCATCTCTATGTTTACTCTAAGAATCTCCTATTATCTTCGTCGTTTGTTTACGAACTATGCCTAAACAATTTCCTCTTACTTTGCTTATCCACCTTCTTCGGTTCAAGCTTTAGATTCACTAATATTTTCGAGTTAATCGCCTTAGATCCTGCCTAAGTACACTTCCTCCTCCATGTATAATACTTTAGGACCTTTACTCATACAAACATGATCTTATTTCTCGTCTATTCTAAGTTCTCTAGATACTCCATTCTAACCATTATCAAGGACTTTGTTGTTAATTAATAAATACACTTTCACCATTTTATATCCTACTTCATTCTCACATGTTTCCCTTGCTCGTCTCTTGTACTATTGGACTTCTCCATGTCTTAAGTTCGTCGTGGGATTAGAGAAACTCTTGTAACACCTAATTCGACTCCCATCATCATAATTCTATTTTCTCGACAATTAAAATAACACTCAAGCAAAAGGTATCATCATCATAATAACAACCAAAACTTCGCCTATTAAACCTCATTAAATTAATTAAAATAGAAAATTGGGGTGTTAAAATGAAGATGTATCCTATGAAGAACTTGCTGACTCATACAAAAAGCTATATGTCAAGTGTGAGGAGATTGTCAAGTAGGAGAAAAACAGAAGAAAATCATAGCAACCTTGCGGATTGAAAAAAAAAAACTCCTATCTACAATCACTAGTTTGCAAGATGAGGTAACCTTGTTAACTTCCAAACTTGATAACATGACAAAATATGTTAGAATGTTGAACAATGGTTCCAACATTTAGATGAGATTCTTCAAGTTGGGAAGGGGTCTGGAAACTTAAAAGGTGTAGGTTTTAATTACCAGTCCATAATAACCAAGGTAGTGTCTAAGTTTATTTCTCCTGAAAGTAAACTGAGTTGTTATGTCGGACCAAATGTCACAATATCCTGTCCAACACCAGAAATCCCAAACTAGAACCAAGTTCCTGCCTTGGATGGTCACTACTGTGGGAGATATGGTCATATAAAATCATACTGTTATAGATTGTATGGTTATCCTAAAAATCCATCACAGCCTAAAAGTAACTATGTATTGATTCAAATTAGAAAAAAAAATGGAAACCTTAGATTGTTAATACTAGTCTCATAGCACATATATCTCTTAGAGCCTCCCCAAGAGAAGATTGGTATATTGATAGTAGATGTTCCAGACATATGACTGGAGTCAAGAAGTATTTAGTTGACATTAAATCTTACTCCACCAGTTTCGTCACTTTTGGAGATGGAGCTAAGGGTGAAATCAAGGGAGTAAGGAAGTTAACTTGTAATGGGCTTCCAAGACTTGATGATGTATTACTTGTGAAAGGATTGGCTGCTAATCTGATTAGCATTAGTCAGTTATGTGATCAAGGGTTAAAAGTCAATTTCACTAAATATGAATGCTTGGTTACTATGAGACAAAAATGATGTTCTAATGAGAGGTGTGAGATCCAAAGAAAATTGTTACTTGTGGATTTCTCAAGATAAAGTTGTTCCCTCAACATGTTTAATGTCCAAAGAAGATGAAGTCAAGTTGTGGCACCAAAACTTGGACATCTAAATCTCAAAGGCATGCGGGGGAATTTAGTGGTTTGATGAGGAATGCGGTGAATTTTGAGTTATTTCAAGGATTCCGATTTAGAAATGAGGGTTTGGTGGTTTCTCATCTTCAATATGCCGATGATACTCTTTGCATAGAAAAACCTACGGTGGAAAATTTGTGGACTTTGAAGGCGTTGTTGAGAGGGTTTGAGATGGCTTTGGGGTTGAAGGTGAATTTCTTCAAGAGTTGTTTGATTGAAGTTCATGTTCCTTCGGATTTTATGGAGATGGCTTGTTCCTTTTTGAATGTAGTCAAGGTCTTCCGTTCAAGTATTTGGGGCTTCCGGTGGGTGCAAACCCGAAAAGGCTAACGACTTGGGAACCTCTTTTAGAGAAACTAAGTCGGAAGCTAAACTCCTGGGGGAATCGTTTTGTTAGCCTTGGAGTTAGAGTGGTGCTCCTTAATTCGGTCCTAAATTCGATTCCGATTTTTTACCTTTCCTTTTTGAAGATACTAGTTATAGTGTGGAAGAAGACTGTGCGGATCCAAATGGAGTTTCTTTGGGGACGGGTGAATGGGGGAAGGAAGATTTCTTGGGTAAAATGGAAGTGGTTTGTCAATCGAAGAGGAATGGAGGTTTGGGAGTTATAGATGTTAGGGTGGTAAATGTGAACCTTTTGGCAAAATGGAGATGGAGACTTTTGGTTGGGGGAAATTCTCTTTGGAAGGAGGTCCTTATGGAGAAATATGGTGACTGTGTGGGGAATGTTGTGGAGGGCACGGTTTCTTTATTTCCTAGGTATTCCTCAAGTTGGTGGAAGGGTATTGTGAGACTAGAAGATGGAGTGGGCTGTAGTTGGTTTAATTTGGAGGTGGTGAGAAAGGTGGGGAACAGATTGAATACTAGTTTCTGGAATGTGTCTTGGAGAGGAGGTATAGCTTTTCGAGTAAAATATCCTAGATTATATTCAATTTCGAATCAGCAAGAGGCTTTAGTGAGTGACATGGGCGATGGGGGTGAGTGGTTGTTCGTGTGGAGACGTCGATTCTTCCAATGGGAGGAACAAATCTTTAACCTTTTGAAAGAGGATTTGGAGGGGTTTGTGTGGTCTCCCGGAGAGGAGGATAGTTGGAGTTGAAATTTAACGGAGGATGGGGTTTTTACGATGAAATCATCGTATGATAAACTTGTAGGCGTGATGTTGGCCAGAGGAGGAGAAGAGGGTGTTTGGAAGCCTTTGGAAGAGTTCAGCTCCGTTGAAAGGGGTGGTTTTCTCTTGGAAGGCTCTCCTTGATCGCATTCCAACTAAATCCAATCTGGTGTTTAGGAAGCTTCTACCTCCGGATGCGTCTGTTCTTTGCGTGTGGTGTGGTAAAGTGGCTGAGACGGCTGTTCACATTTTCCTCCATTACGATATGGCTAATGGGGTATGGTCGAAGGTGATGAGGTGGTGGAACTTTTATCTTGTTACGCCCCCAAATTTGTTTATCCACTGGGCTTGTTGGAGTGGGGTGGAGAGCAGGAATAGACTTAAGAAGGGTTTGTGGCTTGTTTGGCATTCGACGATTTGGGTTTTGTGGAAGGCGAGAAATAATAGAATTTTTAATGGTGTCGGGTCCGTCGATGAATTGGTGGAGGAGATAAAAGTGTTATCGTGGCGGTGGTCTATGTATAGTATTCATATGCAGCCGTGTTTTGTTCTTTGAATGGTCCTGGAACCCGAAGATTGCCTGCTACGGTATCAGTTTTGTGCGGTTTCGTTTCGGGAAGCAGTTTCCTTTTGCTGTTGTCGGCGCTGTTTCGTGTTCTAGTGAGGGGTTGGTTGTCTTGCTGTGGACTGTTTTTGTGGGTTGTTAGGTGCTGCTGGTTTGGGCAGTTTGGTTCTGGTGGTGTTGCAGTTCCAGCGGCTGTTACTTTTGTTTTGTGGAGGGTGGTTTTCCTGCTTTTGTTTTGCTGTGGGGATCCCCCTTGCGGTTCAAATTTGCGCCTCCTTGTGCGGTCGGTTAATGGAGCGGGTGGTGATGCAGGAGTATTCGTGGGTAGGCTAATTTTATTGGCAACTTGGTTTGTTAGCTTGTTTGGTATCTTGCCCCTTGTATACCTCGGCATCAGGCTTCCTACCTGTTGGCTTGGCCCCTTTATGTGCTGTTTTTTTGGCATTTATATTTTGGTGGTGTTTGGGTGGTTTTGTTGGGTTTTATCGGGTATTCCGCATATATACGGCACTTTGTTTGTTTTAGCCTTTTGGCTTATCCGCGAATGTTTTTGTGCGTCTTGCCCTCATTCGACGTTAATAGTATTTGCTGATTCAAAAAAATATATCATATCAACTATGAACCCCTTAAACATTTAACTTGAGTCTTGTATTGACCTTTTCAGTTCATTTGTTGGAAGAAAAGATTTTATAACCAACAATAAGCTTCGATACTATCTTTGAATTTAGGTTAGTCTAACTAAACCCTACCAAATCACTTTATAAGGTGAGGACATCCACACTTATAACACATTGTACCACATAAACCAATCTAGTGAGAAACTCTTAATAAACAACTCCACTTCATCATTATGGTTTATTACGACCAACCCCCCCGACTCACCAGGCCATATCTATCACAACCCAAATCAAAATGCTCTTTTATATACTATGAGTGTGCTATTTTACATATAAGCATTCTAATAATACAATAAGCAAATTACAAATTTATAGTTCCACTTTGTGTAGAATTATATGAGCACCATATTGTGGCTGAAGCGTAATTACCGTAGCCGGGGCATGGGCATAACTCGGAGAAAGTTCAAATGAGAAACGTTGTAAAATTATTGCTATCGCAACCTTTGCTTCCATCATGGAAAAGTTTTGTCCAATGCAAATTCTAGGACCCCCTCCAAATGGAAAAAATGAATTTCTTCCATTTGTTGCTTTCAAAACACCTTCAGAAAATCTCTCAGGATTGAACACCTTAGCATCTCCACCCCATAGTTCTATGTCATGGTGTACCATAATTATCGATAAGAAAACCTGCACTCCGGCAGGTAATGTTAGGTTTCCAAGTGTCATATCTTTGTGAGCACTTCGAGTGAGCGCGATTGCTGGTGGGTATAACCTAAGAACCTCATACAAAATCATGGTGACCTGTATCAAAAAAGGTTATGTCAATGTTAAGTATCACGGCATATATTGTTTAATATGAAGGGAAGTACATAATACTTACGATCTTAAGATGACTTAGCCCGTCAAATCGGGTTTATTGTGGCCAAAGACTTGTAATACTTCTTCCCTTGCACGTGCTTGCCAATCAGGGTACCTACTCAATAACACCATTGTCCAAACAAGCAAGACAGAAGTGGTCTCTTGCCCTGCAAAGTAGAAGAGCTTGCATTCCTCTATTACATCATCAAGACTCATTCCAACATTCTTATTGTTGCCATGTTCTTCCATTTCTTTGTGATTTGACTCCAAAAGTATGCCTAATAAGTCATCCTTAGTGGCTTCACCTGCCTTTACTGCTCTCTCTCTCTTGTTGATCATATCTGTAAGCGAAGCTTTAATGTCTCGGTCAATTTCTTTCATTCTCCTATGGGTAGTAGTTGGTAGAAACCTTCAAAATAAACATAATTAGTCTGTAATTCAAATGATCTGAAGGGAATGCTATTTCCTTGATCTTACTCCTCCAAAGTGAACAACTCACTTTAAAGTATATAATATTATAAACCATTGATTAATAAATCAATGGTTGTTATTACAAGCACAAGCATAACAATCATGTGAAGAGCCAAATCTCCATTTACTGTTTCACTAGAATCTAGTGGTTGTTTGTGTATTTTGGCAACAACATTGGTTTCATCTTTCCATCACAATGATCAGTAATGAATGAACAGAGAACAAAACCCCAATTCTTAATGTTGGTTGTTACTTGTTAATAGTTTTATCCAAAATATAGCATTTTCATATTCAACTTGTGATATAAATATTAATCTTACCTCCATCCAGGGATGTAAACTTTCATCATAAGTGTCATTGTAAGTTTGGCTTGTTCAGTTTGAAGTTGAAATATTCTTCTTCCCTCTTCATAACTACTTCCAAATGCAAGCTCGAGAAATAACATCACTGGCCAAATTTTTGAAGGAAAGGCCATACGTCCATTTCACATGATCCATCTGAAGCCAACATTCTCTCCCATTTGCTAATCATATCATCGCAACTTTTGAGGAATATTGGCAACATGATCTGTAGTGTAATAGATAAAGAGGTGTTAAACTAAGAATTCAAATCATGTTTTCTTAAAAACCTAACTTGTGATGCTTGAAAAGTTATATGTTGTGGACTAGATAAAAACACAATTGGATTCTATATCTAGTAAAGGGAAACTTTCCTTCAATTTTTTCTAAATGGAATGCAGGGTTGATAATCTTTCTGTGCTTGCTCCACTGTTCTCCCTCAAGACTTACAAGACCATTAGCTAGTAACTTTCCAAGCGGATTCGCAATAGGCTTTTGGAAGTCATATGTTTTGTTAAATACATCTCTAATTAGCTCAGGATCTGTTAAATTTACCCTTGGTGTTGGTCCAAACCAGATAAAAGAATTCTTTCCTGCATGCCGAAGATATGAAAAAAGTATATAAACATCAGGAATTGATGAGAATAAGCAACTTACTATAGTGTACTATTTGCTTTTGGAATTTTTGAATACAGAACTTTAAGTGTTCATATTATATATTTAGGTATTATTGCCAATTTAAAAAGTCACCAAAGTGAACATGGTGCGGGATAGTATTGTAAAAGGAACAGTGTTGTTAAATGGCGGCAATGGCCAAATGGTGTGGCGGATTTTTTATGAATACCATAGCCAATTTGTGAAGCGATACCCGCCAGGGCGAAGCCATAGACCACAGGATCAAACTCTGTTCACTGAACCGACACCTCATGAATAAACAAGGAAATCATATCATTCTGAAGCAGAGTAGTAACATATTGGAAGGAATAACAATGTTGTAATGTTTTGAGCCTACTGGCCAGCAAGATCAGTGACCAGAATTACCAACATGAAGACTAGGAATGCTACATAAATTGGATAAGAAAACTATTCTATAAAAACATGCTATCAATTTAAGAGGAAATTATACCCTGATAGTATCGGTGTGTAAATTTAATTTATGTTTTGGTATTTATATTGGCCTTATCAAAAAATTTGGTTCATGATCCATCCCTAATATTTTTAGTAGTGGAAGCTGATACAGGGAATTACACTGAAAGTAACCAACAAAATTACTTAGTTGGAAGTAACAGTACTAGGAAGTCAATTGGGAATTAGGATGCTTGTTAATTAGTAGATAGTTGAATGTAATGTAATTTGTAATGTGATCGCGGATACATGATAGCAGCGGCCCAATTAATCTTAAAGGAGGCTCTGATACCATTTTAGAAATTGTGGTTGGACCTAGCACAATCCCACAAAACCGACTTTTGAGGTGAAGATTGACCTCGCTTAGAAAAACATTGTCAGACCATCTACTATCTAATGTAGGACTCTTTAACACACCCCTCACGTTCAATATTATTGGGTTTGGACTTTGGTGCGTATAGAAATGGTGGGTGGCCCGAATTGATAGACTCTAATACCATATTAAATTTTGATATTGGGCCTTAACTCAACCTTACAAACCGGCTTGTAAGGTGGATGGTGCATCTCTTTGCAAACTCTTATCAAAAGTCCTATTTTTTTAATGTGCGACTTGAGTTTTTCCCAATACACCCCTCATGTTAAGCATTGTTGGGCTTGGTATGTGTATATATGGTGGGTGGCCCGCATCGATAGACTAATACCATTTTGAAATTGGGCTCATCCAAACCGACTTGAGAGATGAGGATTGTCCCAACTTATAAACACACTGTCAGATCATCTTTCACATTTACACTCCTCACTTTTTATCTAAAAAGATAATTCTTATTTTTATAGAATTTTACAAAATGATTTTATTATTACTAACTAGTATAGTTGAGGGAAACTAAACTAGTACTCTGTTGTTACTCCTCATTATATAAATATATCCAAATTCTCCTGGAGTTAAATGTTCATTATAAACAAGTGAGGCAATTAAAAAATGTCTACATGTGAATCAATCTCTTGTATTAAATGAATTTTTCTTTTATGACAAAAATAATATCAATCATAAAATATAGTAAAATTAGAAATAAAAAAGAGGAATAAGGAGACATACCATGTTTTGCAACACTTTGTTGGACAAAGGAAAACACACGAGGAGCAATATCATCAGAAAGATTCATGGGCTTAGATAATGCTTCCTTTCTCATCTTAAGAAGATCTTTCATGTCTCCAACTAAAAGCCTATATGGATTCCCTTTAAGTCCTTGTTCTCTTAGTAATTTTTCTAGCTTCTTTGGCTTCAACCATAACCAATTCAAAATCCTCCATGCCAATATGAGAAAAAGTGTCAACAAGGTGAAGAGAATTGTGGATGTAATTGTAGCCATTTTTGTGTAGAGTAATAATTGGTGGATGAAAGAAATTAGTATGGGAAGATGATAATACAATAAGAATATTCATATAACTTGGTTGTTCTCTCCACACCATATGTCATTGAAGACTTTTTGTCGGTTTCGCATATAAGATCAAGACAATTATCTAATCCATACTTTTTTTGGATTTGTTTTGAAACTAGTCGGCTGCAGAATAATTTTTTAAGGGAGCATATTAATTAGAAACTTAGAATCCATCGTAAATTACCCAAGAATTTATGGTTAAAACTCCGACCTCTACGTGTATAATACTCCCTCTGTCCCAAAATATAAGCAAAAATTGGTTAATAAAAGTTAAAGTATTTGGTTCAAAATTTGTACCAAATACATCAACTTATGTTGACTCATTTTTGCTTATATTTTAGGACGGAGTAGTATTATATATCAATCAAATGAGTTATGTCTATAGGGTCACTGTCGTAGAATAATTTATTCCAATTAATTAGTCATATTTGAATGGCTTATTCTTTTTGGATTTTCTTAGAGCATCTTTCATGATATAAAATAGATTTAAATGCATTGGTGACCCTTTAATTTTTAAAAAGTTGTGATTTTGGCCCTCTAACAAAAAAAATAACAATTTTATCCCTTAACTTTACAAAAGGTTGGAAAGCTGTTGAGAAGACGCCACGTGTCCCAAAACAAGGGGCCAAAATCGCAACTTTTTGTAAAAATAAAGGGCCAAAAGATCTTATTTCCCTAAAGATAGAGGGCCAAAAGAGAATAATTACCTAAAGTTATAGGGTCAAAAGAGTATATTTCCCTAAAGATAGAGGGCAAAATTTTTATTTTTTTTATTAAAAGGCCAAAATCAAAACGTTTTGAAACATAAGGGGAAAAAACTACATTTAAACCTATAAAATAATAATATTGAATGCTTGACATTGTATACTAAGTGGTTGGTATGGTTGTCAGGACACTAAGTTTTCAAACATTTAATGTTATATCCCCAACAAAAATAGTATAGACAAATGAATGATTTTGATTACTATCAATTCAGTAGGGCCTACTCTACTCACCTTTTTTGGTGGGTGTATAAGAATTTATCTTTTTTGGACTAATTATTGAGTCTCATAGCCAAACCAATAATTTTCAATAGCAGCTAAGACTTAAAACAATGTTTAATATGAGATATTTTTAATTTTCATATGAGGCATTTTCACTGTAAACTTATTCACTCAAAGACTTGAGAAAATATATTAATAATAAAATTACAAAATTACCACCATCTCTAATTTTGACACAAGGTGGCAAAATATATTTTTAATTATTATTTTAAAAAACCTTTACAAAATTTATTATTTATTACACATGTTGTTGGAGCATAACTTTTTTACAGTGTCGTTGGAGCATAACTTTTTTTACACATGTCAGTTATTTGTCACTAATTAATTAATTAATTTCTTATATCTTGTAAATAAAGAAGGGGATATCTACAATTTACTTATAAGAATTTATTATAAAAAATCAAACACAATATAGATATTTCTGACTAGAGAAATAATTAAATTGGTTAAATCCACTTTTTCCCCCTTATACAAAACGTTGCGATTTTGTCTTTCTTTAAAAAAAATTAGTCTCTATGTTTAGCCACTTTTATTCTCCTTCCTCATTTTTTTCCTTCTCACACATTATTCACCAAGAAGTTTTTCCACAAAAACTTAATCAAGTTATTGATTAATCTCCCAAATCAACACAACCGTTCCTTCTCTCTCCCCCTTTCTCTCATCATCACCGTTCTCAATCCTAATCAACCCAGATCCGTAAATGGGTTTTCTCTTCAATAATCGATTCAGCTCCACCTTTCGATTTTTCTCAATCAACCTGGCACTAATGGATGAACAGTAACCAAAAATGGGTTTTCTTTTCAATAATCGATTTTTGCTTTTGGTCTGATTTTAGATCTGGCTTTTTGCTCTCAAACCGGAATTTGTTTTTGGGTTCACTGCTGCTTTACGTTTTGCGTATGCTTGAGTTGTTGTTACTCTCTGTGTTGTTGTGTTTAGGTCTGTTTTGGGCTTCATTCATGGATTCTGAGCAGGAGAATTCTCAATCAAAGAATTCATGCTTCAATTAAGCTTATTGTAAAAATGGGTTTTAAAGATGAATCTATTGATGAACAAATATGAAGGAGTCATTGTTGTGTTTATACGTGAGAGGCTGAGTTTCTAGTTGCTAGGATTTTTTTTTATTGTTTTCATTTCTTTTTTCATTTATTTAATTTAGTAAATAATTATATGAATTTTTTTATTTTTTAATTAAAAAAATACACATGTGGCATCTGACTCAGCTAAGTCAGTTGCCACATATGCGTTGACTTGGTTAATATTGAGGGATGAGGCCACTTTTGCAAAATGGGCTAAACATAGGGGTTAAAATTTCTATTTTTTTAAGGTGAGAAAACACAATGGGTGGTAGAATTGTGTTGGTTTTTTAAAAACTTTTGTAAGTGTTTATGTACTGGTCAGAGTCTGATGAGTTCAGAGTCTGACAGCAGCGAATATATCAAACACAAAGATAAAGAGAGAGAGAGAGACACAAAGCAATTATACTGGTTCCTCTTACACTCCAAGAGTAATTTAGTCCCCTTGCACTTCCAAGTGATTTCACTATAATCACACAAGATTACAATTGCTCAATGACACAACCAAGAGACTTCCAAATGCTCAAAGCACACAAGCAAGAGACTTTCAATGATCAATCACAACTGAAAGAGACTTCTAAATGCTCAATCACAACTAAAAGAGACTTCTAAGAGTTTACAAATAAACAGATTTGTTCTGACACTTAATATACAATCAGAGGTCTAAACAATACAAAACTGAAGATACTTAAATACTTAGCATTTTTAAGATACAAACTTTGATAAGAAATACTTAAGTGTTATATGCGCTTTTTGATTTGACAGAGTAAGTGCACATTTAAAATAGCAGAGTCTTGTTATTGTTCTTCAAGTCTTCATCTCCTTATATAGACAAGAATTTAAGAGACGTTGGAGAAGAGTTGAGAAGCTTCAAATCAAAGATGTTGGGTCATTGCCTGATATGGATAATGTCGTTGATTAGACATTTAAAATTCCTTTGCTGAAACTGAAATTATCTATTTATTCTCTTTGTCCTTGAAGTTCTCTGTTTGTTTCTACACGTGGTCAGAAGAAGACAAACTTCACTATCTCAGACTTTATAGGGACAACTACAAAAGAGGACGAATCTTGCGTGGCTTCTGGGTCCCTTAGGATCTTCTGTTCTTCAGAGTCTGGAGGTCTTCAGAATCTGATGCTCTTCAGAGTCTGATGCAGATCTTCAACTTCTGATGTAGCTTTGTTTCTTCTGAACCAAAGCGTTGACTTCTGGTTAACCTTTCTTCAAATCTTCTACCATAGCCTTTTAGCTTCTCTTTGTGCTACTGATGCTCTTATACATGTTCAAACCTTGTTAAATTTTAATATATGGTCCTACACACTTGAACATATATTACCATATCCAATTGTTCTTTAATACTTTGTTATCATTAAAACTTTAGGGGAATTGTACAAACCAATTTTGTTCCAACAATCTCCCCCTTTTTAAAGATGACAAACACAAGTATTTAAGACAATTAATGTTAATCTAATTAACGATTTGACTTCAGAGTCTGAGGTTTGTAAGCTCCCCTTAAGTCTGATAGTTCATAAGGTGGGGTTTATAAGCTCCCCCTAAGTCCTATCCAGGTTAATTAAATTTAGTTTTAATCAATTAAAGTTACATCAAAGCATATAAGTTTAAATAACTCATTAGAGCTTTTAAGGTTTTGTCATGACTCAGCAAGGTTGATGATACTACAAAGTCTGATTAGATTTTAACTTTGGATTTTAAAGCAGCTAGATTCTAAGTTCCTTAACTTTATTAATCTAGATTTTAGACTCAGAGCCTAAATATTTATTTCTTTACTCCCCTTTTGTCATCAACAAAAACAAATTTCATGTACAAAAATAAGAGATAAAATATGTATAATAGATGCATAATAAGTTACAATACAAATGGTCTTAAGACATGTTAGAAAGGTTATAAAAAAAATCCTAAGGTTTAGAACTGAGCAACTGGATAAGAGTCTTCATATTGGAGTTGATTTCATCTTGTTGTGCTTCCATCTTAACTTGACATTGGATCATTCCATCCATCTTCACTTGCAAGTCTGCATTACTGGCTTTCAAACCTTCCAATGTGACTTCCATAGACTCTTGTTTGGCTTTTTGCTCAAATAGCTCAGTCTTCAAAGCAGCCAGAACATGGTCTTCATAGTAGTCTCTTATGATTGTGAGCTCCTCAGGATGCAAGGAAAATCTTTTGGATAGAGGTGGTAAGGAGAAGAACTCAGGTAGACCACCTTCTAAAGGTTGTCTTGGAGGTTCCAATTGTCTGAGGACGTTCTTCCTGAGATCTGTTGTGTCCACAACTCTTCATACCTTAGCAAGCCACCTGGACAGATTTCTCTTCACATATCCAGCTGAAAGTTGCTTGAGCTTCTCCAAAGCCAGATTTACTGTCCTCCTCAGTTGATCCCATTGTTCAGCATTCCTCTCAGAGTTGATAGTTGTCAAGCTTTCAGTGAATAGTTCACTAACCCTAGCATAAATAAGGTTGAAAATTCCTTCTTAGTCGGGATGATGGGGAGGAGGTGTATGAATGAAGGTTGACCTGTGAGAGCTTGAGGGTAGTCTATTATATATGTAGAGTCTGCCATGGTCAGAATCATAGTCAGAGCCAGATGCTTCATTTCTGACTGTGACCAGATCCATGGGTTAGTCAGAAGGTTGGTTAGATTGAATAATTTCTATTTGGGTCTCAGCTTGGGTAATCTGAGTAACTTCCACTACATTAGCTGCAATCTCAGATACTTGATTTTGAGAAAGGATTTTTGTGGGGATATGAGAAGGTTGAGTTTGAGTCACATTGTCAACTGCTTGATCTGATGCAACAGTAGGAACTGGAGATTCTATGGTGAACTCAGTGTAGTTTGGGAATGGTGGAGGTTCAGTGTGGGTGGTTTGTTGTGGTTCTTGTGTGGTTTGTAGTTGGGGAGAAGAAGGTAGGGATGAGAAAATATTACCATCAGAGTGTCTTGTCAATTCATCTAGAACAGATGAATCAACATTCTAAGTGGAAATATCTTTGTCAATTCATTAAAGTAACTACTTTTGAAAAGTAAAAATTTACTTTTGTACTTTTTTAATATTGACCATTCTCATAATGAGTAATATACAATTTTTTCTTAGGGTAATTAGTATCACTATTTTTATTGATGCACAATTTCCTTAGGGTAAGTTGGTAATTACAGAGAAACAACTATTCTTATATGGGTAAACAAATAAAGAGCGACCTCAATTTGGGTGAATATTCACTAACTTTATTTTAACTAGACTGTGACCTGCACACCATGCGAGTGTTGAACTTGCTAGGCCGAATGTCGTGATCAGGGACTCTTACCATTCCATCTATGAATGAAAAAAAAAGAGCAAGAATGTCAAGGTTATTAATTAAAATGTCCCTCAGATCCAAAAAATATCCTCCAAAAAACATTATTTGTATATTTTTTATGCTCACAACATCTTCACACACTACTTCAATAGATGTTATTGCGCGGAAATTTGAATATATTATGAGATGAATTTGTGCATAAAATATAAAGATAATGTAATTTGTTGTAGTGAAGTAGGGAGGTGCGCACATGGAATAGTAGTTGACTTTTTCTGAATCATTTTATAAGTTTGTTGTAGAGCTATAGAATGTAATATAAGTTTATTTGTGTTATATGTGATTCCAGTCGCTGAAGAAAGGATGTGAGATATTAAACTCGATGTAGAAAGGTAAAATTAATATAAGTTTATTATTGTTGAAGGAAAGAAATTGTGACCTGATGAAAACAATTAAAATGGGAAATCAATGTTATTTTACTATGAGATGATGAAATTGAAGAACCCACAATGTTTCTATATCTTTCTAGTTTGGACTCGCCATTAATTAGTACCTCTTTGACATCAAATTTGGTTTTACTCAACTGCTATGGCTATCTTAGATTGTTAATCAAACTGAAAATCCATATTAAAGAAAATAGTTCAATTTGACATTCTCCTATAATCATGAACGTATATTAGAGATGGATTAAACCTCAAAACACAAAATTTCTAGGATTATTACCAAAAACTTAAGCAGGGCATCCACCAAACATTATTTTATTTCTACGAACCAATTGCACCTATATGTAAATTGAGACAATATTAATTGAATAATTAGAAGCTTATGGTCAGCCTTTACAAATAAGCGTAGAGTAACGAATGGCATATAGTTCTAAGCAATATTTGATGCTAAAATTTGAAGAGCAATCCGTAAGGAGGAGGGGTACACATCAAATGTTGGTGGATGCGGCAGAATTGAGCTAACGTGTCAAGGAATTTAGGGAGCTGAATTAATAAATATAATAGATTTATCTTTGTAAACCTAGACAAAATAATTATTTGTCTTTAGACACACTCTTTGTTTACCTATTTATTAGAATAATTTAAAAAATACGCCTCCAAAAAACACGGGAGGCTTACAGAATCTTCCTCTGATAGTGTACTTTGAATATATATATATATATATATATATATATATATATATATATATATATATATATATTAATGACAAGGATCTTAACTTATGATCATTTTGACTATTAGCTCATGCCGTTTTATAATGGAAGTGGTTGTGTAATGAAAGTAAAGTAGACTTAGAAAATGTTGTTGTTTAACAATTAAGTTTGTAAATAAATGCATTACATTATACTTTTGTGATTTGAATTAGATTACAAAAAATAAATTTTATCCCGTGCAACCTAGTAAATGTACACACATCGGTTAAATTACGGTAAACCATTTTCCATATATAAGAAAAGGCAAAGAATCTTCCCAACATGCCCTATATAAGAATAGATATTACTTCAATTATGGATCTAGCTATTTAGTAATTAAAACGTAGCACTCAATATAACTTAGAATAGGCACTTCCCTAGGCCCTACAAATACAATGAAAATGATACGAGGCCTTTTCCACACTATAATTTGTGGAAAATGATATGAGCCCCATGTTTTGGATTAAGCGTGAATATAGTTGTTGGAGTATGAACATAGTTAGGGGAAAGTTCAAATGAGAAACGTTGTAGAAGTTGTGACAAAACCATCTTTGCTTCTAATAAAGCAAAGTTTTGCCCCATGCACACTCTAGGACCATAACCAAATGGGAAAAAAGAAACTTGGCCTTTTGTTGCTTTTGCAATTCCTTCAGAAAATCTCTCTGGATTGAACTCAGTAGCATCATCACCCCAAATATCGCGGTTGTGGTGAATTAAGAGTATTGGTAAGGAAACATGTAATCCTGCGGGGAGGAAAAGACTTCCAACTTTCAAATCTTTGCGAGCTACACGATTGAAGTAAATTACCGGTGGGTATAACCTTAGCACCTCATAGAGAATCATTGTCACCTATGATACAAAAAAAAAATTATATTAGGAGTAACCAACTGAAGGATTTAGTCGATAGTAACAATGACCAAAGTAAACATTGTGAATCACAAAATTAGTATGCGAAATTATATAGCTTGGGTGCTAAGCTAGTCCTTGAAATTAAGAAATTGACAAAAAAATCTCTAAATTTGTAAATTGTTTGTAATTTTAGTACATATGCATTACCTTCAAATGATAACAAGTGAAAAAAAACGAGTAAATTTATAATTTCAAGGATATTTTTTTTGTAAATTTACAAATTTCAACGATCAATTCCAGTCATAATCTTTTAATTTCAAGTACTTAAATGAGGTTTCAATCACCACCTAACTTTAGAGCAAATGGTTGATGCATAAGGTGTGAGTATTGTAAACTCTTAAACACAAATTTAGAAAATTTGGGCACACTCACACAAATCATTTATCTTTAAAGATAAAATAGTTTAATGTTGTTGAATGATTTGACTAATTTATCTATCTATTAGTTTTCTTTATTATTGTGTGTATGCCTAAATAATTTTGTTTGTATTTATGTCTATGTAAGACTATCTCATGAATTCGATTCTTACCCATAGAATAAAGAGATTTCAATGAAGAGAAATTAACGATGTGATGCTTACTATTTTAAGGCGACTTATTTCATCATTGTTAGGCATTTGGTTCCCAAAAACTTGCAAAACTTCCTCCCTGGCTCGTGTTTGCCAATCAGGATACCTACTCAACAATATCATTGTCCAAACAAGCAAAACTGATGTGGATTCTTTTCCTCCTAGGTAGAATGCATTGCATTCCTCAAGTACTTCTTGATCGCTCATTCCAACATTCTTATTGTTTCCATTTTCTTGTATTTCTTTCTGATTTGATTCCAAAAGTATACCTAGTAAATCGTTGTTTAGGACTTCACCAGCCATCATGGCTTTCTTTCTTTTGTTGATTATAGCCATTAGTGATGCTTGGATATCTCTATCAATTTTTGCCATCCTCCTGTGTGTAGTTGTTGGTAGATACCTTCAAATACATCATATATATATATATATATTTAAGAATATGTTAGCAACGTTATAGAAAAATATGTTAGATTACTTGTTTAAAGAATATGACATAGACCTTGAAACAAGCTAACAATTCAATTCAGGTTTTCAAAATGATCATACCAGACTTAAATATAAGTTTGTGGCAATCATGTTTGGACCTTGAATTTAATATGCAAAACTTAGATCGGCCAAATAACCTATTCCAATCCATAATGTGAGCCATCTCTATGTTTACTCTAAGAATCTCCTATTATCTTCGTCGTTTGTTTACGAACTATGCCTAAACAATTTCCTCTTACTTTGCTTATCCACCTTTCTTCGGTTCAAGCTTTAGATTCACTAATATTTTCGAGTTAATCGCCTTAGATCCTGCCTAAGTACACTTCCTCCTCCATGTATAATACTTTAGGACCTTTACTCATACAAACATGATCTTATTTCTCGTCTATTCTAAGTTCTCTAGATACTCCATTCTAACCATTATCAAGGACTTTGTTGTTAATTAATAGAATACACTTTCACCATTTTATATCCTACTTCATTTCTCACATGTTTCCCTTGCTCGTCTCTTGTACTATTGGACTTCTCCATGTCTTAAGTTCGTCGTGGGATTAGAGAACTACTCTTGTAACACCTAATTCGACTCCCATCATCATAATTCTATTTTCTCGACAATTAAAATAACACTCAAGCAAAAGGTATCATCATCATAATAACAACCAAAACTTCGCCTATTAAACCTCATTAAATTAATTAAAATAGAAAATTGGGGTGTTAAAATGAAGATGTATCCTATGAAGAACTTGCTGACTCATACAAAAAGCTATATGTCAAGTGTGAGGAGATTTGTCAAGTAGGAGAAAAACAGAAGAAAATCATAGCAACCTTGCGGATTGAAAAAAAAAAACTCCTATCTACAATCACTAGTTTGCAAGATGAGGTAACCTTGTTAACTTCCAAACTTGATAACATGACAAAATATGTTAGAATGTTGAACAATGGTTCCAACATTTTAGATGAGATTCTTCAAGTTGGGAAGGGGTCTGGAAACTTAAAAGGTGTAGGTTTTAATTACCAGTCCATAAATAACCAAGGTAGTGTCTAAGTTTATTTCTCCTGAAAGTAAACTGAGTTTGTTATGTCGGACCAAATGTCACAATATCCTGTCCAACACCAGAAATCCCAAACTAGAACCAAGTTCCTGCCTTGGATGTGTCACTACTGTGGGAGATATGGTCATATAAAATCATACTGTTATAGATTGTATGGTTATCCTAAAAATCCATCACAGCCTAAAAGTAACTATGTATTGATTCAAATTAGAAAAAAAAATGGAAACCTTAGATTGTTAATACTAGTCTCATAGCACATATATCTCTTAGAGCCTCCCCAAGAGAAGATTGGTATATTGATAGTAGATGTTCCAGACATATGACTGGAGTCAAGAAGTATTTAGTTGACATTAAATCTTACTCCACCAGTTTCGTCACTTTTGGAGATGGAGCTAAGGGTGAAATCAAGGGAGTAAGGAAGTTAACTTGTAATGGGCTTCCAAGACTTGATGATGTATTACTTGTGAAAGGATTGGCTGCTAATCTGATTAGCATTAGTCAGTTATGTGATCAAGGGTTAAAAGTCAATTTCACTAAATATGAATGCTTGGTTACTAATGACAAAAATGATGTTCTAATGAGAGGTGTGAGATCCAAAGAAAATTGTTACTTGTGGATTTCTCAAGATAAAGTTGTTCCCTCAACATGTTTAATGTCCAAAGAAGATGAAGTCAAGTTGTGGCACCAAAAACTTGGACATCTAAATCTCAAAGGCATGCGGGGGAATTTAGTGGTTTGATGAGGAATGCGGTGAATTTTGAGTTATTTCAAGGATTCCGATTTAGAAATGAGGGTTTGGTGGTTTCTCATCTTCAATATGCCGATGATACTCTTTGCATAGGAAACCTACGGTGGAAAATTTGTGGACTTTGAAGGCGTTGTTGAGAGGGTTTGAGATGGCTTTGGGGTTGAAGGTGAATTTCTTCAAGAGTTGTTTGATTGAAGTTCATGTTCCTTCGGATTTTATGGAGATGGCTTGTTCCTTTTTGAATTGTAGTCAAGGTCTTCCGTTCAAGTATTTGGGGCTTCCGGTGGGTGCAAACCCGAAAAGGCTAACGACTTGGGAACCTCTTTTAGAGAAACTAAGTCGGAAGCTAAACTCCTGGGGGAATCATTTTGTTAGCCTTGGAGTTAGAGTGGTGCTCCTTAATTCGGTCCTAAATTCGATTCCGATTTTTTACCTTTCCTTTTTGAAGATACTAGTTATAGTGTGGAAGAAGACTGTGTGGATCCAAATGGAGTTTCTTTGGGGACGGGTGAATGGGGGAAGGAAGATTTCTTGGGTAAAATGGAAGTCGGTTTGTCAATCAAAGAGGAATGGAGATTTGGGAGTTATAGATGTTAGGGTGGTAAATGTGAACCTTTTGGCAAAATGGAGATGGAGACTTTTGGTTGGGGGAAATTCTCTTTGGAAGGAGGTCCTTTTGGAGAAATATGGTGACTGTGTGGGGAATGTTGTGGAGGGCACGGTTTCTTTATTTCCTAGGTATTCCTCAAGTTGGTGGAAGGGTATTGTGAGACTAGAAGAGGGAGTGGGCTGTAGTTGGTTTAATTCGGAGGCGGTGAGAAAGGTGGGGAACAGATTGAATACTAGTTTCTGGAATGTGTCTTGGAGAGGAGGTATAGCTTTTCGAGTAAAATATCCTAGATTATATTCAATTTCGAATCAGCAAGAGGCTTTAGTGAGTGACATGGGCGATGGGGGTGAGTGGTTGTTCGTGTGGAGACGTCGATTCTTCCAATGGGAGGAACAAATCTTTAACCTTTTGAAAGAGGAATTGGAGGGGTTTGTGTGGTCTCCCGGAGAGGAGGATAGTTGAAGTTGAAATTTAACGGAGGATGGGGGTTTTTACGATGAAATCATCGTATGATAAACTTGTAGGCGTGATGTTGGCCAGAGGAGGAGAAGAGGGTGTTTGGAAGCCTTTGGAAGAGTTCAGCTCCGTTGAAAGGGGTGGTTTTCTCTTGGAAGGCTCTCCTTGATCGCATTCCAACTAAATCCAATCTGGTGTTTAGGAAGCTTCTACCTCCGGATGCGTCTGTTCTTTGCGTGTGGTGTGGTAAAGTGGCTGAGACGGCTGTTCACATTTTCCTCCAGTACGATATGGCTAATGGGGTATGGTCGAAGGTGATGAGGTGGTGGAACTTTTATCTTGTTACGCCCCCAAATTTGTTTATCCACTGGGCTTGTTGGAGTGGGGTGGAGAGCAGGAATAGACTTAAGAAGGGTTTGTGGCTTGTTTGGCATTCGACGATTTGGGTTTTGTGGAAGGCGAGAAATAATAGAATTTTTAATGGTGTCGGGCCCGTCGATGAATTGGTGGAGGAGATAAAAGTGTTATCGTGGCGGTGGTCTATGTATAGTATTCATATGCAGCCGTGTTTGTTCTTTGAATGGTCCTGGAACCCGAAAGATTGCCTGCTACGGTATCAGTTTTGTGCGGTTTCGTTTCGGGAAGCAGTTTCCTTTTGCTGTTGTCGGCGCTGTTTCGTGTTCTAGTGAGGGGTTGGTTGTCTTGCTGTGACAGTTTTTGTGGGCTGTTAGGTGCTGCTGGTTTGGGCAGTTTGGTTCTGGTGGTGTTGCAGTTCCAGCGGCTGTTACTTTTGTTTTGTGGAGGGTGGTTTTCTGCTTTTGTTTGCTGTGGGGATCCCCCTTGCGGTTCAAATTTGCGCCTCCTTGTGCGGTCGGTTAATGGAGCGGGTGGTGATGCAGGAGTATTCGTGGGTAGGCTAATTTTATTGGCAACTTGGTTTGTTAGCTTGTTTGGTATCTTGCCCCTTGTATACCTCGGCATCAGGCTTCTTACCTGTTGGCTTGGCCCCTTTATGTGCTGTTTTTTTGGCAGTTATATTTTGGTGGTATTTGGGTGGTTATGTGGGGTTTTATCGGGTGTTCCGCATATACACTTTGTTTGTTTGTTTTAGCCTTTTGGCTTATCCGCGAATGTTTTTGTGCGTCTTGCCCTCATTTGACGTTAATAGTATTTGCTGATTCAAAAAAATATATCATATCAACTATGAACCCCTTAAACATTTAACTTGAGTCTTGTATTGACCTTTTCAGTTCATTTGTTGGAAGAAAAGATTTTATAACCAACAATAAGCTTTGATACTATCTTTGAATTTAGGTTAGTCTAACTAAACCCTACCAAATCACTTTATAAGGTGAGGACATCCACACTTATAACACATTGTACCACATAACCAATCTAGTGAGAAACTCTTAATAACAAACTTCACTTCATCATTATGGTTTATTACGACCAACCCCCGACTCACCAGGCCATATCTATCACAACCCAAATCAAAATTCTCTTTTATTATACTATGAGTGTGCTATTTTACATATAAGCATTCTAATAATACAATAAGCAAATTACAAATTTATAGTTCCACTTTGTGTAGAATTATATGAGCACCATATTGTGGCTGAAGCGTAATTACCGTAGCCGGGGCATGGGCATAACTCGGAGAAAGTTCAAATGAGAAACGTTGTAAAATTATTGCTATCGCAACCTTTGCTTCCATCATGGAAAAGTTTTGTCCAATGCAAATTCTAGGACCCCCTCCAAATGGAAAAAATGAATTTCTTCCATTTGTTGCTTTCAAAACTCCTTCAGAAAATCTCTCAGGATTGAACACCTTAGCATCTTCACCCCATAGTTCTATGTCATGGTGTACCATAATTATCGATAAGAAAACCTGCACTCCGGCAGGTAACGTTAGGTTTCCAAGTGTCATATCTTTGTGAGCACTTCGAGTGAGCGCGATTACTGGTGGGTATAACCTAAGAACCTCATACAAAATCATGGTGACCTGTATCAAAAAAGGTTATGTCAATGTTAAGTATCACGACATATATTGTTTAATATGAAGGGAAGTACATAATACTTACGATCTTAAGATGACTTAGCCCGTCAAAATCGGGTTTATTGTGGCCAAAGACTTGTAATACTTCTTCCCTTGCACGTGCTTGCCAATCAGGGTAATTACTCAATAACACCATTGTCCAAACAAGCAAAACAGAAGTGGTCTCTTGCCCTGCAAAGTAGAAGAGCTTGCATTCCTCTATTACATCATCAAGACTCATTCCAACATCCTTATTGTTGCCATGTTCTTCCATTTCTTTATGATTTGACTCCAAAAGTATGCCTAATAAGTCATCCTTAGTGGCTTCACATGCCTTTAGTGCTCTCTCTCTCCTGTTGATCATATCTGTAAGCGAAGCTTTAATGTCTCGGTCAATTTCTTTCATTCTCCTATGGGTAGTAGTTGGTAGAAACCTTCAAAATAAACATAATTAGTCTGTAATTCAAATGATCTGATGCTATTTCCTTGATCTTACTCCTCCAAAGTGAACAACTCACTTTAGAGTATATAATATTATAAACCATTGATTAATAAATCAATGGTTGTTATTACAAGCACAAGCATAACAAATCATGTGAAGAGCCAAATCTCCATTTACTGTTGCACTAGAATCTAGTGGTTGTTTGTGTATTTTGGCAACAACATTGGTTTCATCTTTCCATCACAATGATCAGTAATGAATGAACAGAGAACAAAACCCCAATTCTTAATGTTGGTTGTTACTTGTTAATAGTTTTATCCAAAATATAGCATTTTCATATTCAACTTGTGATATAAATATTAATCTTACCTCCATCCAGGGATGTAAACTTTCATCATAAGTGTCATTGTAAGTTTGGCTTGTTCAGTTTGAAGTTGAAATATTCTTCTTCCCTCTTCATAACTACTTCCAAATGCAGCTCGAGAAATAACATCACTGGCCAAATTTTGAAGGAAAGGCCATACGTCCATTTCACATGATCCATCTGAAGCCAACATTCTCTCCCATTTGCTAATCATATCATCGCAACTTTTGAGGAATATTGGTAACATGATCTGTAGTGTAATAGATAAAGAGGTGTTAAACTAAGAATTCAAATCATGTTTTCTTAAAAACCTAACTTGTGATGCTTGAAAAGTTATATGTTGTGGACTAGATAAAAACACAATTGGATTCTATATCTAGTAAAGGGAAACTTTCCTTCAATTTTTCTAAATGGAATGCAGGGTTGATAATCTTTCTGTGCTTGCTCCACTGTTCTCCCTCAAGACTTACAAGACCATTAGCTAGTAACTTTCCAAGCGGATTCGCAATAGGCTTTTGGAAGTCATATGTTTTGTTAAATACATCTCTAATTAGCTCAGGATCTGTTAAATTTACCCTTGGTGTTGGTCCAAACCAGATAAAAGAATTCTTTCCTGCATGCCGAAGATATGAAAAAAGTATGTAAACATCAGGAATTGATAAGAATAAGCAACTTACAATAGTGTACTATTTGCTTTTGGAATTTTTGAATACAGAACTTTAAGTGTTCATATTATATATTTAGGTATTATTTCCTGCATGCCGAAGATATGAAAAAAGTATATAAACATCAGGAATTGATGAGAATAAGTAACTTACTATAGTGTACTATTTGCTTTTGGAATTTTTGAATACAGAACTTTAAGTGTTCATATTATATATTTAGGTATTATTGCCAATTTAAAAAATCACCAAAGTGAACATCGTGCGGGATAGTATTGTAAAAGGTACAGTGTTGTTAAATGGCGGTCATGGCCAAATGGTGTGGCGGATTTTTTAATGAATGCCATAACCAATTTGTGAAGCGATACCCGCCAGGGCGAAGCCATAGACCACAGGATCAAACTCTGTTCACTGAACCGACACCTCATGAATAAACAAGGAAATCATATCATTCTGAAGCAGAGTAGTAACATATTGGAAGGAATAACAATGTTGTAATGTTTTGAGCCTACTGGCCAGCAAGATCAGTGACCAGAATTACCATCATGAAGACTAGGAATGCTAATGATTAATATCAAAGTTTGATAAACCATAAACAGATTTCATTCATTCCAAAGCAATATGCTACATAAATTGGATAAGAAAACTATTCTATAAAAAGATGCTATCAATTTAAGAGGAAATTAACCCTGATAGTATCGGTGTGTAAATTTAATTTATGTTTTGGTATTTATATTGGCCTTATCAAAAAATTTGGTTCATGATCCATCCCTAATATTTTTAGTAGTGGAAGCTGATACAGGGAATTACATTGAAAGTAACCAACAAAATTACTTAGTTGGAAGTAACAGTACTAGGAAGTCAATTGGGAATTAGGATGCTTGTTAATTAGTAGATAGTTGAATGTAATGTAATTTGTAATGTGATCGCGGATACATGATAGCAGGCGGCCCAATTAATCTTAAAGGAGGCTCTGATACCATTTTAGAAATTGTGGTTGGACCTAGCACAATCCCACAAAACCGACTTTTGAGGTGAAGATTGACCTCGCTTAGAAAAACATTGTCAGACCATCTACTATCTAATGTAAGACTCTTTAACACACCCCTCACGTTCAACATTATTGGGTTTGGACTTTGGTGCGTATAGAAATGGTGGGTGGCCCGAATTGATAGACTCTAATACCATATTAGATTTTGATATTGGGCCTTAACTCAACCTTACAAACCGGCTTGTAAGGTGGATGGTGCATCTCTTTGCAAACTCTTATCAAAAGTCCTATCTTTTTAATGTGCGACTTGAGTTTTTCCCAATACACCCCTCACGTTAAGCATTGTTGGGCTTGGTCTGTGTATATATGGTGGGTGGCCTGCATCGATAGACTCTAATACCATTTTGAAATTGGGTTCATCCTTACAAAACCGACTTGTGAGGTGAGGATTGTCCCAACTTATAAACACACTGTCAGACCATCTTTCACTTTTACACTCCTCACTGTTTATCTAAAAAGATAATTCTTATATTTATAGAATTTTACAAAATGATTTTTTTATTACTAACTAGTATAGTTGAGGGAAACTAAACTAGTACTCTGTTGTTACTCCTCATTATATAAATATATCCAAATTCTCCTGAAGTTAAATGTTCATTATAAACAAGTGAGGCAATTAAAAAATGTCTACATGTGAATCAATCTCTTGTATTAAATGAATTTTTCTTTTATGACAAAAATAATATCAATCATAAAATATAGTAAAATTAGAAATAAAAAAGAGGAATAAGGAGACATACCATGTTTTGCAACACTTTGTTGGACAAAGGAAAACACACGAGGAGCAATATCATCAGAAAGATTCATGGGCTTAGATAATGCTTCCTTTCTCATCTTAAGAAGATCTTTCATGTCTCCAACTAAAAGCCTATATGGATTCCCTTTGAGTCCTTGTTCTCTTAGTAATTTTTCTAGCTTCTTTGGCTTCAACCATAACCAATTCAAAATCCTCCATGCCAATATGAGAAAAAGTGTCAACAAGGTGAAGAGAATTGTGGATGTAATTGTAGCCATTTTTGTGTAGAGTAATAATTGGTGGATGAAAGAAATTAGTATGGGAAGATGATAATACAATAAGAATATTCATATAACTTGGTTGTTCTCTCCACACCATATGACATTGAAGACTTTTTGTCGGTTTCGCATATAAGATCAAGACAATTATCTAATCCATACTTTTTTTGGATTTGTTTTGAAACTAGTCGGCTGCAGAATAATTTTTTAAGGGAGCATATTAATTAGAAACTTAGAATCCATCGTAAATAACCCAAGAATTTATGGTTAAAACTCCGACCTCTACGTGTATAATATTCCTTCCGTCCCAAAATATAAGCAAAAATTGGTTAATAAAAGTTAAAGTATTTGGTTCAAAATTTGTACCAAATACATCAACTTATGTTGACTCATTTTTGCTTATATTTTAGGACGGAGTAGTATTATATATCAATCAAATGAGTTATGTCTATAGGGTCACTGTCGTAGAATAATTTATTCCAATTAATTAGTCATATTTGAATGGCTTATTCTTTTTGGATTTTCTTAGAGCATCTTTCATGATATAAAATAGGCTTAAATGCATTGGTGACCCTTTAATTTTTAAAAAGTTGCGATTTTTGTCCTCTAACAAAAAAAATAACAATTTTATCCCTTAACTTTACAAAACGTTGGAAAGTTGTTGAGAAGGCGCCACGTGTCCCAAAACAAGGGGCCAAAATCGCAACTTTTTGTAAAGATAAAGGGCCAAAAGATCTTATTTCCCTAAAGATAGAGGGTCATAAGAGAATATTTCCCTAAAGTTATAGGGTCAAAAGAGTATATTTCCCTAAAGATAGAGGGCAAAATTTTTATTTTTTTTATTAAAGGGCCAAAATTGCAACGTTTTGAAATATAAGGGGAAAAACTACATTTAAACCTATAAAATAATAATATTGAATGCATGACATTGTATACTAAGTGGTTGGTATGGTTGTCGGACACTAAGTTTTCAAACATTTAATGTTATATCACCAACAAAAATAGTATAGAACAAATGAATGATTTTGATTAGTATCAATTCAGTAGGGCCTACTCTACTCACCTTTTTTGGTGGGTGTATAAGAATTTGTCTTTTTTGGACTAATTATTGAGTCTCATATCCAAACCAATAATTTTCAATAGCAACTAAGACTTAAAACAATGTTTAATATGAGATATTTTTAATTTTCATATGAGGCATTTTCACTGTAAACTTATTCACTCAAGACTTGAGAAAATATATTAATAATAAAATTACAAAATTACCACCATCTCTAATTTTGACACAAGGTGGCAAAATATATTTTTAATTATTATTTTAAAAAACCTTTACAAAATTTATTATTTATTACACATGTTGTTGGAGCATAACTTTTTTACAGTGTCGTTGGAGCATAACTTTTTTTACACATGTCAGTTATTTGTCACTAATTAATTAATTAATTTCTTATATCTTGTAAATAAAGAAGGGGATATCTACGATTTACGTATAAGAATTTATTATAAAAAATCACACCCAATATAGATATTTCTGACTAGAGAATTAATTAAATGGGTTAAATCCACTTTTTCCCCCTTATTCATAACGTTGCGATTTTGTCTTTCTTTAAAAAAATTAGTCCCTATGTTTAGCCACTTTTATTCTCCTTCCTCATTTTTTTCCTTCTCACACATTATTCAGCAAGAAGTTCTTCCACAAAAACTTAATCAAGTTATTGATTAATCTCCCAAATCAACACAAACGTTCCTTCTCTCTCCCCCTTTCTCTCATCATCACCGTTCTCAATCCTAATCAACCCAGATCCGTAAATGGGTTTTCTCTTCAATAATCGATTCAGCTCCACCTTTCGATTTTTCTCAATCAAACTGGCACTAATGGATGAACAGTAACCGAAAAGGGTTTTCTTTTCAATAATCGATTTTTGCTTCTGGTCTGATTTTAGATCTGGCTTTTTGCTCTGAAATCGGAATTTGTTTTTGGGTTCACCGCTGCTTTACATTTTGCGTATGCTTGAGTTGTTGTTACTCTCTGATGTTGTGTTTAGGTCTGTTTTGGGCTTCATTCATGGATTATGAGCAGGAGAATTCTCAATCAAAGAATTCATGCTTCAATTAAGCTTATTGTAAAAATGGGTTTTAAAGATGAATTTATTGATGAACAAATATGAAGGAATCATTGTTGGGTTTATACGTGAAAGGCTGAGTTTCTAGTTGCTGGGATTTATTTTTTATTTTTTTCATTTCTTTTTTCATTTATTTAATTTAGTAAATAATTACATGACTTTTTTTATTTTTTAATTAAAAAAATACACATGTGGCATCTGACTCAGCTAAGTCAGTTGCCACATATGCGTTGACTTGGTTAATATTGAGGGATGAGGCCAACTTTTGCAAAATGGCTAAACATAGGGGTTAAAATTTCTATTTCTTTTAAGGTGTTGAGAAAAACACAATGGGTGGTTAGAATTGTGTTGGTTTTTTAAAAACTTTCTAAGTGGTTGTACTGGTCAGAGTTGATGGGTCAGAGTTGACAGCAGGGATATACAAAAAAAAAGATAAAGAGAGAGGAGAGAGAGAGAGAGGAGACCGAGTTGAGGTGAGAGAGAGAGATCGAGGCGGAGAGAGAGGAGAGAGAGGTGAGGAGAGGAGCGAGTGGGAGAGAGAGGAGAGAGAGAGAGAGACACAAAACTAATTATACCGGTTTCCTCCTACACTCCAAGAGTAATTTAGTCCCCTTGCACTTCCAAGTGATTTCACTATAATCACACAAGATTACAATTGCTCAAGGACCCAACCAAGAGACTTCCAAATGCTCAAAGCACACAAGCAAGAGACTTTCAATGATCAATCACAACTGAAAGAGACTTCTAAATGCTCAATCACAACTAAAAGAGACTTCAAAGAGTTTACAAATAAACAGATTTGTTCTTACACTTAATATACAATCAGAGGTCTAAACAATACAAAACTGAAGATACTAAAATACTTAGATACTTAAAAACTTTGATAAGAAATACTTAAGTGTTATATGCGCTTTTTGATTTGACAGAGTAAGTGCACATTTAAAATAGCAGAGTCTTGTTATTGTTCTTTAAGACGTCATCTCCTTATATAGACAAGAATTTGAGAGATGTTGGAGAAGAGTGTCAGCGCATTAAGAGTCGTTGAGAAGCTTCAAATCAAAGATTTTGGGTCATTGCCTGATATGGATAATGTCGTTGATTAGACATTTGAAATTCCTTTGCTGAAACTGAAATTATCTGTTTATTCTCTTTGTCCTTGAAGTTCTCTGTTTGTTTCTACACGTGGTCAGAAGAAAACAAACTTCACTATCACAGACTTTATAGGGACAACTACAAAACAGGACGAATCTGACATAGCTTTTGGGTCCCTTAGGATCTTCTGTTCTTCAGAGTCTGGAGGTCTTCAGAATCTGATGCTCTTCAGAGTCTGATGCAGATCTTCAGCTTCCGAGTAGCTTTGTTTCTTCTGAACCAAAGCATTGACTTCTGGTTAACCTTTCTTCAAATCTTCTACCATAGCCTTTTAGCTTCTCTTTGTTCTTCTGATGCTCTTATACATGTTCAAACCTTGTTAAATTTTAATATATGGTCCTACACACTTGAACATATATTACCATATCCAATTGTTCTTTAATACTTTGTTATCATCAAAACTTTAGGGGAATTGTACAAACCAATTTTGTTCCAACAATCTCCCCCATTTTAAAGATGACAAACACAAGTATTTAAGACAATTAATGTTAATCTAATTAACGATTTGACTTCAGAATCTGAGGTTTGTAAGCTCCCCTTAAGTTTGATAGTTCATAAGGTGAGGTTTATAAGCTCCCCCTAAGTCCTATCCAGGTTAATTAAATTTAGTTTTAATCAATTAAAGTTACATCAAGGCATATTACTTTAAATAACTCATTAGAGCTTTCAAGGTTTTGTCATGACTCAGCAAGGCTGATGATACTACTGATAAGTGCCAGAAACTAGTTATAAAGCATATTTATTTTAGGCACTTTTCTTACTTGTTTTACAAGTTATCTTGGTAAAAGCTCTGAAAGAAAAGATAAATATCATTTCATGCTTTTTAGACCTAATCCCAACCATTTTTGTAGGTACATGCTATTTCCTTGGACTTGAAGATCAGAGTCAGAAGTTCAGTGTCTGAAGGTCAGAGTTTGAAGGTCAACATCTGAAGGTCAGCGTCTGAAGGTCAGAGTCTGAAGGTCAGCGTCTGATGAACAGTGTCTGAGCAATTTTGCAGAGAAAAGTATCGTCGCAGAGCGAAGTAGGTTCTGAAACTCCAGACTCAAACGTTCAGAAGCTGAGGTGGCAGAAACCTTCGCAGAGCAAAGTATTACTTCGCAGAGCGAAGTAGGGCGGTTTGAACTGTTCAAGGCTGAGGTGGCAGAAACCCAGTGGTGAAGAAAGGACTTCACAAAGCAAAGTATGACTTCGCAGAGCAAAGTCCTTAATAACAGAACACTTATAAATAGGTTCAAAAGCTGAATGTTTAGAAGAGTTGTAATATTTTTAGGTTATAGTTTTAGACAGAAAGTAGGGCTAAAAGAGGTGATCTTCATGGAGCAAGAGTGAAGGGAGTGTGGATTAACTAAGATTCTTTGGGAAATCAAGACTTAGCTTTGGATCTTCATCTTTCTTTCCACTTTTGTATTGTTGTCATGACAATGACCAACTAACCTTCCCTTGTTGGGATTGGAGGTACTTAATATAGCTTAGATGTAATCTTTTGATCTTACAAATACATGATTCTAGTAACTTATGTGATATTGAAGTTATTCTTGCTATTCATTCTTATGCTTGATTTAATTGTTATTGACAAATACTTTTGAATTTGTGGTTTAGAATAATCTTCTATCAAAATAAGAAATTCTAGACATGGAATTTGGTTTTGATAATCACACAAAGTGTCGGAACGTAATGCTATCGGATCGTTTAATAGATTGGGAAATCGTCGATTAAACGATATGATCGATCTCACGACGTCATTTGGACACGAATGATGTTGTCGAGTGATACGTGATAATTTCGCTAAAAAGCTAGAATCCATATGCATGATCATTAGAATATATTCGATGCTAGATTGACGAACTCCAATTCCAACGCTTTTATTTCCTATTATTCATCGTTTTATTACCGCTTTAGAGTCCAATAGTTTATATGAAACAATCTTATAAACCCAAACTTGAAATGATAACAATTGTTGAATAGCTTACGGTATCGCACTAGTCCCTGTGTAGATTATATAAAAAATACTTACTTTTGTCTAAAAAACAAAATGGCGCCGTTGCCGGGGACTGGTGTTGTTTTGAGCATTGCAACAATTTGTATTGTTTTGAGCATCTGTATATATCTTGTTAATATTTTTCGTTTCTTTTGTACATTGTAAAATTTTGTTTGCATTAACCCTCTTTGTTATACAAAGAAAAGTTTCTTGTTAGTTATACTCGTTTCAGATTCTCCACATAAGCGAAATCATGGCTGATCATGATTATATCAACTTCTCTACTCCATTCGAGTATGAATCATATCAACAGTATCAACAACATCCTTCTGAAGATGAACAAATGTCAACAATCGAAATTATTTTGAATATGTTCATACAACAATCCATGATCAACATGTAAAATACCAACCAATGATTGAAGACTTTATCAAGCCATTTGGAGATTTTGCAAGTTCAATTAGATTTTTCACCAAGAATCATGGATGTTCAAACCAACAATCAATCCACTCTTGAATTCGAAGAGGTTGTTGAAGAAGATGTTGATGAAACTGAGGAAGATATAATATTTGAAGGATGTGGTATAATGAAAATTGTGGAAGAAATAGAGATACCACACGAAGTAGAATTTCCTCAAGGAAGGTCATATACTGAAGAGGCTGAAACTGTTGATAATAAAGAAGTGATGGCTTCTGAGAAAAAGGAACAGTTTCTTAACAAGGAAGAAATTTATGAAAAGAAGGGGATGAAAGTGAGCAAGGCAGAAATTGATTGTGTAATAGACCACATATGTTCCTTGTTCAGCAAACTCTCGTTAGGGAGGATATGGACTCCACATCAGCTCTATTTCAAGTTTATGGAATTCCTCCCAAAACAAAGGAATACAAAAGAGGATGTGTTGTCCGTCTCATTTTGGCCACCTTAACGAAAAAGGCGTCGTGCTAACGACGTAAAACAAGCGCTTGTTGGGAGGCAACCCAATTTTGTAAGTATTTATGCTTTATTACTGCTTTTTAGAAACCATAGGTGAAAATAAAAATGACAAATCTGTTGAAAAGTTGCATTTTTGAAAATTCCAGAACCTGTCAACTTTGCAGAGCAACGTTTCCCTTCGCACTGTGAAGCTTCAGAGTCTGAAGCTTCAGAGTCTGAAGCTGAGCTTCGTAGAGCAAAGTAACTGCGCATAGCGAAGTTTTCGAATTCTGTCAGGTACAGTTTTCAAAGCCATTAACCCATCCTTTATTCCCTCAACCACTCCTTTCACTTCTCTTACCCAAAACCATTTGAAAAGCCTGACAGTTTCTTTTTCTCTCTCTAAAACCTTATCCTTCTCCTCCAAAACAACCCTAAATTTTTTTTTACTTACCCATTTACACAAATCCTTTCATTTCCCATTAACATTGTGTCATTAGCTTGAAATTCTTCCCATTTTCGCAAGCACACAAGGTATGATTTCTGGGTTTTCTCTTTTCTCATTTCTTCTTCAAAATGGTAGGATTATATGTGACTTAGGGTTTAATTTTAAACTTCTAATTTAGGGTTAAGTTTTATGTTAAATTTCGTTTCATTTTAAATATTCAATGTTGGGTAGATGAAATAGAATCATAAGCATACAATTTTCATGAAAAAATTTCGATTTTACTCACTTTCTTTTGAAAATTACCCATTTGTAAATTTTGAAATAAACAGGTTTGTTAAGTGATTTTATGCCCTTTATGATTCTAAATCATCTATGTGAACACCCATAATGTTTAAAATGAAACAGAGCCAAAAATCTCAAGGTTTATGGTTAGATTCTAAGGAAATTTTTGTCTTCTGGGTTAACTTGGCAGAGCAAAGTTCTTGGTCGCAGTGCGACCATTGTTCTGGAAAACCCAGAATCCTTCTTTCAACTTTGCTCTGTGACCTCAACTTCGCAGAACGACCCTGACAGAACAAAATTTTTCTGCTTCTTTTCAATTCATTTTGTTTATTTCAATCTTGCCTAATATTGCTATATATATGTTTTCTGTGTTATTTTCTTTTGTTGTAGATGGCACCAAAAGCAGCTGGAAAACGACCGTGAGTGGAGACCGGTTCATCTAGTGCAAGGGCACAAGAGGCCTATGATGAGTCTCGATTCCTAAGCCTCCGCAACCAGCAGAGGTACACAGACCTGCTCAAAAGGACATTCTGGGCCGAGAGGCAATTTATCATCAATGAGCATGGCACCTAACGGGAGATCGCTCACTTGATCAATTCCCGAAATTGGGGAATTTTGGCCAACCCTCCCCTAAACCTCAACTATGACATAATTAGGGAGTTTTACGCTAATGCCATCCCTGCTGACCCTGAGGACCAGTTCTCCTATCAGACCATGGTTCACGGCCGTGTCATTAGATTCGACCGTGAAGCCATTAATGAGTACCTTAGGAACCCCCTCCGGCTAGATATCCATGAATTGTGTGCCTTCCATAGGCACCAAAACAGAGGAAATTGGAATCACCAACATATTGCCCAAACCATCTTCCAACCTGGGAAATATTATGAGCTCAATTCCTCCGGCCAACCAACCAAAGCCATCAAAAACAATCTCACCACACCTGCCCAAGTCATATTTCATCTCATTGTCCATAACATCCAACCCAAGAGCCACACCTCCTCCACTACATTAGATGTCACCCCGTTGCTTTACAACATCCTCACCAACAAACAAGTGGATGTCGCAAGGGTGATTGCACATGAGCTGAGAATAGTGGTAGAGAGTGGAATTAAGCCACCAGCTAAGAAAATGTGCCCTCTTGCATTCCCAGGCCTAATTATGGGTCTCAACCGGGATGCACGCATAGTAATCCCTCCCCAGATCCATGAAACGATTAAAAATCCAATCACTGATGATTATATTGGGAGGCACTGCACAGGCAAGAGAGCACCCAGAGCACAACTACCACCTCCCCAAGCCCCACCTGCACCACAGGGCCCTCAATTTTCAGACAGAGCTAGATCCACCTGTTGAATATTTGGTTGTTGGCTACATGTTTTGCTAAAATCAAATATACAAGCAGTTGTGCGTCTTCAGAAGCTGGGTCAGAAGCTGAAATCTCAATATGTTTGTCATCAAAAGCTGAACTGGTCATCAGAAGCTGAACTGTTCATCAGACGCAGACTTCAGAAGTACCTTCAGAAGCTGGTTTTCTATGCTCTGGTTATTTTCTCATGTGATCTTTTTGAAGATTTAATTGAAGAATTCTCCTTGCTGCATTTGTTTCAAGAAGGAAGATTGTTTTGGGTGAAGATCTTTATTGAAGATTGAATTCTTTTATTTGTGAATATATTTTTAAAGGAATCTTTGGAAAATATATTTCAGAAATATAATTGCTTATATTTGCTTCTAAAAGAATTCTGGAAACATATCTTTGAAGGATTTGGTTCAAGAATTATGTGCTGCTGAAGACTATATAAAGAGGACGCTGCTATTGAAGAAAGGATATAAAAAACAGAAGTTATTATAGAGAGAGTCTTAGTTTTTGAGTCTGTAAGCTTTGTGCTGTATTTTCTGTACGCCACTCATTTGTTAGAGTTGGTTTAGGTTTATTGAGTTGTAATTCACTTAAAGCTTTTAAGTAAAAGTGACTTTGATGTTTTGAAGTGTGTCTTCATCTTAGTTGATTTGTTTAGAGTTTACAATCACTGGGGCAGTGATTGCTTGAGTGGGAAGTAAGAGGGGTTCTTATATCTAGGAGTTCCTAGGTAGAAATTTCATGGGTAGTGATTAAGTGAGAAGGCTGTGGGAAACAGGGGCTGTTTACACAGTAGTTCGAATTGATACTATTTTAGTGAATTTCCTTCCTGGCTTGGTACCTTCCAGATGTAGGTGTGTTTGTCACTGAACTGGGTTAACAAATCAACTATGTTCTTTACTTTCTGTCTTTATTTTTGCTGCTTCTGAACCTCTGTTAAACATACTATGTTCAGCTCTGTTTTACGGTTCAGACTCAGTCTTGCCAGAATTTCAATTGGCATAAGAGCAGGCACTCTGCCTGTTTTAGGGTGGGCTCTGTTGGAACAAAATGTATGAACAACTCTCTTTTGGGTTTTGATGATAACAAAGTGTTAAAAAGAAAATTGGAATTGCTAATGCTTGATTCTAAGTGTGCAGAACCATGTACTTAAAGTTTGGTATTTAACATTGGTTATGGAAGAACAAGCTAAGAGCAAGAAGGAAAGCATTGAAGCTTATGTTGCAAACAACTTCTGATGAGCAGCTTCTGAAGTGCAGCTACTGAAGGCAGCTTCTGAAGGTGTGTCTGAAAGCAGCTTTTGAAGGCAGCGTCTGAAGGCAGCGTCTGAAGACTGCGTCTGAACAGTGCGTCTGAAGAAGTGCGTCTGAAGGTCAACGAAAGTCAGCGTCTGAACAGTGCGTTTGAAGGTCAACAAAAGTCAACGTCTGAACAGTGTGTCTGAAGGCTGCGTCTGCAAAAGTGCTTCTGATGAACAGTGTCTGATGCCAGCTTCTGAAGTACTATGTCTGAAGGAAGCTTCTGAAGTCTGAATGCAGCAGTCAACAATTGCAACTGTGATCAGTGAAGTTCTGTTGTGTCAGAACAACTCTTTGCAATGGTTGCCTCCTTCGAAGAAACACGCAGCCAGGTTTTAAGGAAACATTCAAAATATGTTGCTCTATTTTCTGTGCGCACACACTGTCAGAACAGAAGGATTTTTTGCTGGCTGAAGCTTCATTTACAACGGCTCTTTTTGATGACATGGCTCTTCTACAACAACTCTTTAATTCTTCTCTAAAAGATTGAAGATTTGAAGAAGAAAGCTAAGACTTTGTACAGAAATACAAGACTACAAAAACCAGAAAGCAATACTCTGTTTTACGTGTCTGTCATCAAATAACTTAGGAATTCTTACAAACTTGTTTATCTTAGAATTCCTTAAGTGTAGAGTCTTAATCTGAATTGTATTTTGTGAACACCACTGATAGTATATCAAGTGTTCAACTCAAACTGTTTTCTCTTGTAAAATCTGTTTGAATCCAAGTCTCTAGCCTACGTGCTTGAGCAACCAGAAGTCTCATAACTTTGTGTATTGAGCAATTAGAAGTCTCTTAGCTGTGTGCTTTGAGCAGGGAAGTCTCTTGCTTGAGGGCTTGAGCATTGAAAGTCTCTTACTAGGTGTTTGAGCAATTAGAAGTCTCTTAGCTGTGTGCTTTGAGCAACTGGAAGTCTCTTAGCTGTGTGCTTTGAGTAATTGTAATCGTTTGATTATAGTGGAAAATCTCTTGTTAGTAACAAGGGGACTGGACTACTTCCGGGTTGTGGAAGGAACTAGGATAAACCATTGTGTCTCTCTTTCCCTCTCTCTTTACTCTTACCCGCTGCAAAACAAACTCTGAAAAATAGGTTCAGAACTGATCTATATCAGAATCTAAACTTAACATAAGTTTTGAGAAAAAGAAAAAAGGCCCACACAATTCAACCCCCCCTTCTTGTGTGTTTTTCACACCTTCAGTTGGTATCAGAGCCCCTGGTTCTGATATTCAATCACTTAACAGTGAGTCAGTATTGATCCTGAGAAAATCATGGCTTCTGGTGATTCTGGTGAATCTACATCCAGAAGTGGTGGTGGTGGCTATGGTACAGATAACAAGCAATCTCACTCACACAATAAACCTCCTATGTTTACTGGTGATGCTGAGAAATTCTCTTGGTGGAAAAGCACGATGTACAGCCACATCATTGGAATTGATGACTCCTTATGGGATATCATAGAAGATGGAATATCGATTCCAGTTGATCAAGAAGGAGTGGCTATTAACAGAAGAGGTCTGTTTGATGCTGAGAGGAAGATCTACAAGAAGCATTACAATGTTAGAGGTATTATTGTGGATTCTCTACCTCACAATGAGTACTTGAAGCTGAGTGACAAATCAACAACAAAAGCCATCTTCACCTCTCTATGCTCTAACTATGAAGGAAATAAAAAGGTTAGAGAAGCAAAGGCAAACCTTATGGTTCAGCAGTATGAGCTGTTTAGAATGCAGGAGGATGAAAATATTGAGACTATGTTCTCAAGATTTCAAACTCTAGTTTCTGGACTTCAGATTTTGAAGAAAAGCTATACTACTTCTAATCATGTGAACAAGATCCTTAGAAGTCTGCCATCTAAATGGAGACCTAAAGTGACTGCTATTGAGGAAGCTAAAGATCTAAATACTCTAAGTATTGAAGATCTTATAAGCTCTCTCAAAGTGCATGAACTGGGACTCAATGAAGATAAATGTGTTAGACAGTCTGAGTCTATAGCACTGAAATCTAAAGGAAAGTCATTAAAAGCACTAAAAGCTTCAGAATCTGATGAAGAATCTCCTGAGGGAAATTCTGAAGAAGATTCAGAAGCTGAGGAGCTGGAAATGATTTCTAAAAGAATTCAGTACTTGATAAAGAGACAAAATAAATCTTCTAACAGAAGCAGCAACTTCAAAGGATCTGGTTCCAAGAAGGAAGAACAGAAAGGTTGCTACAAATCCAGAAAGAACAACTCAAAATCAAGCAACCTCAAAGACAGATTCAAGAAAAGTCTTATGGCCACTTGGGATGAGCTTGAAAATGAATCTGAATCAGATTCTGAGAATGAAGATGAAGAAGAAGCTAACCTGGCGCTGATAGCAATAGAATCATCTGATGAGGAATCTGGATCAGTATCTGACAAGGAAAATGAAGAAGAAGCCAATTTGGATTTGGTTGCAAATGTATCTGCTGATGAAGAATCAGGTTCAGACTCTGAAGATGAGGAATATTCTGAACTCACTCGTTCTGAACTTATTAATACAGGTAAGGAATTTATGAACCACCTCAGAAGCAAGTTAAATTAATTTAAATCTTTGAAAAAGAAAAATAACTTGCTGGCTGATGAGAATCTTCAACTTCAGAATCATATCAATGAGATTGATGAAGAAGTTAAAGAACTCAGAGAAATGGTTCATAAGAAACCTGATAAAATTCCAAGTGAACAAGAAATTGTATTTCAGGATTTTATCTTAACTGGAATCAACAGAAGTAAGATTGCCTCAATGATTTATAATATCAGCAGAAACAGAGGTGAAGGAATTGGTTTCAAAAATGATTCATTTAATTTTTCAAATGAAACAAACCTTCCATCCTGTTCTGAAGATAGTATAAAAGGCATTGAGATGTGTTTTGTACCTGAATCTAACAATTCTGAGAAACTGAATTCATCAGAAAATGAGACTGCTGAATCTGAAGTTCTGAACTGCTCAGAATCTAAAACTTCTGAACCGAAGGGAAAGATGAAGGCAGAATTTAAAACTCTGCCAAAATCTAAACCAAAAGGTTCTAAGTCTAAGACTTTGAGGAAAACAGACTTTCAATCTGAAAAGGTTCAAAGTCTGAAGAGTTCAGAACCTAAGACAAGCAAGTCTCAGAATCTGGAAAATTCAGACTCAAATTTTCAAAAGGCTGTGTTTAATAAACCAGTTTATACAAAACCTTTTCAAAACCAGAATGTTAGACAAAGAATGCCCAAGAAAGCCAATCTGTCATCTGATTCTGATTGTATTAAGAAAGGTCAGAAAGTTTGCCTTATGTCAGGAGCTGGCAAAACTGGAGTTCTTAACAGAACATAACCTATGATTTCTGAATCCAAGATTCTGAACAAATCAGAATCAAAGACTCTTAAGTCCAAAGTTCTGAAGAAATCAGAACCAAAGTGTTCAATGGTTCAGACTCTAAACAACTCAGAACCAAAGACCTTTAAGTCTCAGGTTCTGAAGAAATCTGAGTCAAGACCATTGAAAACTCAGGTTTTGAAGAACTCAGTTTCTAAAACTAAGACTTATTCAAGATTAAAGGATTCATATCCAAGGTATCTGAACAAGTCTGAGTTCTATAACTCCAGACATAAGGTGCAAAAGACTAAACCTTTCAGAACTAACCCAAGAGGACCCATATAGGTACCCAAGACAGAAATCATTTCTGTTGCAGATATGATTAAATGCCAAAGAAAAGGTGAAGTCCTGATGCTTGGACATTGGCTGCTGACCTTGCATGACAGAAGACAAGTCTATGTTCCAAACCCTGACCATGAAAGAGGGAGGAACTGTGGGATCTGGAGGAAACCACAAAGACTAGATCATTGGTACTGAGATTCAGCTCTCAGAGGACACTTCAGAACCTGATTTCTGAGTCTGAAGATAGTCCAAAAGCTGAAAAGCCTCTCAGAATCTGACACTTCTCCTGAAGCCAATCAAAGAACATTATTGGAACAAAAATGGGTGTTCAGAAACAAACTTAATGAACAAGGAGAGGTAGATCAGAAGCTTAACAAAGGTATGTTTTGTTCTCTGTTATACTTAATAAATTCTACATTAGTTGGAAAACTATCAGATTCATGAAAACAACATAACCTTCTGTGTGATAATACTGCTGTAATCTGTTTGTCTAAAAATTCCAATTCTACATTCAAGAGCCAAGCATTTTTGAACTTAAACATCATTTATGAGAGATTATGTTTAGAAGGGTGTTTTGGATATTCAATTCATTGATACTGATCATCAATGGGCTGACATATTTACAAAACCCCTCACAGAAGACAGATTTAATTTTATTAAAAAGAATCTGAACATGCATTTCATCTCTTGAAAAATATGCTTGACTCTGAATAGAAACTGAGATTCTAAAGTTCATCAGAAGCTAAGACTTATCAGTCACTCACTTTGAGAGTCTGAAGAAAGTTAAGCCTCTGAAAAACTTCAGAATCTGAGTCTCAGAATCTGAATTTTTGACTTCTGAATCTGCATAAGTTATCTAACTGTTGGTCAGAATCTGATAAGTTATAACTTTGGGCTGTGATGAATTAAGCCTTGAAAGCTGTACTTTCCACCCTCCTAAAGTCATCAATGTGCAGTGTGTTTAAATGTTTTTTCTGAAAAGTTTTAACAAACACACTCAAAACACAGTTTTCAGTTTTCATCTTATATGTTCAGTTTTCAGACCCTGTTTTAATCTTTCAAATCTGTCTGAAAAAGTTCAGTAGTACTGAATCATATGTTCTGTACAATTCTGTCAGAAACAGTTCAGTGGTACTGAACAATATGCTTCTGAACATCAGGCTCTGTTTTCAGTTTTCTGAAAGAGTTCAGTGGTACTGAACAAAATGCTCTGAACAATTATGCTCTGAACATTTTTGGTCAGCAACAGTTCAGTAGTACTGAACAATCTGTTCTGAACAGCAGTCTCTGTTTTTCAATGCAATGTCATATACTTCATGTATGATCAAGTTTGCTCTGATGTTTATCTTTGCTGCTTGATTACCTATATGATTGCATGATTATCTCACATCTAAATTCTCTCTCTGTTTTTAAACTCTTGAATTTTTTTTGTTGATGACAAAAAGGGGAGAAAGTGTACAAGTATTTCAGGCTCTGAGCCAGCCAGATTTAAGTTAATTTTTGTTGATTAGGTTGATTAGTTAACTTAAGAGAACATCTTTATCTCTTAGCCTCTGATTTAATTTCTGTGAGATACATTACTCTTTATTGAGTTGAAATGAATTTAAATAACTTGGATAAGACTCAAGGAGCTTACAAACCTCATCCTGTGGATTATCAGACTTAGGGGGAGCTTACAAACCTCATACCCTGAAGTCAGCTTGTTATTTATAATTCTGAGTGATAATTTCACCTTATTGTTTTAAGTTAAATTTAATTAACTTGGATAAGAATCAAGGGGAGCTTGCAAACCTCACCTTGTGGATTATCAGACTCAGGGGGAGCTTGCAAACCTCATACCCTGAAGTCAACTTGTTAATTAAAGTTAACAACAATTATGAAATAATCACATTTTTTATTTAAACTGAATTTAATTAACCTGGATGAGACTCAGGGGGAGCTTGCAAACTTCATACCCTGCAGTCAACTTGTTAATTAAATTGACAACAATTTTCTATTAATACTTGTGTTTGTCATCATCAAAAAGGGGGAGATTGTTGGAACAAAATGTATGAACAACTCTCTTTTGGGTTTTGATGATAACAAAGTGTTAAAAAGAAAATTGGAATTGCTAACGCTTGATTCTAAGTGTGCAGAACCATGTACTTAAAGTTTGGTATTTAACATTGGTTATGGAAGAACAAGCTAAGAGCAAGAAGGAAAGCATTGAAGCTTATGTTGCAAACAGCTTCTGATGAGCAGCTTCTGAAGTGCAGCTACTGAAGGCAGCTTCTGAAGGTGCGTTTGAAAGCAGCTTCTAAAGGCAGCGTCTGAAGACTGCGTCTGAACAGTGCGTCTGAAGAAGTGCGTCTGAAGGTCAACAAAAATCAGCGTCTGAACAGTGCGTCTGAAGGTCAACAAAAGTCAGCGTCTGAACAGTGCGTCTGAAGGCTGCGTCTGAAGAAGTGCTTCTGATGAACAGTGTCTGATGCCAGCTTATGAAGTATTTTGTCTGAAGGAAGCTTCTGAAGTCTGAATGCAGCAATCAACAATTGCAACTGTGATCAGTGAAGTTCTGTTGTGTTAGAACAGCTCTTTGCAATGGTTGCCTCCTTGGAAGAAACACGCAGCCAGGTTTTAAGGAAACATTAAAAATATGTTGCTCTGTTTTCTGTGCGCACACACTGTCAGAACAGAAGGATTTTTTGCTGGCCAAAGCTTCATTTACAACGACTATTTTTGATAACATGGCTCTTCTACAACAGCTCTTTAATTCTTCTATAAAGGATTAAAGATTTGAAGAAGAAAGCTAAAACTTTGTACAGAAATACAAGACTACAAAAACCAGAAAGCAATACTCTGTTTTACGTGTCTGTCATCAAATAACTTAGGAATTCTTACAAACTTGTTTATCTTAGAATTCCTTAAGTGTAGAGTCTTAATCTGAATTGTATTTTGTGAACACCACTGATAGTATATCAAGTGTTCAACTCAAACTGTTTTCTGTTATAAAATCTGTTTGAATCCAAGTCTCTAGCCTGCGTGCTTGAGCAACCAGAAGTATCATAACTTTGTGTATTGAGCAATTAGAAGTCTCTTAGTTGTGTGCTTTGAGCAGGGAAGTCTCTTGCTTGAGGGCTTGAGCATTGGAAGTCTCTTACTAGGTGTTTGAGCAATTAGAAGTCTCTTAGCTGTGTGCTTTGAGCAACTGGAAGTCTCTTAGCTGTGTGCTTTGAGCAATTGTAATCGTTTGATTATAGTGGAAAATCTCTTGTTAGTAACAAGGGGACTGGACTACTTCCGGGTTGTGGAAGGAACCAGGATAAACCATTGTGTCTCTTTTTCCCTCTCTCTTTACTCTTACCTGCTGCAAAAAAAACTCTGAAAAATAGGTTCAGAACTGATCTATATCAGAATCTGAACATAACATAAGTTTTAAGAAAAAGAAAAAAGGCCCACACAATTCAACCCCCCCTTCTTGTGTGTTTTTCTCACCTTCAGGCTCCAGGGAAGGTTTTTCTGGCATAATGGACAAGGAAGGAGGATTTGTTAACAGGCCACCTCTGTTGGATGGTTCCAACTATGAGTATTGGAAGTCTCGTATGAGTGCTTTCCTGAAATCTATAGATAACAAAACCTGGAAAGCTGTTTTGAAGGGTTGTGAACATCCTGTTGTGCTGGACAAAGATGGAGAGAAGATTACTATGTTGAAACCAGACGAAGAATGGTCCAAGGATGAAGATGAATTGGCTCTTGGAAACTCCAAAGCTTTGAATGCTCTAATCAATGGAGTGGACAAGAACATGTTTAGACTGATCAAGCAGTGAACTATAGCCAAGGATGCCTGGGAGATTCTCAAGACTACTCATGAAGGCACTTTAAAGGTAAAGTTTTCCAGACTTCAACTTCTCACCACCAAGTTTGAGAATCTCATAATGTTGGAGGATGAGAGCATACAAGATTTTTACATGAATGTTCTGGATATGGATAACTCATTTGATTCTCTTGGAGAGAAAATGTTTGATGAGAAAATTGTAAGAAAAATACTCAGGTCTCTACCTAAGAGATTTGACATGAAGGTGACTGCCATTAGGAAGCACATGACATCTCCACTATGAAGGTTGATGAGTTAATAGGATCCTTGCTGAATTTTGAGACAGCCTTCAGTAACCGTACTGATAAGAAAGGGAAAGGAGTTACTTTTGCAGTAAATACTGATGCTGAGGATCAACAAGGGATTAATGAGGATGATGAAGGCTTATCAGAGGCTCTTGTATTGCTAGGGAAACAGTTTAACAAGATTCTGAAACATGTTGATAGGAGATCCAAATCAAATGGTCAGAACAACAGATTCAACATCAGCAAGCAACAAAATGATTTGAAGAAGACAAAGACTGATGAGAAGAGCAATCAATCAAAGGGAGTTCAGTGATATAAGTGTGAAGGATATGGTCAGATTAGGACAGAATGTGGCACATATCTCAAGAAACAGAAGAAAAGCTTGGCTGTTTCCTGGTCTGATGAAGATGACTCAGAAGGAGAAGTAGAGAGTGAATCTGCTAAGCATGTTGTTGCCCTAACTGGAAGATACAAGTCTGATGTTAAAGCTAAGGCCTCAGAAGTACTTTCAGAGTCTGAAGCATTCTCATAGTCTAAAAATGTAGAGTCTGAAGAAGGAGAAATTAATCCAGATCATGCTTTAACAAGTAAAGGACCTTCAATCAGAATTCAGAAGGATCATCCCAAATAACTAATCATTGGGAACCTTGATCAAGGAGTCAGAACCAGAAGATCAGAAGAAGTGACTACTGATTCGTGCTTTGTGTCAAAATTTGAACCCAAGAATATTAAAGAAGCACTTACTGATGAATTCTGGATTGATGCAATGCAAGAGGAACTGAATCAATTCAAAAGAAGTGAAGTGTGGGATCTTGTTCCAAGACCTAAAGGCATGAATGTCATTGGAACTAAATGGATTTACAAAAATAAATCAGATGAACATGGAACTGTGACCAGAAACAAGGCAAGGCTAGTTGCTCAAGGATACACTCAGGTGGAGGGACTTGATTTTGATGAAACCTTTGCACCTGTGGCCAGATTAGAATCCATAAGATTACTTTTGGGTGTAGCATGTATTCTTAAATTCAAGCTGTTTCAGATGGATGTGAAGAGTGCTTTTCTGAATGGGTACTTGCAGGAGGAGGTTTATGTTGAACAGCCAAAGGGATTTGTGGATCCTAATTTTCCTAACCATGTTTACAAGTTGAAGAAAGCCCTGTATGTATTGAAACAGGCACCTAGAGCATGGTATGAGAGACTTACATAGTTTCTTGTTACTCAAGGTTACAGAAAAGAAGGAACTGACAAGACACTGTTTGTGAAAGAAGAAGATGGAAGTCTGATGATAGCACAAATATATGTTGATGACATTGTCTTTGGTGGAATGTCAAGCCAGATGGTTCAACTTTTTGTTCAGCAGAAGCAGTCTGAGTTTGAGATGAGTCTTGTGGGTGAACTAACATATTTTCTTGGTCTTCAAGTCAAGTAGATGGAAGACACTATATTCATTTCACAAAGCAAATATGCAAAGAATATAGTCAAGAAGTTTGGGATGGAGAATGCAAGCCATAAAAGAACACCTGCAGCCACTTATTTGAAGTTGACTAAAGATGAACAAGGTGTTGCTGTTGATCAAAGTCTGTATAGGAGCATGATTGGGAGTCTGTTATATCTAACTGCAAGCAGACCAGACATAACCTTTGCTGTTGGAGTCTGTGCTAGATACTAGGCTGAGCCAAAAATGAGTCATTTAACTCAAGTGAAGAGGATTCTGAAGTATGTCAATAGTACCAGTGACTCTGGTATTATGTACTCACACAGTGGAAGTCCTATGTTAGTTGGGTATTCTGACTGGGCAGGTAGTGCAGATGATAGAAAAGTACTTTTGGTGGATGCTTCTTTTTGGGAAACATTCTGATTTCATGGTTTAGCAAGAAGCAGAATTGTGTGTCTCTATCTACAGCTGAAGCTGAGTATATAGCAGCTGGTAGCAGTTGTTCCCAATTGGTGTGGATGAAGCAAATGCTGAAGGAATATAATGTTGAACAGGATGTTATAACATTGTATTGTGACAATCTAAGTGCTATCAATATTTCAAAGAACCCCATACAGCATAGCAGGACTAAGCATATTGATATACGTCATCATTTCATCAGAAACCTTGTGGAGGAGAAGGTTGTGCAGCTTGAACATGTTGACACAGAAGAACAGCTTGCTGATATATTTACAAAAGCATTGGATGCCAAGTAATTTGAATATTTGAGGAGTAAACTGGGAGTTTGTTTGCATGAGGAATTATAACAATTACTGGTTGATGAAGGTGAGCAAGCAGGAAGTGAGGGAGATGAAGATGATGCTGGTGTGTCTGATGTAGAGTCTGATGTCAAAACAGTCTCTGATATTGAGTCAGTTTGTGTTTTCTGTGTGAAGACTGTGTTTTGTCAAAATTGTTTCGCTAAAAAGGGGGAGAAGCAGAAGTTTTACAATTCAGAAAGTCAGAAGCCATACAGAAGAGTTGTTGTGATGTGTTTCAGGAAGATCTTTGTTTCAGGGGGAGTTCCTGAGTGTATGTTTCAGGGGGAGCAGTGTTTGTTCCAGAAGCTACTAATGAATGTCATAATTCAGGGGGAGTATTTGTGTCTCTGTTTGAAGCTGAGTATCTGTTCAGAGGTAGTTCATGGGGAGTTTGTATGTTCTCTGTCTGAAGCTGATCTGTCTGAAGCTGATCTGTTCAGGGGGAGAATGTGTTTGTAACGTAGTATGTTATCCGCTGCTGACTCTGTTGCTAAGTGTTGAGTCTTTTGTGTTGGCTGCATGTTTTGGCAAAACCAATGTATTGAATAAGAAGCATCTCCATATTTGAAACATTTCTTCAGTTGCAAGTTTTGTGTTTTGAAGCCATTCAGAAGCAGAAAATGTCATCAGAAGCTGAATGCACTGTAGCAGTTCAGAAGCTGATTTCAGGTTCTGAAGCCAGCGTTGACTTTTGTTGACCACATCAGAAGCTGGGTTTTCAGATTAGTTTTTGCGCGTATCTTGGGAGATTTAGCAAGGAATTATCTTTGTACAAGTGCTTCTAGAATGCTGAATTATTTGGAGAAGATTTTATTGAAGATTTGGTTCAAAGATATGAAATTCGTATTTTCTGTTTTAAATCTTTCAAAGATACAAAACAGTTTTATTTGTTACTTGATTGGACCAATCTTATTTCAGTAACAAATCAATTCAGAAGATTAGTTTGTTATTTATGTTGCAAGACTGAAGACTATATAAGGAGGAGTGGTGCTGCTATTCAACTTACGAATTGAAGAGTATTATTCAGAGAAATAGAGTCTTAGTTGTTTTTAAGCTTTTGCTTTGTTTTTGTACGCCACTCATATGTTTTGAGTTGGTTTAGGATTGTTATTGAGTTGTAATTCATTCTAAGCCTTTAGGTACGAATGAAGTGTTGTCATTGAAATTGTGTTCAAAAATAGGGGAGTTTTTGTGTTCAGAACTGGGTTAAGTTCAAAGGGTAGTTCAAGTAGCTGGGTTGCAGTTGCTTGAATAGGAAGTTAGATGTTTTCTAATACTCAACGTGTTGGGTAGAATTCAAGACTAGGAGGAAGTTAATTGCTTAGGCTGGGAACTGGGAGTCAGTGTCTTGAGTCATAAGGATTAATTCCTATAGTGGAATTCCTTCCTGGATTGGTATCCCCCAGAGTAGGAGGTGTTTACTCCGAACTGGGTTAACAAACCTTGTGTGTTTTTAGCTTTCCTGCACATTTATTTTTCTGCCTGTTATTGCTTTTATAATTGTGCCAAGTTCTGATCAGAATCTGCTAAGTTTTAATCAGAACCAGAACCTGTTAAGTATCTTATTGCCTGGCCAGAATTTCAATTGGTATCAGAGCAGGCACCCTGCCTGTAACTTGGGTGAGATCCAGAGGAATTTATTTCTGGCAAGCATGGATAGAGAAGGAGGCTATGTCAATAGACCACCCCTACTAGATGGCACAAACTATGAGTATTGGAAGTCAAGGATGTGTGCTTTTCTAAAGTCTATTGACAGCAGGACTTGGAAAGCTGTGATCAAAGGCTGGGACCATCCTGTGTATACAGACAAAGATGGTAACAAGACTGAGGTTCTGAAGCCTGAGGAGGAATGGACCAAAGCTGAAGATGACTTGTCATTGGGAAATTCAAAAGCTTTGAATGATATCTTTAATGGTGTTGATCAGAACATGTTCAGACTTATCAAACAATGTACTGTGGCTAAGGATGCTTGGGAAATTCTGAAGACCACTCATGAAGGAACTTCTAAGGTAAAGATGTCCAGATTGCAGCTGCTGACCACCAAATTTGAGAACCTGAAGATGAAGGAAGATGAATCCATTCAGGATTTTTACATGAATGTGCTGGATATGGCAAATTCATTTGACTCTCTTGGTGAAAAGATGTCTGATGAGAAGTTAGTCAGAAAAATCCTCAGGTCCCTGCCCAGAAGGTTTGATATGAAGGTAACAGCAATTGAAGAGGCCCATGATATTACAACTATGAAGCTTGAGGAGCTGATTGGGTCATTGCTCAACTTTGAAACTGCCTTTTGTAAACAGACTGAGAAGAAAGGAAAAGGTGTAGCTTTTAGTGTGAATTCTGAAGCTGATGATCAACAAGAGTCTGAAGAGGATGACTTATCAGAAGCTCTTGTATTGCTGGGAAAACAATTCAACAAGATTCTGAAGAATGTTAACAGAAAAGCCAAAGCCAAAGGTTAGAACTTCAGATTCAATAACAAAAAGCAACAAACTGATGAGAAGAAGACCAAGTCTGAGGAGAAAAGTAACCAAGCCAAAGGTGTGCAGTGCTATGAGTGTGAAGGTTATGGACATATCAAAACTGAGTGTCCTACTTTTCTTAAGAAGCAGAAGAAAAGCCTAGCTGTTGCATGGTCTGATGATGGTTCTGAAGAAGATGATGATAGTGAATCTGGTATGTGTGATACTGGTCTGGTAGTGAGGTCAGGAGCTATCTTGAAGAAGGAACCTGCTTTAGAGTCTGAGACTTTTTTAGAGTCTGACTCAGAGTCTGAAGGTTCATCTGTGTCTGAAGCTGTTAAAACTTCATATGATGAACTAGCTGACAACTACAGGAAGCTGTATACCAGAAGTGCTGAGGTTTGCAAACAAGTGCTGGATCAGAAGGAGACTATTTTTCAACTGGAGGCTGAAAAGGGAGAACTTCTTATGCAGAATTCAAATTTGAAAGAAGAAGTGAACCATTTAAATTCCCAACTTGAACATATGAAAAAGCAGGTTAGAATGATGAATACTGCTACTAATGTGTTGGATGAAATCTTGGGTGCTCAGCAACAAGGAAAAACTGGATTAGGCTTTGATAATCAGACTCAGAACTCCAAACAGAAGATTCTTGTTAAAGAGTTTGTTCCTGCCACTAAAACTGATAATCCTGTGATTGGAGCATCTCAGATGAGACCTCAGAAACAATCCCAGATACAAGCTCAGAAGAGACCTCAGATGCAAGGTCAGAAGTATGTTCAGATGCAAGGTCAGAAGCATGGTCAGATGCTACCTCAGAAGCAACCCCAGAAATCTTTCAGAAACAGAAGGAGGAGGAATCATCCATGGGTCTGTCATCATTGTGGAAAGAGAGGGCATATCAAACCATTCTGCTTTAAATTATATGGTTACCCTGACCACTTTCAATTTAGAAGAGTGCAACCAGCTGCACCCAGACACAGTGTTCAGAAGGTGTGGAAACCTAAGGTTCAGAATGTAGGCCTTATAGCTCATACTTCTTTGAGAGCCACTTCAAAAGAAGATTGGTATTTTGATAGTGGGTGTTCAAGGCACATGACTGGTGTGAAGAAGCTGCTGAGCAATATCAGATCTTACTCCAGAAGCTATGTAACATTTGGAGATGGTGTAAAAGGTCAGATTCTGGGTATTGGTGATTTAATCAGAGAAGGTTTGCCCAGACTTAATGATGTGCTACTAGTGGAAGGATTAACTTCAAATCTGATCAGCATTAGCCAACTTTGTGATCATGACTTAAAGGTTAATTTCAACAAGCAAGAGTGCATTGTTACTGATCAGAAAGATGAGATTCAGATGAGGGGCTGCAGATCTAAAGACAATTGTTACTTATGGGTTTCTGAAGAAGAAAGAAGTCTGACTTCTTGTCTTATGAGTTCAGAAGAAGAAGTCAAACTCTGGCACCAGAAACTGGGACATTTGCACTTGAAAGGCATGAAGAAAATCCTAAGTACTGAAGCTATCAGAGGTGTGCCTAATCTGAAGATCAATGAGGACAATGTTTGTGGTGATTGTCAAATTGGAAAACAAACAAGAAAGTCTCATCCCAGATTAGTTCACCAGGTAACTACTAAAGTACTAGAACTTGTTCATATGGATTTAATGGGGCCTATGCAAGTAGAAAGTATTGGAGGAAAGAGATATGCTTTTGTAATGGTAGATGACTACTCAAGATTCACATGGATCAGTTTTGTTAGAGAAAAATCTGATACTTTTGAAGTATTTAAAGACCTATGTATTCAACTACAAAGAGAGAAGGACTGTGGTATTGTCAGAATCAGAAGTGACCATGGCAAAGAATTTGAAAACAAGAGTTTTTCAGAATTCTGTGCTTCTGAAGGCATAAAACATGAGTTCTCTGCGCCTATCACACCTCAGCAAAATGGTGTAGTTGAGAGAAAGAATAGGACATTAGCAGAATGTGCAAGAGTTATGCTGCATGCAAAGAAGCTGCCATATATGTTTTGGGCTGAAGCAATGAATACTGCCTGTTATATTCATAACAGAGTTACTTTGAAGAAGGGAACCACTTGTACTTTGTATGAATTATGGAAAGGAAGAAAGCCAACTGTGAAGTATTTCCATGTGTTTGGGAGCAGATGCTATATCTTGGCTGACAGAGAGAATAGAAGAAAACTGGATCCTAAATCTGATGAGGGCATATTCCTGGGTTATTCAGTGAACAGCAGAGCTTACAGGGTGTTTAATTCCAGAACCAAGGTTGTGATGGAATCCATAAATGTGGTTATTGATGATGTGTCTGCTGGGAATGAAAAGAATGAGCCTGAAGTTTTTCCAGAACCTGAAGCCTCAGAAGAACAAACTTCAGAAGCAGAAAAGCATTCAGAGTCTGAAGAAACAGAAGATCAACCAGATCAAGTTCCAAATGGTAAAGGGCCATCAATTAGAGTTCAGAAGGATCATCCTAAAGACTTAATCATTGGAAGCTTAGATCAAGGGGTCAGAACCAGGAGATCAGATGCTGCTGCTACTGATTCATGTTTTGTGTCAAAGGTTGAGCCTAAAAATGTGAAAGAAGCCCTAACAGATGAATTTTGGATTGAAGCAATGCAAGATGAGTTGAATCAATTCAAAAGGAGTGAAGTGTGGGATCTTGTTCCAAGACCTGGAGGGCTGAATGTGATTGGCACTAAGTGGATATTCAAGAATAAAACAGATGAAAGTGGTACTGTAGTCAGAAACAAGGCAAGGTTGGTTGCTCAGGGTTATACTCAAGTAGAAGGATTGGATTTTGATGAGACCTTTGCACCTGTGGCCAGACTAGAGTCCATAAGACTACTGTTGGGTGTATCCTGCATCCTCAAGTTCAAATTATTCCAGATGGATGTGAAGAGTGCATTTCTGAATGGATATTTGCAAGAAGAGGTATATGTTGAACAACCTAAGGGTTTTGTGGATCCTAAGTTTCCAGAACATGTGTACAAGTTAAAGAAGGCTTTATATGGATTGAAGCAAGCACCAAGAGCATGGTATGACAGGCTGACTCAGTTTCTTGTGGCTCAAGGTTACAGAAAAGGAGGTTCTGATAAGACTTTGTTTGTGAAAGATGAAAATGGGAGTCTGATGATTGCTCAGATTTATGTGTTTGGAGGGATGTCTCAGAAGATGGTCAAACTGTTTGTTCAACAAATGCAATCAGAATTTGAAATGAGCTTAGTTGGTGAGCTGACATATTTTCTTGGATTACAAGTTAAGCAAATGGAAGATACAATCTTCATTTCTCAGAGTAAATATGCCAAGAACATTGTGAAAAAGTTTGGATTGGAATCTGCTGCTCACAAGAGGACACCAGCTGCTACTCATCTGAAGCTAACCAAAGATGAACATGGAGTATCAGTTGATCAAAGTCAATACAGAAGCATGATTGGGAGCCTATTGTACTTGACTGCAAGCAGACCAGACATTACTTTTGCTGTAGGAGTATGTGCTAGATATCAAGCTGAACCTAAGATGAGTCATCTGACACAAGTTAAAAGGATCCTGAAGTATGTGAACAGCACAAGTGACTATGGAGTCATGTACTCACATAGTTCAAGTTCTGAACTGATGGGATATTGTGATGCTGACTGGGCTGGAAGTGCTGATGACAGGAAGAGCACCTCAGGAGGTTGTTTCTTTTTGGGAAATAACTTAATTTCATGGTTTAGCAAAAAGCAAAACTGTGTGTCATTATCAACTGCTGAGGCTGAGTATATTGCTGCTGGAAGTAGTTGCTCACAATTGGTGTGGATGAAGCAGATGCTGGAGGAGTACAACATTGAACAAAGAACTATGACATTGTTTTGTGACAATTTGAGTGCCATCAACATCTCTAAGAATCCAATTCAGCACAGCAGAACCAAACACATAGACATCAGGCATCATTTTATCAGAAACCTTGTGGAGGACAAGATTGTTCAGCTGGAACATGTAGCTACTGAAGAACAAGTTGCTGACATTTTCACAAAGGCCTTGGATGCTAAGCAGTTTGAAAACTTAAGGAGCAAGTTAGGTGTGTGCTTATATGAAGAATTCTAGCAATTAAAGCAAACTGGATGTGAGGAAGGTAGAGTACCTGCCAGCTTTGTTAGTGCTAAGTGTGATGCTGTCTCTGATACTAAGTCTGAAGTTCAAAATGGGACAGTAGTTGAAGATGTTTGTGCAGTTTCCCTTCCCTATCTGAAGACTATGATTTGTCAGAATTTTATGGCTAAAAAGGGGGAGAAAATCTTATGCAATGTGTTGGCCTTGTTGGCTCTGATACCAAGAATTAGAAGATGATATGCTCTGATATGTGTGTCATTAATTCAGAAGGTGACTAGTTTTGCTCTGATACCAAGCAAGATATGTCCAGATATGATCAAGGGGGAATATGTGTCTCAGGGGGAGTACAAGTTTGTTATATTCCTGAAGTGTAGTGGTCCTGAAGAACAATTGTGTGCAGCTCTCCTGGAGAACAATTGTGTGCAGCTCCTGAAGTGTTGGCTCTGATATGCTCTGATATCATAAATTCAGAAGTAAGGGGGTGTTTGATGTATGCTGAGTGTATGCTGAGTTGCAGGGGGAGTATGTGTGATGATCAGGAGTTGATCAGTAGCTCTGATACCTTGGAGTAGCTCTATCAGAAGATCAGAAGTTGAAGCTGCATGTTTAACATAGCTGAATCCGCTGCCTAAACTAATTGCTATGATGTATTATTGTGGAGTTCTTCATTGTTGAGCTGATTATAATGAAGATTGAAGGACTTGGATGGTTTTAGCCAAAAAATTTGCCAAAGGGGGAGATTGTTGAGTCTTTTGTGTTGGCTGCATGTTTTGGCAAAACCAATGTATTGAATAAGAAGCATCTCCATATTTGAAACATTTCTTCAGTTGCAAGTTTTGTGTTTTGAAGCCATTCAGAAGCAGAAAATGTCATCAGAAGCTGAATGCACTGTAGCAGTTCAGAAGCTGATTTCAGGTTCTGAAGCCAGCGTTGACTTTTGTTGACCACATCAGAAGCTGGGTTTTCAGATTAGTTTTTGCGCGTATCTTGGGAGATTTAGCAAGGAATTATCTTTGTACAAGTGCTTCTAGAATGCTGAATTATTTGGAGAAGATTTTATTGAAGATTTGGTTCAAAGATATGAAATTCGTATTTTCTGTTTTAAATCTTTCAAAGATACAAAACAGTTTTATTTGTTACTTGATTGGACCAATCTTATTTCAGTAACAAATCAATTCAGAAGATTAGTTTGTTATTTATGTTGCAAGACTGAAGACTATATAAGGAGGAGTGGTGCTGCTATTCAACTTACGAATTGAAGAGTATTATTCAGAGAAATAGAGTCTTAGTTGTTTTTAAGCTTTTGCTTTGTTTTTGTACGCCACTCATATGTTTTGAGTTGGTTTAGGATTGTTATTGAGTTGTAATTCATTCTAAGCCTTTAGGTACGAATGAAGTGTTGTCATTGAAATTGTGTTCAAAAACAGGGGAGTTTTTGTGTTCAGAACTGGGTTAAGTTCAAAGGGTAGTTCAAGTAGCTGGGTTGCAGTTGCTTGAATAGGAAGTTAGAGGTTTTCTAATACCCAACGTGTTGGGTAGAATTCAAGACTAGGAGGAAGTTAATTGCTTAGGCTGGGAACTGGGAGTCAGTGTCTTGAGTCATAAGGATTAATTCCTATAGTGGAATTCCTTCCTGGATTGGTATCCCCCAGAGTAGGAGGTGTTTACTCCGAACTGGGTTAACAAACCTTGTGTGTTTTTAGCTTTCCTGCACATTTATTTTTCTGCCTGTTATTGCTTTTATAATTGTGCCAAGTTCTGATCAGAATCTGCTAAGTTTTAATCAGAACCAGAACCTGTTAAGTATCTTATTGCCTGGCCAGAATTTCACTAAGTTTATGTGTTGTTCTTCATGGTTGCATGCTTTGTTGAGTGAAGAACTTGTTTTTTGTGAAGAAATTGATTTTAGCAAAAAATTTGCCAAAGGGGGAAATTGTTGGATATTTGGTTGTTGGCTACATGTTTTGCTAAAATCAAATATACAAGCAGTTATGCGTCTTCAGAAGCTGGGTCAGAAGCTGAAATCTTAATATGTTTGTCATCAGAAGCTGAACTGTTCATCAGAAGCTGAACTGTTCATCAGACGCAGACTTCAGAAGTACCTTCAGAAGCTGGTTTTCTGCGTTCTGGTTATTTTCTCATGTGATCTTTTTGAAGATTTAATCGAAGAATTCTCCTTGCTGCATTTGTTTCTAGAAGGAAGATTGTTTTGCGTGAAGATCTTTATAGAAGATTGAATTCTTTTATTTGTGAATATATTTTCAAAGGAATCTTTGAAAAATATATTTCAGAAATATAATTTCTTCAATTTGCTTCTAAAAGAATTCTGGAAACATATCTTTGAAGGATTTGGTTCAAGAATTATGTGCTGCTGAAGACTATATAAAGAGGACACTGTTATTGAAGAAAGGATATCAAAAACTGAAGTTATTATAGAGAGAGTCTTAGTTTTTGAGTCTGTAAGCTTTGTGCTGTATTTTCTGTACGCCACTCATCTGTTAGAGTTGGTTTAGGTTTATTGAGTTGTAATTCACTTAAAGCTTTTAAGCAAAAGTGACTTTGATGTTTTTAAATGTGTCTTCATCTTAGTTGATTTGTTTAGAGTTTACAATCATTGGGGCAATGATTGCTTGAGTGGGAAGTAAGAGGGTTCTTATATCTAGGAGTTCCTAGGTAGAAATTTCACTGGTAGTGATTAAGTGAGAAGGCTGTGGGAAACAGGGGTTGTTTACACAGTAGTTCGAATTGATACTATTTTAGTGAATTTCCTTCCTGGCTTGGTAGCCTCCAGACGTAGGTGTGTTTGTCACCGAACTGGGTTAACAAATCAACTACGTTCTTTACTTTCTGTCTTTATTTTTGCTGCTTCTGAACCTCTGTTAAACATACTCTGTTCAGCTCTGTTTTACGGTTCAGACTCAGTCTTGCCAGAATTTCACCACCTATACATGGGATGCTCTGGAAGCAAATCACAGAGGTCAGCTGGGAATCCAGGAGTCTTTGTATAAATTGCAGCTGCAGTGGGGACTTCCATCAGATCCTGCTCAGCATTTGATGACTCCAGAGGCTTTTCGGTCATATGTTGCATATCCTGAGGACAAGCCTTTTTTCTCAGAAGGGGGTGGCAGTAGTGCAGCTGCTGGAGGACATGATGATGATGATGATGATGATGATGATGGAAGTGAAGACACTGAGGAGGACGATGTCCGTACTCCATGAGTCGCTTCCTTTTAAAGCTTTTGCTGATTTTTGTTTTTATGTTTTCTTTGTACTTTCTAGACAATTGTGGTGTTTAAGTTATTTATATTTGTACTCTATTTAAATGTTATTTGTATTAGTACTATTTTATCATTTGGCTTTTAATTCATAATTATAGTGACTGTTATTTATATGAATATGCTTTTAATGTTCAAAAATTCTGCTTTGGCCATGGATCATTAGTAAAAACAAAGCTTCTCAAATGTTGATTGATCCAAAGCTGAATGATTCAGCAACAGATGTATGCTAATGATAGAAATTGATTGATTTGCTCAAAGCCAAGGTACATGTTTCCTGTTTTTCTAGGATTAACTTGAAGCGTGAATATGTACTTTGTACAAAGGTTATACCATACAGTTTTCTTCATCCATATGTTTATTATGTGAACCGCTTAGAACAAACCTAAATGTGAGGAATCCTCAAGTTCTATGTATATATGCAGGAGACCGGTATTTTTGTCTAACTCGGTTGTTTTATGTTAAATCTGAAAATTGTTTTAACTGTATGAAAGCACAGAAATGATCAAGGCATTCTTTTTGAAATTGAGAAGAAACACTTGACCACAAAAAGCCTACCCAGTGAGAAAGTGAGTATTTGATAAGCCAATTTGAGCCTAATGAATCAGAATCCTTAAACTTTGAACTGTCAATATTCATAAGCACAATGCTTAATGAATTTGCCCAAGTTTTTCAAAATCCAGTTCATAGTTAAATCACTATTGGATTCTGATATTTTTAACTTCATTTTGAACCCTTAACCATCATGTATATTTGTCCCTTGCCTATTGATAAGGGAACATTCAATTAGGGTATCATTTTGTATAAGTTGGGGAGAAAAGAGAGGTATTACATTTATGTCAAGTAATGGTGAAATTTGAAAATTGATCTTGACAACAAAGAAAAAGAAAAGAAAAAGAAAAAGAAAAGACAAAGAGAAAAAGACAATAAATCGAAAAAGTTGTCAAAATCAAAGTACTACTTGTATATCACCAAGGGTTGATAAAGAGAATTTGGAGGAAGTTGTGTAAATAGAAAGAATGTTCCTCTATGCTTGGCCACTTGAATTTATTTTTCCCACATATGACATTTCTTTTGAAACCAAGCCAAATTACAACCCTCAAAGACCTTTTGATCTATGCTTTTGTGCTTTTTGAGATGATAATTGGATGGACACATAACTAAATCAGGTGTTAGCAGATTTACCGGATGTGTGTTCAAAACCCTCACGACATGATTTCAATTTGTTTCATTTACTTTCAAAGAAGTGTGTTAGGTGCGGTCCACTTATAACCGTGTTCATGACTTGAACTGTGTGATATAAATTTTGTGTTTAGGATTATTTCACATTCATAGTGTAATCTTAGATTAATGGGAACATCAGAATTGCCCGAGCAAATCTCAAATCAATCATGCAATCTGAAATTTTGTTTAAATCTCTGCCTTTGCTGTTTTGCGTCTTACCTGCTGTTTAAAGCTTGTATCTTTATTTGTAAAGTCCTTTGTTTGAGTACAAACAAAGATTTAAGTTGGGGAGTGTGATAAGTGCCAGAAACTAGTTATAAAACATATTTATTTTAGGCACTTTTCTTACTTGTTTTACAGGTTATCTTGGTAAAAGCTCTGAAAGAAAAGATAAATATCATTTCATGCTTTTTAGACCTAATCCCAACCATTTTTGTAGGTACATGCTATTTCCTTAGACTTGAAGATCAGAGTCTGAAGTTCAGCGTTTGAAGGTCAGCGTCTAAAGGTCAGAGTCTGAAGGTCAGCGTCTGAAGGTCAACGTCAGATGAACAGTGTCTGAGCTTCAGAGTCTGAGCAATTTCGCAAAGCAAAGTATCGTCGCTGAGCGAAGTAGGTTCTGAAACTCCAAACTCAAAAGTTCAGAAGCTGAGGTGGCAGAAACCTTCGCAGAGCAAAGTATTAATTCGCAGAGCGAAGTAGGGCGGTTTGAACTGTTCAAGGCTGAGGTGGCAGAAACCCAGTGGTGAAGAAAGGACTTCGCAAAGCGAAGTATGACTTCACAGAACAAAGTCCTTAATAACATAACACTTATAAATAGGTTCAAAAGCTGAATGTTTAGAAGAGTTGTAATATTTTTAGGTTATAGTTTTAGACAGAAAGTAGGGCTAAAAGAGGTGATCTTCATGGAGCAAGAGTGAAGGGAGTGTGGATTAACTAAGATTCTTTGGGAAATCAAGACTTAGCTTTGGATCTTCATCTTTCTTTCCACTTTTGTATTGTTGTCATGACAATGACCAACTAACCTTCCCTTGTTGGGATTAGAGGTACTTAATATAGCTTAGATGTAATCTTTTGATCTTGCAAATATATGTTTCTAGTAACTTATGTGATATTGAAGTTATTCTTGCTATTCATTCTTATGCTTGATTTAATTGTTATTGACAAATACTTTTGAATCTGTGGTTTAAAATATCTTCTATCAAAATAAGAAATTCTAGACATGGAATTTGGTTTTGATAATCACACAAAGTGTCGGAACGTAATGCTATCGGATCGTTTAATAGATTGGGAAATCGTCGATTAAACGATACAATCGATCTCACAACGTCATTTGGACACGAATGATGTTGTCGAGTGATACGTGATAATTTCGCTAAAAAGCTAGAATCCATATGCATGATCATTAGAATATATTTGATGCTAGATTGACGAACTCCAATTCCAACGCTTTTATTTCCTATTACACATCGTTTTATTACCGCTTTAGAGTTCAATAGTTTATATGAAACAATCTTATAAACCCAAAATTGAAATGACAACAATTGTTGAATGGTTTACGGTATCGCACTAGTCCATGTGGAGACGATATAAAAAATACTTACTTTTGTCTAAACAACAACTACAAAGTCTGATTAGATTTTAACTTTGGATTTTAAAGCAACTAGATTCTAAGTTCCTTAACTTTATTAAACTAGATTTTAGACTCAGAGCCTAAATATTTATTTCTTTACTCCCCTTTTGTCATCAACAAAAACAAATTTCATGTACAGAAATAAGAGATAAAATATGTATAATAGACGCATAATAAGTTACAATACAAATGGTCTTAAGACATGTTAGAAAGGGTATAAAAAAATCCTAAGGTTTAGAACTGAGCAACTGGATAAGAGTCTTCATATTGGAGTTGGTTTCATCTTGTTGTGCTTCCATCTTAACTTGACATTGGATCATTCCATCCATCTTCACTTGCAAGTATGCATTACTGGCTTTCAAACCTTCCAATGTGACTTCCATAGACTCTTGTTTGGCTTTTTGCTCAAATAGCTCAGTCTTCAAAGCAGCCAGAACAGGGTCTTCATAGTAGTCTCTTATGATTGTGAGCTCCTCAGGATGCAAGGAAAATCTTTTGGATAGAGGTGGTAAGGTGAAGAACTCAGGTAGATCACCTTATAAAGGCTGTCTTAGAGGTTCCAATTGTCTGAAGACGTTCTTCCTGAGATCTGCTGTGTCCACAACTCTTCTTACCTTAGCAAGTCACCTGGACAGATTTCTCTTCACATATCCAGCTGAAAGTTGCTTGAGCTTCTCCAGAGCCAGATTTACTGTCCTCCTCAGTTGATCCCATTGTTCAGCATTCCTCCAGAGTTGATAGTTGTCAAGCTTTCAGTGAATAGTTCACTAACCCTAACATAAATAAGGTTGAAAATTCCTTCTAGGTCGGGATGATGGGGATGAGGTGTATGAATGAAGGTTGACCTGTGAGAGCTAGAGGGTAGTCTATTATATATGTAGAGTCTGTCATGGTCAGAATCATAGTCAGAGCCAGATGCTTCATTTCTGACTGTGACCAGATCCATGGGTTGGTCAGAAGGTTTGTTAGATTGAATAATTTCTATTTGGGTCTCAGCTTGGGTAATCTGAGTAACTTCCACTACATTAGCTGCAATCTCAGATACTTGATTTTGAGAAAGGATTTCTGTGGGGATATGAGAAGGTTGAGTTTGAGTCACACTGTCAACTGCTTGATCTGATGCAGCAGTAGGAACTGGAGATTCTATGGTGAACTCAGTGTAGTTTGGGAATGGTGGAGGTTTTGTGTGGGTGGTTTGTTGTGGTTCTTGTGTGGTTTGGGAAATATTTGGAATGGTTTGTAGTTGGGGAAAAGAAGGTAGGGATGAGAAAATATTACCATCAGAGTGTCTTGTCAATTCATCTAGAACAAATGAATCAACATTCTAAGTGGAAATATCTTTGTCAATTCATTAAAGTAACTACTTTTGAAAAGTAAAAATTTACTTTTGTACTTTTTTAATATTGACCATTCTCATAATAAGTAATATACAATTTTTTCTTAGGGTAATTAGTATCACTATTTTTATTGATGCACAATTTCCTTAGGGTAAGTTGGTAATTACAGAGAAACAACTATTCTTATGGGTAAACAAATAAAGAGCGACCTCAATTTGGGTGAATATTTACTAACTTTATTTTAACTAGACTGTGACCTGCACACCATGCGAGTGTTGAACTTGCTAGGCCGAATGTCGTGATCAGGGACTCTTACCATTCCATCTATGAATGAAAAAAAAGAGCAAGAATGTCAAGGTTATTAATTAAAATGTCCCTCAGATCCAAAAAATATCCTCCAAAAAACATTATTTGTATATTTTTTATGTTCACAACATCTTCACACACTACTTCAATAGATGTTATTGCGCGGAAATTTGAATATATTATGAGATGAATTTGTGCATAAAATATAAAGATAATGTAATTTGTTGTAGTGAAGTAGGGAGGTGCGCACATGGAATAGTAGTTGACTTTTTCTGAATCATTTTATAAGTTTGTTGTAGAGCTATAGAATGTAATATAAGTTTATTTGTGTTATATGTGATTCCAGTCGCTGAAGAAAGGATGTGAGATATTAAACTCGATGTAGAAAGGTAAAATTAATATAAGTTTATTATTGTTGAAGGAAAGAAATTGTGACCTGATGAAAACAATTAAAATGGGAAATCAATGTTATTATACTATGAGATGATGAAATTGAAGAACCCACAATGTTTCTATCTCTTTCTAGTTTGGAGTCGCCATCAATTAGTACCTCTTTGACATCAAATTTGGTTTTACTCAACTGCTATGGCTATCTTAGATTGTTAATCAAACTGAAAATCCATATTAAAGAAAATAATTCAATTTGCCATTCTCCTATAATCATGAACGTATATTAGATATGGATTAAACCTCAAAACACAAAATTTCTAGGATTATTACCAAAAACTTAAGCAGGGCATCCACCAAACATTATTTCTACGAACCAATTGCACCTATATGTAAATTGAGACAATATTAATTGAATAATTAGAAGCTTATGGTCAGCCTTTACAAATAAGCGTAGAGTAACGAATGGCATATAGTTCTAAGCAATATTTAATGCTAAAATTTGAAGAGCAATCCGTAAGGAGGAGGGGTACACATCAAATGTTGGTGGATGCGGCAGAATTGAGCTGACGTGTCATGGAAATTAGAGAGCTGAATTAATAAATATAATAGATTTATCTTTGCAAACATAGACAAAATAATTATTTGTCTTTAGACACACTCTTTGTTTACCCATTCATTAGAATAATTTAAAAAATACGCCTCCAAAAAACACAGGAGGCTTACAAAATCTTCCTCTATAGTGTATTTTGAATGAATATATATATATATATATATATATATATATATATATATATATATATATATATTAATGACTTGATTAAAATTTATGTTCTCTTTTTTAGTTACATTGAGTGATCAAGTATATGTTGAAGCTACTATTGACAAGGATCTTAACTTATGATCATTTTGACTATTAGCTCATGCCGTTTTATAATGGAAGTGGTTGTGTAATGAAAGTAAAGTAGACTTAGAAAATGTTGTTGTTTAACAATTAAGTTTGTAAATAAATGCATTACATTATACTTTTGTGATTTGAATTAGATTACAAAAAATAAATTTTATCCCGTGCAACCTAGTAAATGTACACACATCGGTTAAATTACGGTAAACCATTTTCCAAATATAAGAAAAGGCAAAGAATCTTCCCAACATGCCATATATAAGAATAGATATTACTTCAATTATGGATCTAGCTATTTAGTAATTAAAATGTAGCACTCAAAATAACTTAGAATAGGCACTCCCCTAGGCCCTACAAATACAATGAAAATGATACGAGGCCTTTTCCACACTATAATCTGTGGAAAATGATATGAGCCCCATGTTTTGGATTAAGCGTGAATATAGTTGTTGGAGTATGAACATAGTTAGGAGAAAGTTCAAATGAGAAACGTTGTAGAAGTTGTGACAAAACCATCTTTGCTTCTAATAAAGCAAAGTTTTGCCCCATGCACACTCTAGGACCATAACCAAATGGGAAAAAAGAAACTTGGCCTTTTGTTGCTTTTGCAATTCCTTCAGAAAATCTCTCTGGATTGAACTCAGTAGCATCATCACCCCAAATATCGCGGTTGTGGTGAATTAAGAGTATTGGTAAGGAAACATGTACTCCTGCGGGGAGGAAAAGACTTCCAACTTTCAAATCTTTGCGAGCTACACGATTGAAGTAAATTACCGGTGGGTATAACCTTAGCACCTCATAGAGAATCATTGTCACCTATGATACAAAAAAAAAAACTTATATTAGGAGTAACCAACTGAAGGATTTAGTCGATAGTAACAATGACCAAAGTAAACTGTGTGAATCACAAAATTAGTATGCGAAATTATATAGCTTGGGTGCTAAGCTAGTCCTTGAAATTAAGAAATTGACAAAAAAATCTCTAAATTTGTAAATTGTTTGTAATTTTAGTACATATGCATTACCTTCAAATGATAACAAGTGAAAAAAAATGAGTAAATTTATAATTTCAAGGATATTTTTTTGTAAATTTACAAATTTCAACGATCAATTCCATTCATAATCTTTTAATTTCAAGTACTTAAATGAGGTTTCAATCACCACCTAACTTTAGAGCAAATGGTTGATGCATAAGGTGTGAGTATTGTAAACTCTTAAACACAAATTTAGAAAATTTGGGCACACTCACACAAATTATTTATCTTTAAAGATAAAATAGTTTAATGTTGTTGAATGATTTGACTAATTTATCTATCTATTAGTTTTCTTTATTATTGTGTGTGTGCCTAAATAATTTTGTTTGTATTTGTCTATGTAAGACTATCTCATGAATTCGATTCTTACCCATAGAATAAAGAGATTTCAATCAAGAGAAATTAACGATGTGATGCTTACTATTTTAAGGCGACTTATTTCATCATTGTTAGGCATTTGGTTCCCAAAAACTTGCAAAACTTCCTCCCTGGCTCGTGTTTGCCAATCAGGATACCTACTCAACAATATCATTGTCCAAACAAGCAAAACTGATGTGGATTCTTGTCCTCCTAGGTAGAATGCATTGCATTCCTCAAGTACTTCTTGATCGCTCATTCCAACATTCTTATTGTTTCCATTTTCTTGTATTTCTTTCTGATTTGATTCCAAAAGTATACCTAGTAAATCGTTGTTTAGGACTTCACCAGCCATCATGGCTTTCTTTCTTTTGTTGATTATAGCCATTAGTGATGCTTGGATATCTCTATCAATTTTTGTCATCCTCCTGTGTGTAGTTGTTGGTAGATACCTTCAAATACATCATATATATCAACGTTATAGAAAAATATGTTAGATTACTTGTTTAAAGAATATGACATAGACCTTGAAACAAGCTAACAATTAATTCAGGTTTTCAAAATGATCATGCCAGACTTAAATATAAGTTTGTGGCAATCATGTTTGGACCTTGAATTTAATATGCAAAACTTAGATCGGCCAAATAACCTATTCCAATCCATAATGTGAGCCATCTCTATGTACTGCATTATTTAATAATAAATTATGGGAAATGTTAACCGGTGCCCCCGAGACACTCTTTAATACCTTTGAATGGTACTCCCTCCATAACTTTTTATAAGCAAATTTGACCAATTCACATTTTTTAAGGAATGTGGTTTGTGTTATTTAATTTAAGTTAAATAACCTATTTTGCCCTCATTAATTGTGGTGTACACTAGTATATTTTCAAGGTGTTGTTGTTAAACGTTTGTGCATTTAAAAAATTAAAGTAAGGGTATTTCAGGTATATTATCCTTAAATATGACAAAAAAAGTCAATTTTGCTTATAATTAGTTACAACTGAAATGGTTGAATTTTGCTTATATTTTGTTATGGAGGGAGTAACTTTTTTTAAAAATTGATGTAATCAATGCATCGGAAATTGAAATATTTGACTTTTTTATGGAATCAATACCATAAATTATTTACAAAAAGTCAAATTGAAACAAGAAATTAGCCTTTAAATTTGTCAAATCTACTCCCTCCGGTCTTGAATGTAAGAAATAAAACAAAAAATTGGTGGTCTCAAATGTAATCAAAAGTATAGTAAAATCAACCTATTAAATGCCACTATTCCAATTTTACCCTTGTTAAATGTCACTATATCCAATTAGTTTCACATTCCCATGTTGAGTTCAAAAGTCACATTTATTTCCAAGACAAGGGCAGAATTGGAAAGGTGTAACCTTTTATCATGACTTAAATGTAGTCAATCCACTTTCTTAATAAATGTGCTTTTTTTTTGTTTCTTACATTCAAGACCGGAGGGAGTAACAATTAGTGACATAATTTGAGACAGTTTATATATTTTTCATCCCTAATTTCTATCAAAAATAATTTTTTACTATGAATAAATTTTATGTTTATTATAGTTTTGCTTGGTCTTACCTCCATCCTGGAATGTAAACGTTGCGTAGTTTCATAATAAGTTTAGCTTGTTCTTTTAAAAGTTCAAATATTCTTTTTCCTTCTTCATAATTGCTTCCAAACGCCGTTTTCGAAATGACATCACATGTTAAAGTCTGAAGAAAAGGCTTTGCGTCGATTTCAAACTTTCCATCTGAAGACATCTCTTCCCATTTTCTAATCATTTCATCACAACTTTGGGAAAATATAGGTGACATAATCTGCAGCATATGAAAACATAACATGAGTGATAAAACTTAGTATATGGAGTAAATCAAGCAAACCATGCTATATAATATGTATTCTAAATTTCTTGCTTAATATGCTACTAAAAGATTGAATTCGCAAGAAAAATTATCGACAAGAGACAATTGGTCTATAATTTCGTGTTATTAATTCGGAGTCTCTCTTTTGAGCTCCGTGTTGGTACATCTTGTGCTAATTTTGCTTGTTCAAAAAAAAAATCTCGTGTCATTAAATTTTATGACGAGAGAATTGGAGACAATCTATTTTTAGTCTCTTATTTTTGTCACTAATTTAATTCTTAAGTATATGTTACTAAGAAATGAAATTTATAACAACATAGTCAATGGAATTAGTATTTATATAACCTTCAATTTTTCTGTGTAGAAAGCAGGGTTTATAATCTTTCGATGCATCCGCCATTTTTCGCCTTCATAATTTGCAAGTCCTGTGCCCAATAACTTGAAAAGGGGACTCAACTTAGGTTTCTGAAAGTCATGAATGTTGTTGAAGATTTCCTTAATTTGCTCAGGGTTTGTAATGATCACTTTGGCATTTGTACCTTCCCATAAAAAAGAATTCTTGCCTACACATAATTTTTGTTATGTATCACAAACTGTTCAAGAAGGACTAAATCAAATGAGTTTGAGTTCAACTAAATACATGTGATTCTCACATTTAGATAAGTTTATTTAGTACATATAATATAGAGAGAGAAAAAAATAGAAAATATGACATCATAAGTTATTTCCACACATGGACTCTTTCATTAAGACCATTTACAATGGTAAATAACATTCAACACCCTTCAACACACACTTTTTCAATTCCCAACACTCCACATCATTTTCTCTCTCTTCCACATAATAATTCAACACATCATTCAACACATACCCTCTCCAATGGTAAATTACCTTCAACACTCTACCCCACCACTCACTCTACCCCACCACTTTTTATTTCATATTCTTATTTAATTTTATATTTTGTTTTTATAATTACATAAAATTACAAACTAATTTAATTATAATTAAATTAAAATAATAAAAACTTAACAATTTATTTTTTAGTGTTTTTGTAAAAACAAAATTTATTTAAATAATTAATATTTATTTTCTTAAATTAAAATGCAATACAATACATTAAACACGCGGCACACAAATAACTTAAAATGCAAGACAACAAATTAAGCACACGACACAAGTAACTTAATTAGTACGATACAAATCATCTTTAATCATGAAACATTCCAAACTTTTCCCATATGTGCTTCACTAGATCTGCTTGCAATTCGCGATGAACATTTGGATCACGCAATTCGGATCTAGCACGCACATGATTTGCAAAAGCGGGTAACACCTCGGTCGAGTATGGTTGCGGTGTACTAGATCCACTTGCCTCAGATTGCTCAAAATCGGTCCAACGTTGAGCATATGTATCTCGTTCATCCTCAACAATCATATTATGTAATATGATGCATGACCTCATGATGATACTCAAATCGTCTATGTCCCACAAGCGAGCTGGTTCACGGATGATTTTAAATCGAGCTTGAAGCACTCCAAATGCACGTTCGATGTCCTTCCGACATCCCTCCTGAACTTTTGCAAATAACTTATCGGGTTCACTTTGAGGAAGTCTGATCGATTTGACGAAAGTTGGATAAGAAGGGTAGATACCATCAGCTAGATAGTATGCCATGTTATAGGGACGTTGATTCACAAAAAAAATTCACACTTGGAGCCTTTCCTTGTTCCACATCATCAAACACTGGTGACCGGTCTAGAACGTTTATATCGTTCAACGTTCCCGGACATCCAAAAAAGGCATGCCAAATCCATAGATCATGAGATGCAACTGCTTCAAGAATAACTGTGGTGGTTCCCTTATCCCCCCTAGCAAATTGACCTTCCCATGCTTTAGGACAATTTTTCCACTCCCAGTGCATGCAATCAATACTCCCGATCATCCCTGGGAACCCCCGCATTTCACTTACATGTAGTATTCTTTGCAGATCATCTTGGGTTGGTGCTCTCAGGTACTCTTGCTCATACAATCGTATGATTCCTTTACAGAATCTACGTAAGCACTCCAATGCTGTAGTACCTCCTATTTTGATGTATTCATCGACCGCATCTGCTGCCACACCATATGCTAGCATTCGCATTGCTGTGGTACATTTTGCTAACGGTGATATACCTTCTTTATTGGTTGCATCAACTCGTTGGGTGAAGTAGTTATCACTACTTGAAAGGTCCCCAACGATTCGAAGGAAAACATGTTTTTGCATCCGGTACCGACGACGAAACATTGCATCGTCATATGTAGGCTCATTGGCAAAGTAGTCGTCAATTAGTCTTTGGTTTGCCGCTGCATGATCTCTATTGAGATATTTTCTACTACGAGGTGCACTATCTTCCAATATTTTGTTTCGACGCTCTCTGAATCGGCTGGCCATATAAGTTTCTTCCATTTCACATTTTTGTTTGTAGGCTGCGATATCAAAAGGATATTCTGATGGATCCATTAATAGTTTTTTGTGATATTTTGAAGTAGATTGAATGAGATTTGGGATATTGGTGATTCAATGTATGTATCTATGAGTCCCTATATACAAGTACATTAAGTGGTGGACATTGACGGATTCGAAATAAGTTATTGTATTGAGTTAATACTTAGATAAGGATTGGGTGAAAAGCAAACAGTGGGGACTTGATTGAAAGTAAATTATTAAAGCCAAAAGTCACGGACAGATAAGGATTTGGATTCGGATTCCAGACAGATAAGGATTCGGATTCCAAACAGATAAGCCAAAAGTCACGGACAATTATTAAAGCAAACAGTGGGGACTTGATTGAAAGTAAATTATGAAAGCCAAAAGTCACGGACAGATAAGGATTTGGATTCGGATTCCAGACAGATAAGGATTCGGATTCCAAACAGATAAGCCAAAAGTCACGGACAATTATTAAAGCAAACAGTGGGGACTTGATTGAAATTTGATTGAAATTACTTGATTGAAATTAATCAACGGACAATTTCATTACAGCCACAATTTGATTGAAATTACACAATAACTCATACATTACAGCCAAAAGCCACATACAATTTGATTGAAATTAATTATCAAACAGCTCTTGGCTCAACATATCCAACAACTTTTGCTTCCGATCATCGAGATTCTCCTCGGAACTTAGTTTTAGATACATTTTCATTTTTTTAGCATGAGTCTTTTCTTTCATCAATTGGTTAGCCTCCTGTTGCACCGACGCTATCTTGTCCAATCGTTCAAGCTCTTTCTCCTTGAATTGTTTGAATTCAGCCCACTCTTTATCCACCACCTCCAAGGCAGCTTCCTTACTTTTCTTTTTACCTTTTTTCTTAGCTGCCTCCCTACCCATTGGACGAGCAGTAGATCCTACAGAGTTTGAGCCACATGCATCACTGTCGTGAGATCTCTTGGATCCACTACTGCCTGATCCAATATTTCCTACTTGACTACCATAACGTGGTTGATCACGGAGAGCGTGCCATTCTGCCATTAAAGTAAAGTGAATATTCTTCCCACACGCGTATAATTCCTGGGCTTTTGCCAAAATATCATTCTCCGACCAACCGCTTCGTTGCATACGCTTAGCGCTTTCATAAGCGCCAATCGATTTATTCAGTATTTTGTTCATATAATTAAAACGGTTTCGGCATGCAACACCATCTCGCGGATGATCGAATGAGCAATGCTCATTACAATACTCAGCAATTTTACCCCAATATGTTTCACCTTTCTGATTTCTCCCAACAACACTGTTTGTTCCATATTTAATCCACCCACTAATTAGCACCAAATTTTGTTCAGTGCTCCATGCTGGTTGCTGGGCTTTCTTGCTCTTAGGAGTTGAATCCTCTGGAATTGGAGTGACTTCGTTACCACTTGTCATGCCACCAAGAGTTATTTGTGTTGAAAATTCAGGAAATTCAGGTGCACCAACACTCGGAAAGTTTTCATTTCCCATTGGCATATAACCACTAAACGGGGGTGTTTGAGATGGATATCCCATCATAGATCCATAATATGGATTAAAGTTTGGAACAGAGGATGGGTGGTTGAAATTTGGTGCAAATCCAAAATTATGCATGTTTTGAGGACGTTGGTTTGGAAATTGATTTGGATTTTGATAATTGTTGGGATTTTGGTAGCTAAATGGGTAACTAGAAGAATTCTGGGTGTTGAAATTGTTATTATTTGGATCCATTTCACTAACAACAAGTTTAAAACTTCAAAAGTATAGGTAACAGAAGGATAGTAATAAGATTAGGATACTGAAAAACTTGGTTTTTTTTTGTGTCCAAATCAAATGAACCAAGTCTCTATTTATAGAGGAAAAAAAATCATGAATTTTGGTAATTTTTTTTTTTTTTAAATTAATTTACATTGAAATAATTGAGTTGAAATTATTAAGATAATAAAAATCCAGCGAACCAATCAGTGTGAGCCACGCGTCCTGCTTTAATAAAAAAGCAGTCTTCTCTCTCTTTCTTCTGCGCGAAACGCGCCTTGTCCCCGCGTGTATTACACGCGCCGGAATTTAGCCAGTGGCAAGCGGCCACGTGTCCAGGGCGAGGGCATTAATCAGTGTTGAATGGTTTCAACTCTTCAGTGCTCCATGTCATCATTCAACACTTGATTCAACACCATTGCAAGGCATTCAACAGTTTAATGAGGCATTCAACACCACCATTGTAGGTGGTCTAAGTAAAAATTGGGATGGGTGGCTCATTTGGTTGAATTAATGGATTAAAGCAGAAACATATGAGGTTAAATTGTCCAAATTACGCATGAACATTGTACCAAATATAATTGGGTTGTGTAATAGCTATTTTAGCAAGCCTATGAGCAACTCAATTACCACTTCTATTAACAAAGTTAAAAGAGAAATTATGTAAATATCTGAAAGGCCTCACTTGATATATTCCCATATATATGTACAATTAATTAAATTAATAATATATCGTGAAGAAAAATAGATGGTAAAAAAGAAAATTGATGAAACAATAGATGGTAGAAAATAAAATTGAAGATCCTAATAGTAGTGGGAATTAAAGGTGCTTACCAAATTTTTGATAAATGTGATGAATAAATGTGAAGATGTGTGGTGTCACATCTTTCTTATCTGATAGAGAATTAGTGAATATTGGAGATTTAGCATTTTCCATCATCATCTTAATCATCTCCCTTGTGTCTCCAACCAAAATTCTGTACGGATTGCCTTGAAGGCCTTGTGCTCTCAGTACCTTTTCTATTCCTTTTGGCCTTAGCCATAGCCAATTCAGCACCATCCATGTCCATAGAAGAATCAAAGGTACCAACATTAGAAAGCATGTTGCAGTTGTTGAAGATATTCCCATCATCATTCTTTGTGGGAGAAGAAAATGGGCAGAGATAAAGTAAAGGTGTTAAAGGAAACAGAATTAGGCCTAATTTGAGGGGTGGTTTCATCTTTAGCACTTTAGTGACTTACTTATACTTCCAAAAGTATTAATTCACATTGCTTTATTATCGTTAGAAGAGAGAAATAGTTCTCGACAACTCAATATAACTCTTTGGTGTGATCTATGAATAGAGTCATCTATTTATATATAGACTTTTTACTTGAATTTCTAAAATTGTGGTATCAGTTGCTCTAGTGGATAAGATCAAAAGAAAATTAACCTGCTAATCAGTTCAACATAGAACTTTTGTGTATAAGATAAAAAAGAAACTAACCCACAAAAATGGATGAAACAAATTAATTGGATGTGAACAGATGAAAGTTAGGAAGCTTAGTTGAATTCTCAATCTTATCACAACCAACATAAGTTAAAATTTAGGAAGTGATATGCATGAATAAAAAATAATAATTACTTAATTTTAATTTTATCATTGTCAGGTATTTAAAATTTAAATACTACAATTTAAACGCTACTCGTGTGTGTTCTATTTTATGTGAGACCTTCACGCTTTATTTTTTCAATCCACGCAACACTAAATCAAAGTTTCATTAGTTAGAGTTTAATATTTCAACAACCTTCCAGTTTTCTTCTAACTTCACTCAACGTTCCAGCGAACCTCACACATTATATGTACCTCTTGTGTTGCTTTGGCAGAGGTGGTTGGTTTGACGCAGATGTTTGACACTCAATGTAAGTGAGTGTTATAAATTTTATAGTATTGTTTGTTTTTTGTTTAATTAAGGAAAGAGGAAATTTATTAATTAAATTAAGAACAATGATCATTTTATAATTTTCGTACAACAAATTAAAATTATGTCCATCGAAATTACAATAGTACACCTCATGGATCACAATACCTAGTTTAATTTCAATTAGTAAATATAAAATTGGATCTTCACTTTAGCATTAAAAACAATTACATGAGCATTACACTATAGCCCATCCCACATATTGTTCTGGTCTTTAATATATGCAAAAGAAAGTCAAACAAAGTTTTGGATATATTTATGGAACACATCTAAAAGCTAGCATCAAGATGTATTTTTCTTAAAGATGATGTAGTCCTGCTTGGAGAGTCAATGGAGGGATTGAATGAGAAGTTGGGGATTTAGAGACGAGACTTAGAAGTGTATGGCTTTCGCCTGAGGAGAAGCATTGCAGAGTATATAAAATGTAGTTTCAGCAAAAAGGCGAAGTATTACCTTAGAGGTGAAAATTGGAGATAATATCATACCACAAGTTACGCAGTTTAAATATCTTGGATTCATAATACAAAAAAAACAAAGAAAAGTAAGCATGTGTAAATCATCGAATTCAAGTTGGATAGTCAAAATGCAGAAGAATCTCAAGTGTTTTATGTGATACGAAAGTACCAATTAAGTTGATGTCGAAATTTTATTAGACAACTATAATATTGACGATGTTGTTTGGAACAAAGTGTTGGGCAGTGAAAAACGAACACGAGAATAAAATCAACATAGTAGAGATAAGGATGTTGCGTTGAATGTGTGGTAAGATTAGGTGAGATGAGATTAAAAAATCAACATTAGAGAGAGCATTGGGGATGCTGATGATACTCTTTTTATAGGAAAGACAACAATGGAGAACCTTTGGGACATTAAGACTATCTTAAGGTGTTTTGACCTTGCCTCAGGTCTTCGTAGAAACTTTCCTAGGCTTGGCTTCAAATTTTCTCCACTGTAGTATTGGTTCATTTCCTTTTAAGTATCTGGGTCTTGCGATTTGGGCTAATTCCAGGCGACTGTCTACTTGCCAACCTTTATTGGATACTCTGGTAACTCATCTGAGCTCGTGGAGCAATGGGTTTGTTAGTTTGGGATGGAGGGTGATTCATTTAAACTCGGTACTTAACTTTATTCCTATCTTTTCCCTCTCCTTTTTGAAAATGGAAAATGGTGTTTTGAGATAGATTGTGAGGATTCAACGTCGCTTTTTGTGGGGAGGGTCTAAAGGGGCGAGAAAAATTCCATGGGTCCGATGGTCAGATGTCTATAAGCCTAAGAGTGAAGGAGGGTTGGGTATCAAAGATCTAAGATTAGTTAATATTTCCCTTTTGGGGAAGTGGCATTGGAGATTGATCACAAGAGAGGATGCTTTGTGGAAAGATATTATTGGAGCGAGATATGCGAAAGGGTCTATGTGGGATCATCGTGGGGGGTGTCTCAAACTGGTGGAAAGAGACCTCCTCAGGAAGCTTAGAGATGCGGTCGATCTACAGAATTTTGGAAAGATCCATGGTCGGGTGCTATTCGTTTGAGAATTCGTTTCGCCAGGCTTTTTCAAGTTTCTATATGAAAAGAAATTAAAGTGATTAATATGATTGTGAGATAGAGGTCTGAATGGGTTTGTGATCTTAAGTGGAGGAGGGATCTTTTTGAGTGGGAACTTGTGATTTTGGGATAGCTGCTCTAGGCTTTAGAAAGTCTGACATTCTTTGAAGGTGTAGATTATTGGGTCTGGAGCAATGATTCATTGAGCATTTATTCAGTGAGATCAGCTTATGAATTCCTTCATATAAGAGCTTTTGTGGTGGTCGAGAGATCAACAAAATATCTGCAACTTCTTTCAAGGTTGTGGTGGTCTTGGTCTCCTCTCAAGGTGAATGTATTTTCATGGCAGCTACTTCAAGATAGGATTCTGACTCGACCGAAATCTCTTTTCAAGGAGAATTATAGTTGATCCTGGTGGTATTTCTTGTGTTTTCTGTAATGAGCCTGTAGAGTCGGTTTGTCACCTTTTGGTTAGATGTCCTTTTTTGGGCCAAGTGTGGTATCTTGTGTTTAGATGGTTAGGATGAGAGCTTGTTTTACCTTCAGATTTAGCGAGTCTTCTTATATTAGTATTATGTTAGGTTTAGGTGAAGGGAAAAAGGAGAGGTTATGTTTCTTATTAATCTGACAAGCTATTGTGTGGTCCTTGTGGAGATCCCGGAATGCTCACATCTTTTTGGGGAAGGGAACGTATGTGTTCTAGTTGGTGGATATGGTTAAATTCACATCTTGGAAGTGGTTTTTAGGAAAACATTATGGTCAAACATGTTCCTTCTATGAGTCAGATCATGAACCCATTATATGATGGCACCGATAGTGTCTTGTGGCGGATTTGAATAGGGGTTGGTTGAATGAGGGGTTATGTTCCTAGTCTTCCTCTTGTTCGCCTATGGTTGGGTGCTCCTGTTAGGAGAATAGGGGTTGGCACCGATAATGTTGGTTGTTGTATTATTATTATTATTATTATTATTATTATTATTATTATTATTATTATTATTATTATTATTATTATCATTATCATTATCATTATCATTATCATTATCATTATCATTATCATTATCATTATCATTATCATTATCATTATCATTATTATTATTATTATTATTATTATTATTATTATTATTATTATTATTATTATTATTATTATAGCTATATTTGAATTAAACATAGAAAAAGAAAACTAAATATAGAACACGTCTATTTTTTACAAAAATTCTTATATACCCATTTTTAATTATTGTTTGGTTTTTACTTTCTAGAAAATCATTATATAATGTACATATCAAATAAAATAGTCTAAAGTAGAAATAATAATGTTAAAATTCTTGTTAAAGTAACTACAGTATCATTGATTTTTTAATATTCATCTCTAAAAAATTTAAAATATAAAAGAGCTTCCATTTAATTTTTGAAGAGAAATAAAAAAAATAAAGTAGGCGAAATTAAAATATTAAAAAGATATTTTTTTTATTTGTTTCTTATCGGTGAAAGAAAAAAATGTCTCATTCTTTTGTCTAATATTTTTCAATATTTAGTTTAAAAAGAAAACATCACACTACATTCTTTAAAAAAAAAAAAAAAACAACACACTACATATATTACTTGATGGTTTATTTACAGGTTGATAGTCCGGATGTTTGGACGTGGCTGCCTAATCAAGGAGATGGTTACACTGTTCGCGGTGCCTATCAGTTGTTCCCTCAGCAGGAGGATCAACACTTGGCTACGGTCATATTGACAGTGTGTGGCACAAGCAGGTTCCTTTGAATGTGTCTATTTCTGCTTGACGCCTTTTGCAAAACAAGTTACCGACAAAGGATAACTTGGTTCGACGTGGTATCATTTCACCAGAAGATCATTTATGTGTTACTGGTTGCGGCAACATTGAGACAACTCAACATTTGTTCCTTCATTGTAATTTATTAAGCTCTCTTTGGATGCATGTGCGGAGGTGGATTGGTTTCTATTCGGTGGATCCTAATCATGTGTTGGATCATTTTATTTAGTTTTCTCACACCGCATGAGGTTCTCGTGCTCGCATAAATTTTTTACAGTTACTTTGGCTTGCATCCGTGTGTGTCTTGTGGTCAGAAAGAAATAATAGGCTTTTTAAATTAAAAGAAAGATCTATATCCCAGTTGTTAGACAAAGTTCAATTGATTTCCTTTTGGTGGCTGAAGGCTAAATATGGTACTTTTCCCTTCGGCTATCATATGTGGTGGCATGATCCTTTAGCTTGTTTAGGCATTGGTTGATGCAGCTGTTGTTTGGCTTGTAATTTTGTAAACTTTTGTAGTCTCTCTAGTACACCTTGTGCTGAAGGGTCTACTTGTTGTTTGTTAATATATATCCCAATTTGACTTGTTAAAAAAAAAACACACTACATATATTTTGTATTTTTCTTTTCGCATAAACAAGGTATTTGCGCAAAACTATAAAGACAAATTCTCCGAGTTGCGTAGTGAACAGCAAATTAAAGCTCATTCTCAAAAGTGATTAATAGCTTTTTTTTTTTTCTTCTAAAAAAACTGAATTTGAACTTAATCACTCTCCATCCCTTAACTTTTCCTAACGCCTGTAGTTGGATATTCTGGCACCACTTTTTATTCAAAATCTCATCTTGTTCCACTTTTGTCCTCAAATTGAGAAGAAACAATTCAAAAGTTACGTCTCTTGTTCTTTCTTTTATCTATGATGATTGCGTTGGCTCCTTTCTTTCTCTTTGCTTTGAGTATCCGCAACATAAACCAAAATAACTCGCTATTGGAGATGTGATTTATGCTCTCGTTGGCTCCACTGATTAAATCATGTTGCTTTTTGGTGGATTCATCTGAAATTGGAATTACGTGTTCATGAAGTTATTATTCGATGTTCTGTATAAAAAAAAAATAGTATTCAATGATTTGATTTTATTGGTCCTCAATAATTGACACTACAAATGAGCCCATCACTTTTACCGGTTGTGGGTCTTATGAAAAATAAAGGGTCAGTCTTTAACTATATTTCCAAAAATAAAAATTCATAAAATATGAGTAATAACAAGCAACTGCAACATATTTGAATGGAATAGAATGTATAGTAAGGTTGTACCAAAAAAAAGAAGGTATAGTAAGGTAATACTTAGTAATAAGCGTGACAGTTTAATGAAGAAAATTTATATGAAATTGCGTGAAACAGAAAATGGTCTGACTATGCTTTCACGAGTATATTGCAACTCTAAAATAATAACATTTGTGTCTTTAAATATCATTCTCTCTTGAAAATCTACATCTAAATAGCACGCATTTATCAAAGTTCACTGGTAACAATTTTTTAGGATGTACCCCACTAAAAAAAATATGGTAGGATATGAGTGTTGTACCCTAATTTTGTCCAAGCTTTTTTAAAAAAAAAAAAGAGAAAGTCAACAAAAAAAAAGGGAAGTCAAACTTTATTTTCCTTTTAATAAATAATAAATAATAATAAAAAGTTTATTATTATTTATTATCTTTATTTTTTACTTTTATTATTATTATTATTTCATTATTACTATTATTATTATTATTACTTTTATTATTATTTAAGTTTATTTTCAAAAAAAAAGAAGCAAAACAAAAAAAAAAAGGGAGGAAGAAGAAAAAAAAGAAAGAAAGAACACGTGCCAGGCATAGGTGTTCAGAAGAAAAGGAAAGAAGAAAAGAGAGAAGAGTCTGAGCACGTGCCAGGCACGTTTCTTCAGAAGCAAGTGGCTGCCCCAAGGGCAGCACTCATCCCTTCCAATTTTCCTGCGCCCTGACCTTGCTTTCCAGCAAGCCATGGCCTATTTCTTCCCTCTCTTCTTTATCAACACCAGTCAAGGGTTGCTGCAAAATTGTTTGCCCTGGTTCTGAAACTGCTTACCCTGTTTCTGAAACTGCTGCCCCTGTCCCAGCATTTCTTCTTTCCTCTGTGTGCAGCACCTTTCCCCATTGTTTCTCCCAACCTCTGCACAGTGCAGCACACCTTTTCCATTGTTTCTCCCAAGCTCTGCACGAGCAACACCCTGTTTTCCCATGTTTCCAGCAATTCCTGTCAAAATCAGCTTCAACTGGTTCTGAATTTAGCCAAAGTCTTCACCATGATCACAAGGCAAGGTCACTTCCTTCCTTTTGCATTAAATGCTAGCCAAAGTCCTGGTCATAGCCCACAAAACAGCCCTGTTTTAGGGGATTTGTCATGATTACAATTGATCATTTTTGCCTATATAAGAAACACAATGCAGAGGGATTAAGGACAGTTCTTTGACAAGAATTTTCATATAGAAAAACAGTTAGTTTTTATGCAATTCAGAGAGAATTTAAGCAGCTTTTAACACAATTTGTTTAAACACAACTCAGAAGAAAAACACCCAGTTTTAACACATAGCTTTATCAGAGTTTTGAATAGAATCCAAATCTGATCTCAGAGCAATTCAGCTTTTTGTTTTAGAGAAATTTAGAGCAACTCAGAACCAGAAAGAATAGCCAAAATACACAACAACCTGTGAAAGCCAGAAGCTCTGTTTTCTGTTTCTTTCTTTGCAAACAATCACAAATCAATTCAGCAATCAAAACAACCATTAAATCTCCATAAATATCATACCCAGAAGGAAGAATAACAGCAAAACATCATTTGCTATTGCTGTTCTTATTCCTCATCACTTCCATATTCAAGAAATCACAATTATCCAAAGCCCTTTCATTTTCTTGCATCCCAAGCCTTGGCTAGGAATTTGTAAGTCATTTTAAACTCTTTATCTTTCATTTGCATTGCTGTTTGCATTTGTTCTGGTTCCTGTTTGATTCAGCATCAGTTTCCTGCATTCTTAGTAGTTTTTTAACTCATTTTTAAACTAAAAAAACATCTTTTAAAACCTCAAAGAAATCTCAAAGTTTGCAAAACACTAAAACAGAAGTGGTTTACTTCTTTTTCTAACTGAATTCGAAAGTTTTTCACCCTTTAAGGTTCTGAAAATCAGAAATCAGAAGCTTCTGAACAGTAGTTCAGAAGCAGCTTCTGAACAGTGCTTCTGAAGTTCAGAGTCTGAACAGTGCTTCTGAAGTTCAGAGTCTGAGGGTCAACAAAAGTCAACGTCTGAACAATGCGTCTGATGGTCAACAAAAGTCAACGTCTGAACAGTGCATCTGATGAATAGTGCGTCTGATGGTCAACAAAAGTCAACGACTGAACAGTGCGTCTGATGAACAGTGAGTCTGAGGGTCATCAAAAAGTCAACGTCTGAACAGTGCTTCTGAAGTCCAGAGTCTGAACAGTGCGTCTGAACTTCAGAGTTTGAACAATGCTTCTGAACCTCAGAGTCTGAATAGTGCTTCTGAAGTTCAGCTTCTGAAGCAGCTTCTGGGCATTTTCTAAGGTTCAGAAGCAGCTCCTGGGCATTTTTAAGGTTCAGAACTTGTCTTTTTTTTGAACTTTTTTTGAAAGGGTAAAACTCATTTTTTTAAAAGTATAACCAAGTGTTTTTGCTCTTGTTTGGAATTTCATAAGTCTGAATAACAAACTTGTTTATAAGTTTCAATAACAAACTTGAACAACAAACTTGTTCATAAGTTTCAGCAACAATTTGAGTAACAAACTTATTTTTTAAGTTTCAATAACAAACTTGTTCATAAGTTTCAATAACCAAGTGTTTTGGCTCTTATTTGGGATTTCTTAAGTTTCAACAATAAACTTGAATGAAAAAGGAGTGGTTTGACGTATGTCTTTCCATTCCCCGATTGAACAAACATTTGACGTATGTCTCATTGTTTGGACAATCGTCATTCTTTTCAAACTTCACCAAAAAATACATTTTAAGTTTCAACAATAAACTTGAATGAAAAAGGAATGGTTTGACGTATGTCTCTCCATTCCCCGGTTGCACGAATACTTGACGTATGTCTCGTTGTTCGGACAATCGTCATTCTATTTTCAAAAATACAAAACATAAAACACATCCAACACACCAAAACCTTTTCTTGGTCCCCCGTGACCAATTGAACCTTTTCTTGGTCCCCCGTGACCAATTGAACCTTTTCTTGGTCCCCCGTGACCAATTGAAACTTTTCTTGGTCCCCCGTGACCAATTGAACCCTTTCTTGGTCCCCCGTGACCAATTGAACTTTTCTTTGTCCCCCGTGACCAATTGAACCTTTTCTTGGTCCCCCGTGACCAATTGAACCTTTTCTTGGTCCCCCGTGACCAATTGAAACTTTTCTTGGTCCCCCGTGACCAATTGAACCCTTTCTTGGTCCCCCGTGACCAACTGAACTTTTCTTTGTCCCTCGTGACCAATTGAACCTTTTCTTGGTCCCCCGTGACCAATTGAACCTATTCTTGGTCCCCCGTGACCAATTGAACCTTTTCTTGGTCCCCCGTGACCAATTGAAACTTTTCTTGACTCCCCGTAGTCAATTGAGCTTATTCTCAACTCCCCGTAGTCAATTGAACTTATTCTTGACCCCCCGTGGTCCATTGAACAAATTTTTGGCCCCCCGTGGTCAATTGAAAACCTCTTTTCACAAACGAACATGTTTTATCTATTCTAACGCGATACAAACAAACGCTTAAGCCTCCAACGCGCGAGCATACAAGCTACGTTTAACCGCTAGAATAAGATCAAAAGCATCGTTCTTTAAAATCAACCAATAAACAAACATGTTCTACCAAAGAACTACGTAGCTTTGAATTCTCCATCGCACTAGGAGATACGTAGGAGCAAGATCCCGTTCTTGTCAAGCACTCTAATAAAAAAAATCTTTTTTCCCCTTTATCTTTTTCCCCTTTATATATTAAAGCATAAGCAAGCAAACCTTTAAAAACACTTTTAGCCTTAACTAACTAGGAGGTTCCCGTTGAGTACAACGGATGTGAGGGGTGCTAATACCTTCCCCTTGCATAATCGACTCCCGAACCCGTTAATGGTTGCGATGACCATCCTTTCCACATCGCCAAAGGGTTTTATCAACATTTCCCTTTTAAAAATAAAAACTTTGGTGGCGACTCCGCATTCTTTCCGAGCGTCTATTACGCTCGATCGTTTTTCAGAGAGCGCACAATGAGCATGGCAATAAAAACACAAATTTTTTTCATACTCAGACCTTCATGAGAAGAAGAAGAAATAAAATCACGGGGCTAAATGTTGAAGACACATGGTGCCTAGATGGAATCACTCTTAAAAGTTAAAAGAGAAGCAACCAAATTCCTTAAGCATATTTTTCGATCTAATGATCCTTGCAATCCCCGTGGTTTACAATTGGATAATATTCCATCCATTAGCATTAACATGCATGACCACCTTCTCATGCATGTCGTTATGGAAGAGGCCAAAGGTGTTATTTTCTCAATGCAATCTTACAAATCATTGGGGCCTGATGGATTTCAACCTATTGACATATTGTTGGAAATGAGGTGTGGGAAATAGTGTCTAATACTTTTGCTTCTGATAGTATTGATCCTAATCTTGTAGAGACTATGATTGTGCCAATCCCGAAGGTTGATATCCCTCAAAGTTTTAAAGATTTTTGTCATATCAGTCTATGTAATGTGTTTCTGAAGACTATTTCCAAAGTTCCAAAGTTTTGAAGACTACTTCTGATAACACCATAATTGTGCAAGAAATTGTTCACCACATGCACAAGAAAAAAGGTAAGAAAAGACTTTTATTGTTTAAAGTGGACTTTGTGAAAGCTTATGATATGGTGAATTGGAACTTCTTGAAATCAACTCTATTTGAATTTGGGTTTAGTTATTCTGTTATTAATTTAATCATGAGTTGCATTACCTCTTCCTCTGTCTCCCTTAAGTGGAATTGTGAAAAACTTGATAGTTTCAAACCTAAGAGGGGACTATGACAAGATGATCCACTCTCACGTTATCTTTTTGTTCTTTGCATGGAAAAATTATTTTTGATGATACAACACCAAGTTACTAACAACATTTGGAAGTCGATAAGTATTTCACTAGAAGGTCCTAGATTTTCCCATCTATTGTTTGTCGATGACCGTCTTCTCTTTATTGAAGGCAAGAACTCATAGGTTAAATTGGTTTGAGATGTGTTGCAAAATTTTTGTTTGACTTCAGATTTGAGGATTAACATTTAAAAGTCAAAATTTATGACATCTTCAAATGTGTCTTGGACGAAAAAGAACAAAGTTGAATCTCTTCTTCAAATTAACCATACTTTATAACTTGGAAAGTACCTTGGATTTCCTATGTTGTTTGGTAGAGTTAAAAATTCGTATTTTCAGTATATCCTAGACTATATATATGGTAGGTTGGCAAATTAGAAAAGGAATTTCCTAAGTGGATCAGGTCGAGTCACTTTAGCCAAAAATGTTGTAACTGTCATGCTTTGTTATACTATGCAAAACCTTTGGCTTCCATCTGGTATTTGTGATAATATTGATTCCATGGTGCATTCCTTTATATGGCGAAGAAACTATTTTCATTGGGTGAATGAGAAGAACTTGACTAAGCCCAAATCTCATGGTGGTTTTAGCATTCATACAATTAGGAACTCAAACATTTCTGTACTTGGCAAACACGTATGGGATATTATACACCAATCACAAAAGCTCTAGATTCATATGTTTAGGAACAAATACATGTCGAATACCCATATTGTGCATTCTTTTTTTAAGTCTGGCGATTGTTGCATATGGCGTGCTATTGTAAAGGTAGTGGAAATATTTGGGCTAGTTTTCTCTATAGAGTCGGGAAAGGACATATATTTTTCTGGAATGGATAGATAATCTCTAGCTTTGCAATGTTGTTCCATATGAAAACATTAGTGACACCAACCTTCATATTTGTGATTGTTTGAATATGAGGATTGGAACTTCAACAAACTCTACACTTAACTTCCTTCATTTAACCAAGATTGTATCCGTAGCATTACCATTGATAGTTACATTGATGAGAAACTCATTTGGAGTTGTTCCTCCAATGATATATACTCGGCCAATCATGGTTATAGATGGTTGGATCAAAATTCAAATCAACAAGTGGAGCCCAATACTACCTGGAGTTGGATTTTGCGGCTACTAATTATTGAAAACCTGCGGCTTTTTTTGCTGGTAAGTGATTCATAGTAGTCTTCCTACCAATTCCTTTAGAGGCTCACAACATCTCACCTCCAATACTTCATGTCATAGATGTGGTGCTGCTGTTGAGAGCGATATTAATACTCATGGGATTGTCCTAGAGAAATATCTATTTAGATGTATGTTTCTCCCACCTATCATAACAATTTTTACATGTAAGATTTTCAAATTTGGTTTAAACACCATGTAGTAAATTGTTTTTAAATTTGGAGAAATAGAAATGAAGAGATTTTCCAAAATGTGAAGAAAGATACTTGGAATTTTGTCAACATCATAATCTCTTATCACGCCTTAATGGTTCACACTCTTGGTACCACTATTAAGAATCATGTGCCTCGTCAGATTCGTTGGAATTCCCCCTGAAGGTTATATTAAGATCAATGTAGACGTTCTTCTTTTTGAAATTCCGATAATGAAGGTTTTATAGGTCTCTTGAGAAATGATAAAGGAAGTTGGATTAAATTATTTTATAGTTTTCGTGGTAGAGCTTCTAATTTACTAGCTGAACTTTCAGCTATTTGAAGAGGACTTCAACTGACATATGACCTTGGGTATTGATATATCATCATGGAATTTGACTCTCAAAAAACTTTGGATCTTATTAGAGATACTAATCAGAATGACTGTCATCCTCATGCAACTTGCTTTCAATCATTATGAAGATCTCTTCTCTTCCTTTTGTGGTCTCCTTTAATCATACTTTTATAGAAGACAATGTGTTGACTGGTTGGTCAAGTTTGGTGCAAACAATGTTGATTCCTTTAAGATGTGGATGTCTCCTCCTCCTCAGTTAAATTTCAATTTGCTTGCAAATAACATTGGGGTATTTTGCCAATGTATTGCTTAGTTTTTTTTTTCCTTTATAAAAAAGAATAAGTCACAAAACAAACTATACATCTACTACTTGCTATAAGAAAATCAATCTCCATTAAAATTTACATAATTAACCTCAATTAAACTCATAAGCTTTATGGGTCTAATGATCATTTTTTAAAAAAAAAACCAATTTGTTATGACATAAATATAGAAAAAGAATATATTCTCATCTCTTATGCCATGAATATATGAAAACAATTTTTTCTCACATCTTTAGTCATCGATATAGGAAACAAATTATTCCCGTCTGTTTTAATGTCACTAATTTACATATGAAATAAAATTTAAAAATATTTAATAAAAACACTACATTAATGTTGACACTTTAAAAATAATCATGAGTTTTCAAAATTTTATCATATCAACTTTCTTATATTGGTACATAAAAAATTTCTTACCCTTATGTAAGCACATAAAATCCGCAACGAGTGCGGAACAAATATTAACGATGTTTTACATATAAAATAAAAAATATTTAATAAAAGCACTACATTAATGTTGATATTTTGAAAATAGTCATGAGTTTTCAAAATTTTATCATATCGATTTTCTCATATTAATACATAAAAAATTTCTTCCGCAGATATAAGCACATAAAAGCTACAACGAGTGTGGTGTACATATTTAACGGTGTTTTGCATATAAAATAAAAAAAATATCTAATAGAAACACTACATTAATGTTGATGTGTTGAAAATAGTCACGATTTTTCAAAACATTCTCATATTGATACATAAAATATTGCTTCTGAAGTACTTCAGGTGTGCAACCTTAAGTTGTATGTACAATTGTGCCAGGGAAGCCGTTTCCCATGCAAAATCGTTGACAAACTCAAGGTCACGAAGGTACTTCAGGTATATCATGTAGACGTTGGTGGCACTCCTATCAGTGAAGAATGTGATACCCACAAAGTACAACGAATATATCTAGACATCCTAGTCCTGGTTCAACTGCATGTTATCCTCAAAACCCTGCCCCTCATCTGCATTTGCTTCCTGAAAACAACTCACAAACTCAGTTCTCAATAAACTGAAATGTGCATGAGCGCTGATCGTGGCTTCCACTTGGTACTCAACATTGTCTGGTTCAACCCATAACAAATTAAACATAAGCTTTACCGCCTCAAGTTTGAAATATAACCATTGTGGTCTAGAAGACGACGCTTGATAGGGAAATACAGAAGACAATACACATCATCCAATGTCACTATCATCTCCCCAGTCGGAAGATGGAAGTTAGGAGTCACCATGTGCCACTTTTCTGTAAATGCGGACATCATGCTATGGTCAACTATGTCATAGCTGACACACATCAGCTAGTAATGACCACTTTCAAACTATGGCCTATTTGAACCACACCTCAACCAACCTCCCCTCATTTTTCTTATTCATATTCTTTAGCTACTTCTCATTGTTCACAACCTTTAAATTGGTACGGAATGATAAGAATCCACAAGTGTACGGTTCTATCAAGTAATAAAGAAGAGTATCGATCGACAAATATTTTCTTCCATGTCTCCTTTGGGGCTAAAAGTGCAATTAAGCCTATTTTCTTCCATGTCTCCTTTTTTCTAATGTTTTCTAACGTTGTGAACAGCATACTCTCTAACGTGGTGTTTTCAACAAATATTTTTTAATTGGTTGAAATTCAAATGAGTTACACTAAATCATAAAAGTTTCACGTAAATTTAGCAGGACTCTTTGAATTTCAACTTATTGGAGATTGTGTATTAAAAATAGTTAATAAAATTCTTTTGGAGCACCGCTAACAATATACTCTCTAACATACTTTCATTCTTCAAGCTCTCGAAGACAAAACATCAAAATAAATAGAAGAGATTCAGTCAAACTTATAGGATTTTTATAAGAAGAATTTAACCTTAATCCCTACAAACTTATTGAAAACTATATATTTATCAAATTTAATCCAAACAAAGATTTAATTTTTATTTATATCGTGTTACTAATTATAATATGAAGTTTTTGGACAATAGTACTATAATAGAATGTGAAGTTTTAGGACAATAATACTATATAATAAAATTTACACCTTAAGAGCATACTATGATTAAGTTTTTATGTTTCCACTTTGCGTATAATAATATGAGCACCATATTGTGGCTGAAGAGTAATCACAGTTGATGGAGCATGAGCATAGGTTGGCGAAAGTTCAAACGAAAAATGTTGCAAAACCATTGACAATGCCATCTTTGCTTCCATTAGGGAAAAGTTTTGTCCAATGCAAATTCTAGGACCCCATCCAAATGGGAAAAATGAAACTCTACCATTGGTTGCTTTGGAAATTCCTCCAGAAAATCTCTCAGGATTGAACATCTTAGCATCATCACCCCATAGTTCGGAGTCATGGTGAACCAAAAGAATTGGTAAGAAAACCTCCACTCCAGCAGGTAATGTCAGGTTTCCAAGTTTCATATCTTTCTCAACATTTCGAGCAAGGCCAATTACGGGAGGGTATAACCTAAGAACCTCATACAAAATCATGGTGACCTATTACAAAAATATTTATGTTACTGGTAAGTATTACAATTGTTGAAGAACAAACTAGTAGAATGACTATAATTAACACCAAAAAGTATTTGCATATATTCAAGATCAAAAAGTATGAACATTTTTTTGTTTATATTTGAGACTGAAATTGTATACTAGAAGAAATCTAACCTATTGTCCCTCATCACAAGTCTCAAATGAGTTAATTGATGAAGTTCAAAATCATATCATAGTACAACATTGTAGCAATTTGTAGAGAGCTACTTCCCCACCCCGCCGCACCATTTCTAAGAAACCAATCTCGTTCGGATGTACTATTCCGGATGGGCAAATATTTTTTTTTCAACATCTGAAATAGTGAATCTCGAGAAAAGCCATGTTTTTTGGATGTGTATCACGGTGCAACCAGATGGGATCAATTTTTGAGAAAAGGTTGAGGGAGGCCACCAATTTGTATCAATCCGATATAACTAGACCCAAAGACTCAATAAGAAGCGCAAGCCTAGACAAACAAGGACTATGAGGCTTAAAGTAGTACAAGCCCAAACAAGTTTGTCTTGAGGCGAATTTCTCTTATAGTGAACTACCGTTCGACTCTTCAGCAGCAGTTAATTGTCGTTCGACACTATTAAGATCGGTTAAACCGATTAAAAAAGTGATTGAACTGCTATAGAAAATGCCGAACAACAGTTAACTGCCGCTAGAGAGCGGAACGACAGTTTATGTATCAAAATCCAACTCATTAGAAGTTCAAGACAAAAATTGCAACTCGCAAGTAAAATTCTAAAAAATCCAACTCATACTCTTCAAAGTGCAGATAATAATGCAATACTTACAATCTTTAGGTTATTTAGCCCATCAAAATCTGGTTTTTTGTTGCCAAAGACATGTAACACTTCTTCCCTTGCACGTGTTTGCCAATCAGGGTACCTACCCAATAATATCATTGTCCAAACAAGTAAAACTGAAGTAGTCTCCTGACCTGCAAAGTGGAACAACTTGCATTCCTCAACTACATCATCAAGACTCATTCCCACATTCTTATTGTTGTTGTTATTTTCAATTTCCTTATGATTTGATTCAAGAAGAATACTCAATAAGTCATTCTTAGTGTATTCACAAGACTTTAATTCTTTCTCCCTCTTGTTAATCATATCTTTAAGCGAAGAGTTGATTTCTTTGTCAATTTCATTCATCTTTCTGTGAACAAATGTAGGCACAAACCTACAAACAAAAATGTTGCAATAATGACAGAAATTAGAGACATAAAAATTAATAGGCTTAGCAATCAAGATAATGAACGGAGTGATATATAAGGATGATATGGAGGCAAAGATGAGATAGTTAAGGAGCATAGCTATGAAGCACAAACACTCCTTGGATTAGGGGTGTCCCACTGTCGGACACGTATCAGTGTCTGACACCAACACCGACATGACACCTATGATTACATTGAATTATGTCATTTTCTTCAATGATTATCCGTGTTAGCGTATCGGTGTCTGTGTCGTATCCGGTATTTGTGTCCGTGCTTCATAGGAGCGGAGTGATTAAGAAGTCGATAGTTTGCCACTCCTGGCATAATACTAACAATACCGTTTAAAAAATAATAATAATCAAGTACAATGATATAAATATTAGTCTTACATCCATAAAGGGATCGTAGATTTCATGACAACTTTTGTTATAAGTTCAGCTTGCTCTCTTTGAAGTTGAAATATTCTTTTTCCTTCTTCATAACTACTTCCAAACGCTGTTCGAGAAATAGCATCACTTGCCAAATTCTGCAGGGAAGGCCATATGTCTATTTCACGTGATCCATCTGAAGACAACATTTCCTCCCATTTGCTAATCAAATCATTGCAACTTGTGAAGAAAACCGGGGTCATAATCTGTGGTATTTCATAAAGAAATGACTAAAAATTCAAATTTCCATTCAAACTGAGTGTATAAATATTCAAATTTCAGAGCATTTTGTTCATAAACAAAAATATGCAGTCTGCTTACCTGTACTTCATATCATAGGATACTCTAACACAAAATTTGTCACACTAGACTGCATTTTTTAGGAAAGAAACACAAAATTTGTTTAATAAAACTAACCTTCAATTGTTCTAAATGGAAAGCAGGGTTGATTAGCCTTCTATGCTTGCTCCACTTTTCTCCCCCATAACTAGCAAGACCACTAGCTAGTAACCTGAAAATCTTATAATTAGTCTTTGGGAAGTCAGACATCTTGTTCAACACATCTTTTATTTGCTCAGGTTCTGTGAGAGTTAACCTTGGTTTTATTCCAAACCAAATAAAAGAATTCTTTCCTGCATATAATAAGCAACTCTATAAGAAAATCTAGAATTGAAAGAGCATACAAAATAAAATCAGAGAATGGGAAATTTTGCTGTCTTGTCTTGTTCGTTGCAGTGGTTGTTGGTGTATGGATAGGTTTCATTCGTCTCTCTCAAGATCTGGATTCACTCGCCACATTTTTTTATTTGGTTTCGCACTCATACACAGGTTCGCTGGATTGTGCACGTGTAGGTGGGTGTCTAATACTGAATTTGGATTTGCTTGTGGTTTTGAATTTTTACCCTATGAGGTTGTAGTGAATTACCCGTTTGGATTGTTCCTATATTTCTTTCACTTGGTCGGATTCTATGTCGTCCAGTCTTTTGTAATTTTATCTTTTTAATTAATTTACTTAAGGTGTTGCACATCCATCCGCATCCTATTTAAAAAATAAATAAAAATCGATCCATTCCTCTATATGAGAATTTCTTCAATACAGCCATAAAACTACATGGGATTCCATACAACCTTGGAAGGTAAATGACCCAATTAATCATATATCACGTGCTTGACACTTCTAATTGCTTGGTTTAAATTGGTGCTTAACATAATTCAAAGTCATAAGACGTTCAACCAAAATAGATTCAAGTGGTTAATGTATTTCATTTAATGCTGAATTTTACGGATATCCTATCAAAATCAGTTCAAACCACTAAGATCGAACCAGTGAACAATTTTCACCCAAAATTTATTTATTGTGCTAAAATTATTAATTTTTCTAACATTTTTTGAGAAATTATCATATTATATATATTTTTTTCCATATTGTACCATAACTAGTAAACACTTTAATGTATATCCATCACTTCAGTCTTTTAGACCTGCTATGAGACTAATCATCTAAACAACAACAAAACATATATTTTTTTTATCAGAACTGAACTAATTTCTAAATAAATGATTTCAAAATATATTCATTTTATTAAACAATTGAGTCAAATAACATATATTCATCTCTTATCAAAAAACAAAAGTGAAATTAGGGAAAAAGAAGATTGAGCAAAGTATAAATAGTATACTTACCATGAATTCTAACACTCTGATTGTAGTAGGGAATGACACGTGGCGTGATATCATCGGAGAGATTCATAGATTTGGATTTGGCTTCCTTTTCCATCTTAAAATACTCCTTCATGTCTCCAACTAAAAGCCTATATGGATTCCCTTTTAGTCCTTGTTCTCTTAAGAGCTTTTCTAGCTTCTTTGGCTTCAACCAAAACAAATTCAACACCTTCCATGCCAATATCAAACCAAGTGTTACAATGATGAGAATAATCCCAGAAACCCATTCCATTTCTCTGTTTGTAATTGGTGAAGCAAAGTATACAGAGTGTAATAATGAAATAAAAGAAAGTGCAAGTGTGAATACATGAAGTAAGAGCCATAGATTTTATAGAATTTGGGTGGCTAAAACTATGATGTCCGGCACGACTTTCGATGTTATATTTTTGTTCTTTTCTGTCCGAATTTGTATTTTTGTTGTCAACAAGGATTGATATCAACAAGTAGATAAATCATCTTTGGCGCATATATATATATATATTTCAAAACAAAAATAACTTAGACTAATTTGAAAGTATCAAGGTCTAAGTTAGCAAATGTAGACCTTTTTATTTGGACAAAAAAATCATTCATCTTTATTATTTAAAATTAATAACATTTGTAACGTTCATTATAAAATATTTGTTAACTTTCACCATTTTGTTGACTTAGATCCACTTTTGTTATGAGCACATTATGTCTCAAATACATAATTACAAACATTAAAAACACAATAAAAAAGACAAATATTTGTTAACTTGCACCGTTTTGCTAACTTAGATCCACTTTTGATTTTTTTTAATAAATTAAACGCAATTGACAAACATAGTATTCTATAAAAAAACATTTGGAATAAGGGTAATTAGGTTTTTATTTCAAAGGAAAAGGTGCACACTTGTTAAATTAGACCTTCATGTTTTTAGGTTGGTCTAAGTTAGCAAACCACATATCTAGATGAGAAATTAAACTACACAAATGAGGGACATGAGTGATCTAGATGAGATTTGTCCCTCTTGCATCACAAGAGAAATATCTTTAAGTATTTTGATTGAATACGACCATAAAATGGCATGGTCATGCCGAACTATTTTGATTGTACTTATTAATTACTCGGTATATTCCAGGATCAAGAAATAGAAATATTAGACTATACAAGGGTTACACATCTAATTCTTGTGTTTAATATAGACATAAGGGCAAATAAGTAACTATAAAAATGATCGGTATCACAAAAAGGTTTCGTCATATCACATGATATTCATGTCACTTGGATGGTAGTGGCGTATTGCTAGATGCCTATCACCATTATAATACTATATATATATATATATATATATATATATATATATATATATATATATATATATATATATATATATATACACACATATATGATTTAATATTATTAACAATGTTACGACTACAAGGTCAGACACATAAGACAGATAGATGAGAGAAAATAAATTAAACTTATTTATAAATTACAAAAGCCAGTACATTGTGTTGTAGTTAGTGAAGTTTTACTATTATTATTAGTAATTTGTAATTGGCCCGTTAGTCATTAGTCACGCCTATTAAGGTTAGAATAGCATATATAAACACATTAGTGCTTGTACATGATTTATCTATTAAATATAATATTTAGTTTTCACATGGCATCAGAGCTCCCGATCTTGGGGGACATTGCTTCCGCATAAACCCTAGTTGCTGTCTTTGCAGTTACTTTTGATTTTTTCACCTTCATTGCGATTTATTGTGAGTTTCTGCCTTCATTTAGCTTTCACATTGCATCAGAGCTCCCGATCTTGGGGTGCATTGCTTCCGCATAAACCCTAGTTGCCGTCTTTGCGGTTACTTTTGTTTTTTTTCACCTTCATTGCGATTTATTATGAGTTTCCGCCTTCATTGCGGCCTCTTTGAGATCCTGAAATACTGTTCATCAAAAAACACTACTCACACGGTTACTATTCATCACACGTCATTGTTCACACATGGGGGTACAATTCTTCACGCGTTATTGTTCATTATGACCACACTGTTCCTCGCATTGGTACTGTTCATCATATATTTTTTTTTATTTAGACTTTGTTGTGTTTTCTTTTTAATCCGAGCACATTGGAAGCTCTTTACCGTTGTTTCTTGGCTATTTGTTCTTTTTGGTAAGACATCAATCAATATGTCAAAAGGATGATTAATTCAACCCTTGAGTCAAGATGAAATAAAAAAAGGTGAGATCTTTTCTTAAGGAATTGGATAAACCAACATGTACGTCTCTAGCATATTCTGAAGGAAAATCGACATGTAAAGGCAGCCGAAGTTTAAAAATTTTTGATTTCCTTTCCTTGGATCATTACGAATATTACATGAATCAGTGATAGAATTGTTACCTCTTGTAGTGCAGAAACAATTTCCTTGATCACAGCTAAGCAAGCAAGCGAAGCCTCTACTCGTCCACACGAACGGCTTCCTCTAGTTCTCGGTGCTAGCCAAGCGATCAGAGGTTAGGAAGAGAAGTGGGGTTAAGGTTTTGGCTTTAGGGTTACACGATTTTGCACACCTGATTTCAGCACTTGGAGCTCTATTTATAAAGCTCCTTGCTGCACGGAATCAGCTATCATTACTGAGCTTCCATAAGCCCATTAACCCATCAGCTTCCGTTAACTAATTAGCGTCAATTGCTAAACGCACCCCATCATATAAGTATTACTTATATTTCTCCTTTTTACCGTTCTATTGTGTGTGACCCTATAGGTTCTTGTAACGTTGGCAATAATATTAAATCCCATATTTAATATTATAAACAGTAAGCGGTATCTAGCAACACATCACTGCTACCCAAGTGACAAGAATGTCAAGTGATCTGACGAAACCTTTCCATGATAATATCTATGTGTACGATTACTCCTTTGTCCTGATATCTTTATTGAACACAAGGCATAGTTTGCGTCACCCTTGTTTAGCTCAATATTTATATTTCTTGATCCCGAAATATACTGAATAACGAATAAGTCCAATATCTCATATTGACTTAATTCGGCATGGCCATGCATTTTTCCAGTCATATTTCATCAAGAGGCCTAAAGATATATCTCCTGTTATGAAGGAGGGACAAATCCCATCTAGGACACTCATGTCCCTCAGCATGATTCGTCGAGTGCCCATTAACCAACGTTATAGTTATCTTGTTACAGATAACATTTGAATGGCAATAAAACACTTGAGTCCACATCTAGGGATCACAGTGGTTTCAGGTCTAAGAGTAATATACACTATTATCATTATGTGAATAACTTATGACGATTTCATAACATACTATGTAGTATTCTCACGATGGGTCAATCCAGTATAGATATTACTCCTAATACTCATACCTATGTATAGACTTAATATCTCATATTCATGACCCATGAGATATGGTCATCAGTCTACATACATAATAGTCTCCACGCTTTATTATTATCCCAATTCATATTAAAGCTTGACTACGGATACCTTTAAGAATAGTGTTCTTTCTGTTGATGTAATCTCATGATCAAGTCACACTTAATATTCAATCACATGAACCAACTATCCTAGGGACTTTATTTATCTTATAACAAGTGTAATAAAGAACGCCATATTTTATTTAATAATAAAAGTCATGATACATATGAAAAGTTTAACATAAACTATTGGCTTCTAGGGCTTACACCAACATATTCATGTACTTCTCTTTCTCTACTTTTACTTTGTAAGTCTCAATTTTCTGTTGGATTTAATACTTCAGATAAACCATCTAACCACAACTCACAAAAGACCTATTATGTAATGTTGTTTTTTGTAATAATGCTTGTGTTTTTCAGGACAAGCATACGGGGAGGACGATTGGAAATGCTAGAGAATGGAATTGTCTTTATTATTTTGATAACCAAAATCTTCTCAGCTCCTCCAACATTACCAACAACAACTCCTTTTTTCTGAATCAATTAGGACCAACAAGCAGAAAGTCTTTTTGTACCATTGTGCTCTTGGTCATCCTTCATTTAGAGTCATGAAACAATTATTTCCTTTACTTTTTAAAAATCTAGATGTTGAAAGCCTTTGTTGTGAGGTGTGTGAACTTGCTAAACACAAGCGTGTCTCTTTTCCTAATAAAATTAGTATGTTTCCATTATATTTAATTCATACAGATGTGTGAGGTTCTTCAAATGTTACAAATATATCAGATAGTCGATTGTTTGTAACATTCATTGATGGTTGTACTCGAGTTACTTGGGTCTATTTACTAAAGCAAAAGTATGAAGTTACCTACGTGTTTCTACATTTCTTCACAATGGTTAAAACTCAGTTTGGAGTAAGTATTACGAGAGTCAGGTCTGATAATGCCAAAGATTACTGTAATCAATATTTTTTTTTGGTTTCTGTATCCAATTCACCATTAATCTTAATGGCAGCCACGTCAATATTTTTTTTTGGTTTCTTAAACCTGATATTATATGTCTACAAATAACTATGGAGTTGTCATTGGTTTGAGGAATTTTTGTATTATTTTCATTCGAGTCGTTGTAATTTACTTTTATCCTGAATCATGCAACTTCATAGGTGTTTTGAGTGTTTTGTAGTGAACAATCATATAATCAACTGTTTACTGCTAAGCTCATCTAATCAACTGTAACCGTTTTTCAGTTAGTTATATAGATAGTTTAGTTATAATTAGTAGCTATAGTTTATAGTTAGTTAGTTACACTCTATATAAAGCTATATCTTCTCATTGTAATACTTAGATTGTTGAATAATAGAAGTTCTTTTCTCTCTTTTTCATTGTCTTCTTCAAGGAATAGGGTTTACCAAAGCTCTATCTGTATTAACCTTGAGCCAGTTATGAATAGGGGGAATCCAAAGAACTTCCTTAATAGTGGGAGCTCTAGGAGGGTGAATGTCAATTTTCAAGGCTTTGATAATGCAAAACTCGGTCATATTGAATGCTGAACACAACTTGGTCTTGTTTCCTGACAAAGAGACATTGGAGATGATGTTATTTATAACAGATCTCCATTGGATGCTTTTGTTTTGAAATCTTGCCAAATTTATAGACATCAAAATGGAGTTGAGAATGTTGATGACACAGGCTTTAATAGCTAGCTTGCACTAACGATTGAAGGTAGAAAACTGAAGGGAGGTATTAAGGATGATAGCAAGTCAAGACCACAATTTAGTAACAAGGGAGCATTGGAAGAAAAGATGGAAAGAAGTTTCTCCAAGTTTAGAACAAATGCTGCACATATAAGCTAAATTACTCCTTCTATCTTGAAGCTTTTCATCAGTAGGTAGTCTATCATGCATTAACCTCCATGCTAGCATGGATTTTGAGGGAGGGATGTCAGGAGACCAAACCTTTTTGGCCTAGCTCAGATGTTGTCCTCCAACAGTCTTGAACAGATAAGCCTCTTTTTAGGAAATCACACCAGAACTTGAAGGTTTCCAAAGCAACTTATCATCAGTTGCTCTAAAAGGAATAGTAACTTGTTGAACAAGCAAGCTGATATTAAGAAATATTTGAAGCACATAAGAAGGAAAAAACCAATGCTGATCCTGAATAAAGTCACTAACTTTAGCTGTTAAGTTTGAGGATATGTAGTCAGGGATGTTAAGAGAAGAAGCAATTGGGGGCCCACACCAAGAATCTAACCAAAAGTTAATTTGCTTACCATCTCCAACATTCCAAGCTGCGTTGTCAAGAACTATAGAAACCTCTGATTTGCAACTAATCCAAATAGAAGAGAATATGTGAGATTTGATGGGACCATTCTTGTTAAAAGCGCTACAAAAAAAAAAACAACATACTTAACACTCTTTGAAGTAGTTAAGGTACCAATAGTTGAGGGACAAAGTTCTCTTCTCAACATTATTGTTCGAAGAAAAGAAATCACAATTGATAGCTATCAACTGATACCTCGACTAAATATTCAGTTTGACAACAACATGTCACACTTATTATCCATTGTAAGAAATGATAACAAAACGACAAGTTAAGGAGCATGAATTTTGTTTAGTGACAACTCGAGTTTCAAGTTTTTTATCTATCATTTAAAAGATTACAAAAACCACACCATAATCATTTATAAGTGAACCACATCTTGTATTCAATCCATGGTAAATAGCAGAATTTATTATTAATATTATTATTACCATTATTACTTGGTCAATTAAATCTTTTGTAATTTAATAACTTAAGGGGGTGTGAGTTTTAGATTTTTTAGAAAAAAAAAATCTATTTTCTTATAAAAAAAACACACTTTTGTCATTTTTAAGTGTTTGTTTAGAATTTTTAGAAAAACCATTTTGTAAGAAAAATATGTTTTGACTCTAAAATGAAAAGCCATTACGATTAGCTTTTTCTAAAATCTATTTTTTCAAAAACAAGGAGGTAACACATGAACTAGCTGGAAATATTTTTTTAAAAAGTTATTTTTTTATAGTAAACAAACACAAATAGGTTCAGAATTTTTTTAAAATCTCTAGATTTTTCGAACGCAAAATCTATTTTTTGTAAGTTAAGACAAACACACCCTAAATAATGACTATTTTGTGTGTTTCAAACGTAATTTGACACCCTTCATATTATTATTATTATTATTATTATTATTATTAGTAGTAGTAGTAGTAGTAGTAGTAGTAGTTGGTTATTCCTATATTCCCTCGAGGTGATTCAAGTTGAGACATGTTGGACATTAAATATCGATACCTTTTCCAAGGTGTAGCTTTCACTCACAACTAGGTTATTTTTCACACATAAGACTCAAGTCTCAAACTTTCACAATTTTGTTTTGGTTCGGAAAAACATGCATTTTTTTGTCCACACTTGATCAGTTATAGTTTTTGTTTCCCATATATCGCTCGAGCCATTATCATGTCCACATATACTTTATACAAAATAGTTACTCATATTTAATTATATATATATATATATATATATATATATATATATTCAAGAAACACATGTAATTAATAATTCTTGTAAAAAAATTAATAATTCATTTAATAATAGCCCACATGGGTTGGCTTGGGACCTTTGAGTGTGTTTCTCTCCAAGGTCCCATGTTCGATTCTCTCGGGCGCCAATTTGGATGTATTAGTTTAGTTTCTTCAAACAAAATTGAATAATTACTATTGATGATATGACTTGTAATTAAAAGTTAACTATTATTTTAGTTTTTTTTTATCAAATTGACATCTTATACTCATCAAACTGTTCCACAAAAAAGGGATTAATTCTAATATCTGAAGCAAGAAAGTCAAACATATATCACAACTACTCTCTCCATCCATTTGATATGACCACCTAATAAAAATTACGATATTCACAAAAGTTGTTGGAGTAATATATTTTTCTTAAATATGTGTGACTTTTACTAAATTATTCTTTGTATATAATTAATTAAATTACTCTCTGTATATAATTCATTCAATTTTACGTTTTAAAATTGATATTATTAATAAGGGGTATATTTGAATAAAGAGTAATAAATGTATCTAAAAATTTGTATATGATCTTATAGTTTTAGGGACAAACAATTTTTTGTAGATAATCTTATAAATAAGGATAGGGGAGTATATTAATTTGAATAAATTTGAATTTAAATGGTAAATAACTTTCTACTTATATAACTAAAATGATTTAAGTATATACGAAAGAGAAAAATTCTTGATATAAAAAGAAAAAAAAAGTGTTCCCCGTAAACATAATTTAGTTGGTGATTAAAATGCATTGAAATATATAAGGGTTGGGATTCGAACCTCGAATTTTTCACTTTTTAATCTTAAGAGTAAAATCCTAGCCAATAAGTTATTTGACAAAAAAAAATTATATATCAAAATACTTACCTTTTGATTTATTCTCATTGTTTATTTTTCAGGGTGTTTATGTTCATTCGAACTTATCACATATTAGAACAAATCAACTTGTTGATAAAAAAAAATTATGTATCCTAAGTCTTATTTGTGAAAATTTTAATATAATTAATTAATTTATATAAAAAATTGATGGGTTTTTAAAATTTTCCTTCTATTTCTTAATGCAAACAAGGAAACGTAAAAATGATTTAACTTTTACCAATTTTAAAAAATAAGATGATAAGAACAAAGACTAACATGTAAGATATTTTCTTATTTTTTTACTTAAAAGGTTTTGTTTTGTATCGGTTTAGTGTTAAGAGTTTGATCATATAATCATAAAAAATAGTTCAAATTTCATATGAGACAAACTAAAAAACATCAGTTTCACAAACTTTACTCCCAACTTTTCTCTCCTAATCACGCGATTCGCGCTTGTGCAATAGCTCTTGGGAGACTAATTGAGGGAAAGAGAGAGGGTGCAATAGAGACAGAGAGATGGAAAAGATGGTGGTTATGAGTGATGAGAAACAAGATTTTATCAACAAGCTTCCAAATGATGTCTTAACCTTCATCCTTTCTAAACTTCAGATTGACGAAGCTGTGAGATGCAACATCCTCTCAAAAAGATGGGTAGGTCTTTGGAAACAAGCTCATCACATTGAATTCAATGCAAAACAAATGATCAAACCCATGACTCAACTCTTACACAAAGGTTCTTTTGATCTCTCTCCATATATGAAAAAAGGAGTTTATAGATATGGTCTTCAAATCTTTCAATTGATGTATCGTCACTCAGGTGAGTTATCTAGTTCTCGATTTCTTCATTTTAAAAAGAGTCTTTCAATCGGGGAAGTGAATGTTTGGATTAATTTTTTGGTTACAAAAAAGAAGTCACTGAAAAACCTAAGCCTTGAATGTATAGTTGAATATGGAGAAGCTGCAGATGAAAATGAACTTTGTAACCCACACTTCTCACATGGAATTTTTCATTGTCTACATTCACTTGAGTTGATAAACTATACAATTGATGGTTGGTATGCATTTGAGGGTTGCCAAAACCTCAAAATCCTTAAACTAGAGAGGATACACTTGGATGGTGCAGTATTGATTGGGATTCTAGAGAATTGTTTGGTGTTGGAAACTTTTAGCCTAATTGAGTGCACTGGATTCACGAAACTTATCATTAAGAAATCAACACTTAAAGTTTTACGACTCCAAGATCTATGTGTGGATCATCTAGATATCACTGCCCAAAATCTTGATGATCTATTTCTTGATTCTATATCTTGTCCTGTGAAGAATATAACCATTTTTTCACCAAGGTTGCACAATTTTGAAACTCATTGGTACTCGGTGCTTTCAATTAAAGACTGGAAATGTGTGATGAAAACCAATGAGATTCTTGCCTACTTCATTAACCTCTGGGTAAGTTCTCTATTAATGTTTTTAATACATCTTTTGCATGGCAACATTTTTATGTACTAAGATTCACAACGGTGATTTGAGCAAGAGGAATGATATTTATACGACTATTTTATGACAAACTTTAGGACAACCTTTTCTTCCCTCTTAATTTGGAACAAAAACAATACAGAGAGAAGGAGAGAGTTGTTTCAAAAGTTGTTTAAAAATTGTTGTACAAATATAATTTCACTTTGAATAATTGACTACTTGTTATAATATCATCACATTCTGTATACTTTGGTGTATATTTTCTCTTTCTACATTCAATTCTTCCTCTTTATATATATATATATATATATATATATATATATATTTTGTTCAACCTCAACTCTTCTAATTATTTTGGAACTTTTACTCACGGTTAACACATCAAAATACCCTCAACATTCAACGAAGGTTTTCCATTTTATTTTGGTTAATGTCACCTTTGGAATTGGGATAATAAAGTTGTAATACATGGGTTGTAAACTTGTGTTTGTTATTTGTGACACGCATATACTTATGCAACCCTGTCCGATTGTAATCAATTCTTTAATTTCTAGTTTTTTTATTTATCAAATCTCTAGTTTACTAATATAGGTTTTGATCACTACTTCTATGGTTATTTGATTGTGTTACTAAATACGTCTTCTCTATTTGTTAGATGCAACAAAGTTGTAGCATTTTTCAAAATTTATCAACCTTCTCGATGGACCTGGATTTGAATGATATAGAAGAAGTCATGGATCTTTCTTTTGCTTTGAGATTGTGCACAAGCTTACAAGTTCTAGATATCACTCTACCGGTATGTTATAATGTCATATACTTTGAGCGAAATTCTTAAACCTTTAATTTTGTGGAAAAATATAGAAAATAAAAATTTCATCAATTTTGAGTAGTAAGTTCCCTTGAAAGTCAACATAATATATATATATATATATATATATATATATATATATATATATACACACTCCCTCCGTCCCAAAATATAAGCAAAAATTGGTCAACAAAAGTTAATGTATTTGGTTCAAAATTTGTACCAAATACATCGACTTATGTTGACTCATTTTTGCTTATATTTTGGGACGGAGTAGTGTATATATATATATATATATATATATATATATATATATATATATATATATATATAATCATTTAATTTCATTCTTGTTAAAGGATTAACTCATAGAATTATATTAGGAACTCCTTTTTTGCATAATATTATGCCTATAACTAATATTAATCAACAGGGTATTACTACCTGTATTGATAATCAAAAAATTATTTTTGAATTTATAACTGATCCTCAAACGAAAATCATTAATGAGGTTAAAAATCTTCTTATTAATAAAAAAAACAAATATGTTTTCTTAAAGAAGAAATTAAGATTTTGAATATTGAAGAACATCTTAATAAGGATGATATTAAAAGACACATAAAGTCTTTAGAAAAACAATTTCAGATAGAGATTTGTAATGATGTCCCTAATGCTTTTTGGGATAGGAAAAAACATGTTATTTCTCTTCCTTATTTGGATGATTTCAATGAAAATCAGATTCCCACTAAAGCTGGACCAGCTCAAATGAATCAAGACTATCTTGATCTTTGTAAAAAAGAAATCCAGACTCTTCTTGATAAAAATCTTATCAGAAAATCTAAGTCTCGTTGGAGTTGCACAGCTTTTTATGTTAATAAAGCAGCTGAGAAGGAACGAGGTGTTCCTAGATTTGTTATTAACTATAAACCCCTTAACCAAGTGTTAAAATGGATTAGATATCCTATCCCTAATAAGAAAGATCTTCTTGACAGACTTAATAATTCTGTTATATTTTCTAAATTTGATCTTAAATCTGGATATTGGCAAATCCAGGTTGCTGAAGCAGATAAATATAAAATTGCTTTTACTGTCCCCTTTGGACATTTTGAATGGAATGTTCTACCTTTTGGTTTAAAGAACGCTCCTTCTGAATTTCAGAATATTATGAATGATATATTCAATTTTTATTCTGATTTTATAATTGTTTATATTGATGATGTTCTGGTCTTTTCTGATAATATTGACCAGCACTTTAAACATTTGAAAATTTTCAAAGATGTGGTCAAAAGAAATGGTTTAGTTATTTCTGAACCAAAAATGAAAATTTTCCAGACCAAAGTTAGATTTTTAGGTCATGAGATTTATCAAGGAACTATTATTCCCATCAATAGAAGTATTGAATTTGCTTCTAAATTTCCTGATATTATTATTGATAAAAGTCAACTTCAAAGATTTTTGGGAAGTTTAAACTATGTTTCTGATTACTATAAAGATCTAGCTAATGATACTGCTGTTCTTTATAATAGGTTAAAATCTAAACCTAATCCTTGGACAGATGAGCATACTCAGGCTGTTAAGAGAATTAAGTCTAAAGTTAAATGTCTACCTTGTTTATCTTTAGCTAATTCTAAATATTTCAAAATTGTTGAAACTGATGCCTCTAATATTGGTTATGGAGGTATTCTTAAGCAGGTTAATCCTAACAATTCCAAAGAGGATTTAGTTAGGTTTAATTCGGGGAAATGAAACCCTACCCAAGCCAAATACTCTACTATAAAGAAAGAAATGCTTTCTATTATTAAGTGTATCTTTAAATTTTAGAGTGACTTATTGAATCAAAAATTTTTACTCAGAATAGATTGTAGCTCTGCTAAATCTATTATTGAAAAAGATGTTAAAAATCTTGTTGCAAAACAAATTTTTGCAGGATGGCAAGCTCAATTATCTGCTTTTGAATTTGACATTCAATATATTAAAGGAGAAAATAATTCTCTTGCTGATTATTTAACCCGTGAATTTTTACAGGGCAATGACAACCCCTTATAGGGGAAGAGGTCGTGGCAGAGGCCGCGGCAGAGGAAGGGATGACAGATTGTCACCTCAAAACAACATTCCTCTAATAGGGGACTGGACAACTGTTTCAAGAAAAGGAAAATTTCCTTTTCTTCATCTAAAAAAGAAGAATCTTCTTCATCATCCAGTAAGACAACATCTTATAAGGATATTGCGGTCAATGACCCATCTGTTGAAAAGGTTTCTGAATATTTCGAAACCCCTGTGTCAGAAGATATCATGTATATTGATGATGAAGATCTTAAACTAACCAACAATGATGGTTGGTCCTTGAAAACAAGGTACCTTGAAGATAGAGGTTATCCTGGTCTTCATGGTAAGCCCAGACCGAATCTTGAGATTTTGTTGACAGTTACTGAATCAGTAACCATTACCCACCATTATCAGAATAATAATCCTCAAAGTTTTATAAACTTTTCTAAATGCCACATTAACAAAATATTGTTACCCAGAGAATGGGGTCTTAATCCAAATGGAGAAAAAGCTATTAAGATAGCTGATGGTAATATATTTACTTCAACTATTGGGATTATATCCAGGCCTTTTCTTTGGCATTTTATTACCAGAATCCTAAGAACAGGCATTCTTGGTTCTTTTCTATAAACCCAGATATAGTTAATAAAACTATTCCTAACTGGTTTTATAATTGGTGGCTAAAATTTGGCCCTTCCTTTTTAATTCTTCCAGACAGTATATCTAATAGATATAATGACTGGTGTGATCATAGTCTCCTAATTAAGAAGATTATATCTAAAAATTTGATTACAGGACAATGTCCATTTCTTTTCTTTGCTGAGTTCCAAATTCCTTGGATCTGGAGTTGGACAATCTCTGTATGTAGAGATAAATATAATATTCCTGTCCTTCAAAGAAATTTCTTTACTAAATGGTGGACTAATATGTCACCTGAGGACATCAAGGTTATAAGCCTAAAAATTGATCAAAGTATTGCAGTTGATAAGGCTAATAGTCTTAAAGAACAAAAGTCTCGAGTAACTCCATTAACTCATATGAGAGATTACTTTCAGAGAAAATATCCAAAAGAATCCGAAGAAGAAATTATGACTAGAACTTTGGAATATATGAAGGAGCAATTTCTTAATACTTTTCCTTCCAAAAAAGAAGACTCAATGTCTACTTCATCTCAAGGAACTATGGATGTCCCTGCTGGAGAATCTCAAGCTGAGGAAGAAGCTACCACAGAAGATGTCTGGGACGCTTTAATTATGACCATTGTTCCCTCTCAAGATAGAGGAAAAAGAGTCCAAGACTAAGGAGGTTATGTCGGCATAATGATCCAAGAATAGTGTTAGCAATAATGCTAGGAATCTGCAATTATTTTGCTTCTGTCGCTATCGACTTTTTCTTTTCTTTCTTTTTATAAAGTTGTTTGTCTGTTTTACTTTATTGTAAGTGCTGATGGGGCCCTATGAGCACCCAGCTTCAATTCTGTCGGCAGACTGGCACCTGTCTGTTTTATTTTTCTTTTACTGGCTTAAATAGTAAGCCTTATATCCCTATATAAGGGAAGCTTATTGCCTCATATCAGGCACGCTTTTCTTTTCCATCTTTTGTAATACTCTCCATCTTAATAATATTCTACAACCTTTCCTCATATAATCTTCGATCCGCTGCATTTCATTTCATTTACAAACTTACATTTCAATAACATCGACTTATGTTGACTCATTTTTGCTTATATTTTGGGACGGAGTAGTATATATATATATATATATATATATAGGATTAATTACACATGAATAGTGAAAAAATATTATATTTTTCATTTCTTAAATTGCGTTAGTTTTATTTGGAATAGCATTTTATCTTTTTTCATTTTACATTTTAACTATTATAGACGTAATTGTAAGAGAAATTTTGCTGTTCAGGCTTGTGGTTGTAAAGACTCTGGTGATGGTAGCTCTAATGATAATTGTGCTTTACCATTCGAGAGGCTAGAATTGTGCGACACTATTGATCAAAAGCTGAAGTTTGTATGCATAAGGGGATTTAGAGGGAAAGAGCAAGAAGTGCAATTTACAAAATACCTCATAACAAGAGCCACCATGATGAAGAGGATTACTATAATTTGTAATGATTCAACAGAAGCAGCTGAAAACCTGTTGTCAGTACCAAGAGCTTCCGGTGATCTTTGCATCAATTTGAAGCTCAATGCAAATAATAATATGTGAGCCTTTGTTGTATTTCCCTTGTCTGTTGGGTTATCTTTTCTGGTTCTGGATTTTTACTTTTGTATGGTTTGGATGCTTGTTTTCGTTGTACGTACTGTTCTTAGATTGGGATTCAGACTCTTTGTAATGGGTTAAAGTACTCATTGTATTATGTTTGAATATATTTGTTTTTGTATGATTTGTATGCTTAAGCCACATTCTTGTTGTGGAGTATCTTGTTATGGTAAGCCACATGCTTGTTTGTAAGGAGTAAGGCACATTAGTATGTGATCTTATCGAATCTGCCGAGATCTAGAAGACGACGAACCGTTGGAGAAGAGATAAAATCTTGAAGGTTGACCGGAGCCCATGGAGGAATGGAGGGGGGTGGTACCTATAACGACACTCAAATGCTCAAGTCCATATGTGATTGAGAAGGAAGGCTCGGGTTAGAAGAGAGATACCTTGTGAGGTCTTGATGTTAGCTTTATATAGGCCATGAGGATAGCAGTTGGGCCTTTACCTTGTGGTTGGTTCATGACCCTCATGGGACACAAGTAAGTAGACTAGATGAAGTTATTATTAAATCTATATCCTTCTAAAGGGCGGACTAGGACGATTCCATACTATGGTCCACCTTGACATAAGATGGAAGTCTAGACATTACACTGGTTTGAGCCTCGACTCAGACCGAAATAATATGGTTATGTGTCATTTACTGCTAGAGCAGTAAAGTTGTATCTTTTCCTTCCAATTCAGTAATATCTTGTGATTAGATTAGGGTTTCGGTCAACAAATTTTGAAGACTATATATATGTTTTTCCATTTTAAAAAATATATGAGTTAATGTCATGCATGTAAGGAATATTCATGTCAAAAAAATGCATGTAAGGAATAAAATGTGTGATACAATTTGTGCTGCTATATTCTTAAACCTGATATGATGTATTTATAAATAAAAAAATACACCGCATAAAAGTTATTCTCTTTCAGCAGCACTGACACGCTCCACCACCTTTAACACCAATTAACTATCAGATAAACACCAAGTCGTTTCTAGCATCAAGGTACACATTCAAATCAGATAGGCGTCCATCCTATCTCGGACTTAATTTACCTAAACAAAACTAAACTATGTCGGAAGAACTCTCAAGAGTAAAAACATCAACTAATGGGAGCGCACCACCATAGAACAACACTGAATAGGGGGTATTTTATTTCCCCTAGGCATGGCCATCATATTTTCTCCTTACTATCTCAACTGTTATTTGCCAGCACACTGCCTGACTTTGGCATCATAGTGCCTTTTGTAGATATACCACCACCCTCATTTGGAGAAGGACGAGTCACAATTGATCCAACAGTTGACGTGAATAATAAACCCCCTCCTTAGGAGGTAAACCCAATTTGTTCAAACAACAACAAATCTCGAAACTAAAATTTAGTTTCAAAGACAATAATTTTGTTTTAAAGGGATTTTTTCCAATGTTATCCTATTTTAATAAACTTTGAGTGTGACTTCATTTTTTCGAGAAACCCTCAAATTTTTAGGCCATGCTAACTGGTTTGAAAGATTAGATTGAGAAATGAATTGTTGTTATCGTTAGAATCCTAGAATCATCTTCTTCTTTGATTGCTCTGATTGTGTTTCATTTGTGCTCTAATTTTTCTCTGATCGTACGGTTGCAAGAAGTTAGCCTATATTTGTTTTGTGGTGGAGTCGACTGCAAATTGAGAGGGTCTAACAAACACTAAAAGACATAGTGATAAAAGAAACCCTAAAAGATGATGAAAAGTACATTTCTAGGTATGTTTGTTTACTCTGAAATTTGGTAAACAACCGCTAGTCTGGGTTAATTGCTTGCGAGACCAACTAGTGAATCTCAGGAGCATAGTGCTTTGTTTGAATTCTTTAAGTTATTTGAATGTCCATTACGCATAAACGTTTATTGTAGTTTTGGGGAGAATTAAACATAAAAGTCACTTGGATTGCAAATAACAAGGAAAACAATTTCTTACTAAACAAATCCTCTGTTTCGATCGAAACAAAAATGAACAGAATTTAAATGAGAAGCATTAAACTTTGCATGAAACTTAAAGTTCTTAAAAGATACATTTACATAAAAAAGTAAATTGCATTGAATTGTAAAATATGCTTTACAGAAAAGGATGGTTCACAGATTCATACTTGGATCCCATTTCACTCGTTTCTCTCGATAGCGTGGTTACTTTGAGTTTACAAGGATTTTTGTATAAAATGAATTGCGACCCTTTTTTCTGACTAAAAAACTACTATATATAGACTTTCGAAAATAAACTGCCCTAACGGTCGAACACTATACTACTGCCAAATGTCATGCCACGTACACCCTGCATGCACTTAACTGCTCCTTAGAACGGTTGTATCTCTCGAAGTCGAACTGAGTTTTGTGAAGTTTGTCAGAATTGTGCTAAGTCCAGAACTTTGTTGCTTTGATTCGATCATACGCTAGGTCGATTTACCTTCTGGTTCAAAGTCCTCCTTCTTGCCTTAGCCTTGTATTTGTAAATATTCCCTTGTACCTGTGAACAATTCCAAGATTCTTTCTGCTCTTCGATTAGATAGAATCTTGTAAGATTCCCTTCAGCATTTAATGCATGTTTAGAGCATATTCTTAGTTCATAAAAATATGGGCTAACAAATTGCCCCCAAAAAATGTCTGCTTCGATTAGTGATCGAAGGAAGATGAGAAGTTGACATTTTTTCTTTTTCTACACGTTTACTGAAACGGCGTCATGATGGCACGTTTTACTGTGTAACTGTCATCTCGATTCCCACTACCATCATGAGTTCCAACTTTCTAGGCAAAAGTGGGACACGTGTCACGTCAGGAAGTCGAAGTGACTTTGATTTGACAGACTTTTTATTAATTAAATTTTTTTTTTTTTGAAATCCTATAAATAGGCCAGAAACGGCCATTGAAGAACTTTTTCCAGACGAAAGCTTTTCAGTTCTTGCTTTTTTCGCTCTCTTGCTTCTTACGAATCAAACCAATCCGTTGTTTTCTTCCATAATCGTTTGTTCTTGGATTTCTAGTAAAGAAACCCTTTCCTCAGAATCATTGGCATTGATTCAAACAGTCTGTCATCAAAAACCCTTTTTTCGTAAGAACTGTTCATCTTCTTCTTCGATAATGTCTTCAGAAAACCAAGAAGTTCCCATAGCTGGAAGATGGCCAAGCACTATCACAAATAATGATGGCAAAGATATGGTACCCGAACCTCACGGGGACGCAGCAAAGAAAGCCGTTTGGGAGTTGAACGTAATGATCCCATTTTCTGTGGGCGGCCAGACTTACGCTTTTGGTGGGCCTCTTCCAGACCAGCCAAATCTATCGAAGGCTATGGACAAGGTATTTCCTTCGTTCACAACTTGTGAACCTAGGATATTCCTAAGTGACCCATACAACTTCAATTTTCTAAGCAAACCAAGTAAGCTATTTTGATCAGCTCCTTACGTAGGTAATCTAGATTATATCTCTTGGCTTGATCGAGTCGAAAACGACTATGGAGAGTTTTGGAAAAGACATGAGATTTTCGACCTTATCCAATTTTCCAGGACTGGTCCAGAGTATCGACCAGAGATGATCATTGCTGCTCTACACTTCTTCGAGAGCTCAACCAACACGTTCCAATTTCCTTGTGGGATGCTTACTCCAACCCTCTTCGACGTAGCCGCTCTTACATGCCTTAGGCCTACTGGGGATACTTATGACCCTACCATCACTAATGATGATATCAAGGTTGATTTTAAAGAGGCAACTTTTGCTAAATACATAGCGGAGAATAGGGGTGATGACGATGAAGTATCCTTCGAAGAACATGTTGCATTCCTGACCCTGTGGCTGTCGCACTTTGTCTTTTGTTCAAAATCTCTGCAGGTGGCAAAGAGATTTATTCCTATGGCCCAGCAGATTGGAGAGGGCAGGATATTTGGGCTTGGTAAACTCTTACTGGCCGTTCTCTATGATTCGATTGGGGAGGCCTGCGATGACCTGAAAAAATCGAAGGATGGTTCTTCCTTCCTAGTGTCCGGCCCAATGTGGCTTCTTCAACTGTGGCTTAATGCCACTTTCGAAAAGGAAATGGGACTGTTCATCCCACAAGACTACGTTGAAGAAGTTGCAAATCGTTCTATTGAGGGTCAAAGGGCACTTCGCCTGACGCCCAGGACCTTAGGCCAGAGCCCACAGAGGCTCTTTCTCACGTATATGCAAATCTTCCTGGACTTCAAACACTTCCTTCCACAACATGCCCCCTTCCATAAGAGACAATTTGGTCCGGCTTGGTTTACGGAAGATTTCTCCACCATTGACCCAGACAATGAAGACGAAGTAAACGAAGTATGGTCAGCTTACTTGTATCCTTCCATACTTTCATGTAGGACTGGGGTGAAATCGAACTACCTAGGTTTGGTTGGGTACCAACCTAATCTAGTGTCAAGACAGTTTGGGTTTTCTCAACTTCGACCCAAGAGTATGCTCTCAGACCCCAAACATGTTTTGAGGGGAGCTAACCTCTCAGATAAGCTTTACAAGAGATACCTGAAGTCATCTGAAGAGCTCCTGTTCGAATTACACCCATTCGAATACAGTGCTTCGTTCTTCTGCACCACAGAATTCACAAAATGGTGGGGGAAGCATTTTTCTGGTCACTCAGTGGGAGATACTAAAGCTATGATCTCCAGACTGGAAAGTGGCTTTTCTCAGCCAATCATTGAGAACATTCGTTCGAAGCTCCCTGCTCGAGGTATCAAACTCATTTTTGTCACTTATTGATATATGCTAGTTTCATTTATTTATGCCTTTCGATTTCATCTGTTCAGGCAAAGCACCGATGACAAAGAAAGGTGTAGAAGCATCTCGAGCTGGGGAAAAACCCAAAAAATCAACTGGCATAAAGATCCAGGAGGCCCCGAAGGAGAAACAAGAAAAGGTAACTAATTTTATTTACCTTGTTTTAATTTCCATTTTCTAACTTCTTTCTACTTCGATTATGGCAGAGTCGCAAAAGAGATAGTAGCTCTGAGGCTACCACAACCTCTAAAAAATCAAAGCCTGAGGTCATCTATGTTATAGATGAAGAAGAAGTAAGCCCATTCGAAAGTCTTTCAACTACCTCACTTTTTGATCTAATGTCGATCCCTTTAGCCTTTTCTTATTCTTTTTCTTTTTTCACAGGAAGAGGAGGAAATTCCTCTTATTAGGAAAAGAAAAACGCCCCCCAGCTCAACACCCACCGAGTCCGTCGAACAGACGGGTCTAGGTAGTTCTCAGGCTCAGGGGCCTAAAGAGAAGAAAAGGAAAAAAGACAAGAAAGCCAGGCCTGAAATTTCTGCAGATCGAAAAGCAGAAGAGCATGTTGAGAAGAAGAAAAAGAAAAAGTCTTCTAAGTCTTCAGGAGATCATCCAAAAGCAACTCCTTCTGAATCTCAGCCTGCTTCGACCGAGGTTGATAATCAGGCTGACAAAGAGGATGCTGGAGGGGTTAAGACTCCTGAAGAACTTAATCCAAATCCCATCATTGTAGAGGTTGAGGTACGGTTTTATGCACAAACCTCTTCTTTTATGAATAGGATTGCCTTTGCTAGCATCCTTTTTTATTTCGTTTATATTTCGAATCAGGTGGAAGGTCATGCTGCAGAGGGCGCTTCAGCATGGACAGAAAAAATTCCAAGCCCCCTTATCGAAGAGCCTCCCAGTCCTGTAAGAACGGAAGCTGTTGCTGAGGCAGACCCACAGAAAGAAGACCAACCAGATCAACCAGCTGCGTCTGAGAGTCCTCGTGGTCGGAGGGGCAAATCTGTCGAATCTGAGACTGAGCAACCAGAGGCTGCTGTTTCTACTGAGTCGAGCAAGGGTTATTCGCCCTCCCCTGAGAGGTACCAATTCGATGATGAAGCTATCAAGGAGGCTGAGGTAGGAGGGTCAGAAATCTTGCCGGAGTCTTCAACTTCGAAGCTTTCTGCCAGCTTAGGGTTGCCTGAAGAAGAATTCATGCATATGCAAAGTTCAGACCCTGCAGCTACCCTTCGACTTCTGCTTGCCAGGCAAACCCCTCCTCCGACTTCAAGTGACAGGGCTGTAGTACCCTAATTTTGTCCTAAGCATTTTAAAACAAAAAATCAAAAAAATCAAAGAGGGAGAAAAAAGTCAAAGTCAACAAAAGTCAACAGAAAAGTCAACATTTCAAAAATGCTGACTTCGCACTGCGAAGCTCACTTCGCACTGCGAAGTCTGCGATTTTTCTGCAGATTTTTGATGTTTTTGATTTAATTCCAGATTTTGTTGCATATCATTCCCATATTTATTTTAATCAGCATTCATGGCTATTTGGGCCAAGCAAAACCAGAATTGAAGGACTTGCCATTAATGCCAAGGTTGGAAGCTTTTTCTTCCAACCTAGCATGTGACAAGCAAGTGGGCTTGCCCTTGGGCAGCTCTTGTCCCACCCATGTGACCTGTTAACCACCCCAAGGTTGCCAGCCACCTGCTTGATGACTTTCCTCCTGCTTGCTTCCCCAAAACCAGTCAAACTAGCTGGATTTTCTCACTTGAAAAGCCATGAGTGCCTACCCTGTTTTTGCAGCAGCTTTTCACCCCTCACCCCAGCCATAGATAGCCTTTTTCATCCCTCAATCTCTGCACATTACAGTGCACGTTTTTATTGATCAACCATTGGGATTGCAAGGATTGATCCCCAAGCTTGGCCAATTGCAATTCAGCTTTGTTTTTCATCATTACCTTCTAGAATTAGTTGATTTTGTGGCTGAAATCAGTCAAAGACTTAACCCTTGGCACAAGGCAGAGTTGCCTCTATCCATTAGCATTAAATGCAAAGCCAAATAGCCTGAGATTAGCCCACAAGTCAGCTAGGTTCTAGGATTTTTTTCATCATTACTTGAGATTGCATTTTGGCCTATAAATAGAGACCCAAGGCAAAGGAAAATGCAGCATTGCATAGCATAAGAAAGAGCAGAAAATAGAGCATTAAGAGAGCAAAGAAACACTACTCATTTCAGCCAAACAACCAGAGAAAAAACCAATCAAACACAAAGCTTTACCAAGCTCAAAGTTCATCACCAATATCAAAAACCTTGCAAGAACCTTCAATCAATTCAAATCCATTGCAGCTGGAGCTTTGCTAAGGAGTTCTGTAAGTTTCCAAGTCTTTGTATTGCATTTTTAATTGTGTTTGCATAGCAAATTTTGGTTCAAAACCTCTTGTTTCTAAAAAACCCCTTTTGAATTTCAAAGAAATCCCAAGGTTTTCAAAACATCAAAACTGGTTTGTCCAGTCCTTTTCATCCCAAAAACTCAAAGTTTTTCACTCACCTAAAAGGTCCTGAGTGTGTTCAGAAGTTGTTTCTGAACAAAAGTTCAGAAACAGCTTCTGAACTCAAAAATTCGCATGCTTCGCAGTGCGAAGTCATGGTCGCAGTGCGACCATGACAGAACTCAGAATCTGAGTTTAGGTGTCAAAATGGCCAATTTTTGAGGTTCTAGCCCAAAAGCTCAGAACCTAAGAGTTTTTTAACCCATGTTTTTCAAACCATAACAAGGATTTTGCACAATATTGGCAAAATCACAAGTTCGTATGACATTTTGTGGATAACTTGCAAAACAAGTTATGTTCTCAAACTTTCAAAACAACATGAACAAACCAGCTATGTTCATCATTTCAATCAAAACTTGAACAATAAATATTGTTCATGATTTTCAAAACCCAAAATGAACATACGCCAAATACGTTCGCTTTTCGCAAAATGAGCCGAACTTGTGCTTTTTCTAGCAAAATTGCTAAATCTTTCCAATTTGGGTTTTCAAACCAAATGTTTTGATATACCTTGGGATTTCTAAAAGAATTCTACCCAAAAACATGAATGAAAAAGGGATGGTGTGACGTATGTCTCTCCATTGCCCCGATTGTACGAATGCGTTACGTATGTCTCGTCGTTCGGACAATCGTCATTCTATTTTAAAACGTATCCAACCATAACCAAACCAAACCTTGGCCCCTTATGGTCAATCCGAACCTTTTGGTCCCCCGTGGCCATTAGATTCGATCCCTCGACTTGTTTAAGTTACTCGGTCAATGTTCGACTCGCCCGAGTCCATTGTACCCGTTCTTGATCTCAGTGGATCAATCGAACAATCGCCCGACTCATTGGAGTCCACTCGGTCAATGATTGACTTGTATGAGTCCATTGCACCTCTCTTGGTCCCATAGCGACCAATTCGAACCCTTTTACCCTAACGGACGTACCTTTTAACAATTCTAGTGCGATTCGTAAACAAACGCTTAATAAGTCTCCCAAGCGCGAGCATACAAGCTACGTTTTAATCGCAAGAATTCGGTTAAAACATCGTCCATTTAAAATTAACCAACACATGTACGTTTTTCTACCAAAGAACTACGTACGCTTTGAATTCTCCGACTACCGGGAGATACGTAGGAGCAAGATCGACATCTTGTCAAGCGCAATAATAAAAAACTTTTTTTTCTTTTCTTTCGTTTGTTTTTATCTCTTTTTCCCCCCTTTATTATATTTTGACATAAATAAGCATGCGCGCAAAACATTTAAAAACAATTTAAGCTTTAGCCAAATAGAAGGTTCCCGTTGAGTACAACGGACGTGAGGGGTGCTAATACCTTCCCCTTGCGTAATCGACTCCCGAACCCGACAATGGTTGCGATGACCATCCTTTCCTCATCGTCAAAGGGTTTTATTATCGTTTCCCTTTTTAAACAAAAAAAAACTTAAGGGTTTATCAACGTTCCCTTTACACAAAAACTTTGGTGGTGGCTTCACAAAGGCCCTCCGAGCGTTTACAAACGACCTCGGAGGATTTGCGCGTCTTTTTCTCAGGAAAAAAAACGAGGTGCGCACAGCTGGCGACTTCACTGGGGACCCTTTTCCCACTAGCGAGTCAAGCCTAACCTATTTGGTTTTTAAGCCAATTGTTTTATTTTCTTTGCGTGCCATGCTTATTATTTTATTCATACATGTCATATTTATGCTTTATGTTTATATTTTCTTTATTTTTGCTTTATATTCATATCATATATATATATATATATCAAATGCGGGGGTTACTTGAGTGATGTTACTCCACATTGTTCGGGTTAATGCCGGACGTGTGAGGCTCTCTACCCGAGCTTGAGAAAAAAACTAAGTTAGAAGGAGGTTGTGTGCGGAAGCCCGCGTTGACGTATGTCCGTGAGGTAGGATGCCCAACCCCGCTTAGATGAGATTTTCACATGGAATTAATTGAAGTCATGTCGACGTATGTCCATAGACAACCCTAATTCCATGAGAGGTCTATGACTCTAAGGACCTCTTCTTAGGAGATTTCACCATTTAGAGCCTACATGTGAGGATGGGGGGAAGTTCCGAACCTTCATAAACCATACCCTTGCATATCATTTGCATTCATGAAAGTAATTTTCGCATCATTTTGCTTTATAGGAGTTTAAAAAGAACAACCAAATATTAGCAAAAAGAAATATGGATTCCGGGAACAAAAATACGCTCGCCTTCAAAATTAAAGCTCCTAGGGTGGAAAGCTTATTAGCTCTAAGCAAGAGGCTCTCTTCGGTCAACAAGAACATTTTTGAGGTAAGCTATGGGCTAATCCTTGATCTCCTACCCGTGAGAATAGATTCAACGGCCTTAACCACTTTGGCGCAATTCTTCGACCCACCTCTACGGTGCTTCACATTTCAAGACTTCCAACTAGCGCCAACTTTGGAAGAGTTTGAGAAGATTTTGGGTTGTAGTATGAAGGGTCATGAACTTTATCTCGGTCCGGGAAAAGATCCCACATTTGAAGCCATCGCCGAATCCTTATACCTCGACACCCAAGAAGTGGCATCTAACTTGGAAGTTAGAGGGAACCTTAAGGGATTTTCAAGAAAGTTTTTGGAAGCCAAAGCTCGGGAAATGTTAGCCAACAAAGAGGGAAGGGCATTCAACGCCATCTTAGCCCTCTTAGTCTACGGAATTGTCTTATTCCCCAACATGGATGATTTCGTAGATTTTCCGGCTCTAGAGGTATTTATGACTAAAAATCCGGTTCCTACAATCTTGGCGGATTTTTATCATACCCTCTACTCTAGGCATGAACAAGCAAGGGGACGCAAAATTACTTGTTGCACTCCCGTAGTGCAAATTTGGATAATGTCCCACATGCCAAGAAACCGAGACTTTGTGGAAAACCGGGCCAAGCTCAAATGGTCGCAACGGATGACAACCCTCGCCGAGAAGGACATCCATTGGTTTTCACCAAACTTAGAGGACCCGGAAATTATCCTCAGTTGCGGGGACTTCCCTAACGTACCCCTCATTGGTACTAAGGGATGTATTAATTACAATCCGGTCCTCTCTCTCCGACAACTAGGTTTCTCAATGGAGGATAAACCTAATGACCTTTTGTTGGAAGCTTTCTACTTAAGGGAAGGCGATCAAGACCCGGCATTGCTAGAAAGAATCCGGGGAGCATGGAGCCAAGTACGCAAAGGAAGGGTCGGCAAGAGAAACTGTGTCGCCAAACCCCTTTATACTCAGTGGGTGAAGGAGAGGGTCAAAGCAATCAAGCTACCATTCGTGGTCACAAACCCTCCGAAATCTCCTACACCTAAACCTATTGCAACCATTCCCAACAAAGAAGTGGAGGACCTCAAGGCTAAAATTCAAGAACTCCAAAACAAAAACGGAGACTTAGAATTGAAGCACCTCCAAGCTTTAGGAGAAATTACTAGGACGAAGAGAGATCGTGATGAAGTAACAAACTCTCTCCTAGTGTGCCAAAAACGGCTAAGAATCTCCGAAGGGAAGAGAGATTGGATAGGAGGCGGCTTGGTTAGTGCGGATGCCAACCTTGTGGCCAAGGACGAAGAGTTGGAAAGAATCTTACATTCCAACCAAGAGCTCAAGAAATTCGGCGAATTAGCCATCGAAGCTCAACGGAAATGGAGGTTGAAATTTCAAGAGAAAAATCAACAGCTCCAAGAAGTAGTTAAAGACTACAAAGAGCAGCTTCAAGCCGAACGCGTCCAACGGCAAAAACATGAGAGCCTTTCTCATCAAGGGAGGCTAAAGTGCAATCGTCTCGAAGAAGACATCAAGAAGTTCGAAGAGTACTTCGACAAGATTGCAAGAGCTCACGGGGACCATATTGCACAACTACATGATGAAATTAGAAGTGCAAGAGTCAAGCTAGACCAGCGCAAGGAAGTGATTGAGTATGTATGGCAAGACGCCACCCGATTAAGTGAGGATTTCACTAAATTGGTTGCATTCTCAAATTTGGTAATCACCCAACTTCCAAAGAGGCTAGCGGAGGCCGAGATGGTCATGCCCTACTTTGTCATCCCTATGGAGATCCAGAAGTTTATGAAGTTCTGCAAGGACACCATAGATTTCTATAGGGAGGAGATGAGCAAAGCCGAGAAGCGAGCGGCTATTTGATTTGTAATAGCATTAGTTACACTTTGTAAACAAATGTTATTTAATCAAATATATTTTGAAGCATAATCAATTTCCCGGTCTTTAATATTTCGAATTGCTAATATTAATTGTGCACCTTTAAACTCCTCCATAAAGCAAAGTAAAAAAAAACGCATATTTTGCATACTCATCGCATACATTCATCCACATGCATCTTCATGCATCTTTTTCAAAAAAAAACTCATTCATTTCCCTAAAAACAGTTCAAAGCAATCATAGCCCGAAAACCCCGAAAGCCCTCGGTCCAAGAACCAGATCTTCAACACTCGTACGGAACACGAGCTAACAAACAATGGATCATGGACAATTTGGAACAAACTCAAGCGGCTTTGAGAGAAGAGGTTGATGGAATGAAGGGAAAGATGGATCAGATGCTAGAGCTAATGCAAGCTCTATCGGCTCGAGAAAGTAACCCTCGCCCAACAACGGATGCGGCCAATGTGCAATGGCCTCCTTATGGTTTACCTCTGAATTATACCCCACCATTCGAAAATGAGGGCCAAGGACCACCTCCACCACCGCTCACAATCCCCGTAAGGAATGAAGAGCGTCGTCCTCAAGGAACTTCCACTACTCAGCATGAAGTAATTCCCCATGATGTGGAAAATAGTCAGCTAAGGCAATCTGCTCCCGACACCACCCACCAAGACAACGATACCACCCAAATGTATCGAGTTTTGGAAGAAAGGTTAAAAGCTGTCGAAGGATTCAGTTCATACGGTGCCCACAACGCCTTGGATATGTGCCTAGTGCCCGACGTGGTAATCCCTCCGAAGTTCAAAGCACCGGACTTCGAGAAGTACAAAGGAATTCAATGCCCTCGGAACCATCTAAGGATGTTCTGTAGGAAGATGGCAGCTTACGCAATGAACGAGAAACTCATGGTGCATGTGTTTCAAGATAGTTTAAGCGGAGCGTCCTTGGATTGGTACATGCAGCTCGAGCGTACCCATGTCCAAACTTGGAAGGATCTAGCCGATGCCTTCCTAAAGCAATACAAATATAATTTGGACATGGCTCCAAATAGGATGCAACTACAAAACCTCCTACAAAGAAGTAACGAGTCCTTCAAGGAGTACGCGCAGCGGTGGAGAGAACTAGCTTCTCGTGTACAACCACCACTATTGGAAAGAGAGCTTGTCGACACCTTTATGGGCACACTTCAAGGCCCATATTACGACAAGATGATTGGAAGCACGTCTGCCGGTTTCTCCGATCTAGTCATGGTTGGTGAAAGAATAGAGGACGGAGTAAAGAGAGGAAAAATCCAAGGCTCTCTAGAAGCTCAAAGTGGAGCTAGAAAACCCCCCAACAACTTTCACAAAAAGAAAGAGGGGGAGACAAATGCCGTTCTAGTGGGACCATCTTGCCCACCACCAAATCAAATGCCTCACTACCACTATCCTTATGTGGCAGCAGCAACGGCTCAAGGGCGTTACTCACCTCAAGTGATTCCCGCAACTCCACCTCGACAACCGGTAGTATTACCTCAAAATCAACAGCAGCAACAACAAGGCGGATACCCATCAAGGAATCAAGCGGGCTCGAGGAACAGTTATTATAATAGGCAGTTTGATCCTGTACCTATGCCTTATGGTCAAATCTTGCCATACCTAATCCAAAAGGGTATGGTCGAGACAAGACTATTACCACCATTGTCGCCACCATACCCACATTGGTACGACGCGAATGCCAAATGTGACTACCACGCAGGAACCGTGGGGCACAATGTCGAGAACTGTAGAGTTTTCAAACACAAGGTGCAGGATCTTATTGACAAGAAGCTGTTGTCCTTCAAAGAGGAAAACCCCAATGTAAAGAATAACCCATTACCGGGGCATGCGGGTCCCTCTGTAAATGCGGTGGAGGAACAAGAAGACTTTGGTCCAGTCAAAAGGGTAGCCAATGTTAAGACTCCCCTGTCAACCATAAGGGAGAGCTTAACCGGCTTTGGTTTGTTCGAGGAAATGCACGCCAACTGTGAAGCCTGCAAGGTCAACCCGGACAAGTGCGAAGAGTTGAAGAGTTGTCTCCAAGAGCTAATGGACCAAGGTTGGATCCAAATAGGCTATATAAAGGATGGCACGGACGTTGCTACCTTAGAGTCTCACGACCCAAAACCTCTCGAAATCCCATACCAAAGGAGAGAGGTACCAATGCCTATACAGCCCATAACATTCCATGTACCTGCACCCTTCTCTTTTGAAAGTACAAAGAGGGTACCATGGAATTACTAACCTGTGGCCTATGTGGAAGGAAAACCACTAGCCAAAATTGAGCCCAGCATCACTAACATCACTGGTGTTGGAGGAATAACCAGAAGTGGTAGAGTCTTCGCTCCGAAAGAACTCGGGAAGATGCCAGCCGTACTACCAAAAGAGCCGCTCAAAGAAAAGAGCGTGGAGGAAGAAGAAAACCAAGTGGGGCCTTCTCAAAAGTCAACCCCACAAAAAGAGGCCGAAGAGTTCCTAAGGATAATCCAAAAGAGTGAGTATAAAATCAGTTGACCAGCTAGGTCAAACTCCCTCCAAGATCTCCATGCTATCCTTACTACTCAGCTCGGAAGCACACCGAGAAGCACTACTGCGGATCCTCAGTGAGGCACATGTCACCAAGGACATTCTTGTAGACCAATTCGACGGGATAGTCGGAAATATTACCTCAAGTAGGTACTTGGGTTTCAATGGCGATGAGCTACCCGACGAGGGGCACATTCATAACCGCGCCTTACATATCTCCGTGAAATGCATGGACCACATCCTCTCAAGAGTGCTAGTGGACACGGGGTCATCATTGAATGTCATGCCCAAGACTACCCTCCTCAAGCTATCATGTGAAGGGACAGTAATGAAGCCCAGCGCCTTGGTCGTAAAAGCTTTCGACGGGTCAAGAAGAGCCGTCATAGGGGAGATCGACTTACCAGTCCAAATCGGGCCTAAGGTTTTCACCATAACCTTCCAAGTCATGGATATTAATCCAACATACAGTTGTCTTCTCGGACGACCATGGATTCATGCGGCCAGGAGCCATCACCTCTACTCTGCACCAGAAACTGAAGTTCATCATTGATAACCAAACGATTGTAGTTTCCGGGGAAGAGGACATGATGGTGAGCCATCTCTCATTATTCCGTTACATAGAAACGGATGAAGAAGCTGTGGATGTCCCATTCCAGTCTTTGGAAGTGGCGAATGTCGTGACTTTGAGCTCGAAACCCAAAGAAGAGGCTAGGACAGCCATGTCATCGTGGAGGGCAATAAGAGAGGCCCTAGAAGAAAGCCGACCTACCGGATGGGGCAAGTTAGTGGACATACCGGAGAAGAAGAATCGCTTCGGGTTGGGGTATCATCCATCAGCCGAAACTTTCTCAAAGCCTCCAAAGCAAGGGATCCTCCCCATTTCGGAAACATTCATCAGTGCGGGGTTTATAAATGAAGAGCAAGTGGCTCTACTTGAAGACGTAGATGAAGACGTGCCTGATTTGGTGTACCGTTGCGCTTCGGATGAAGCTTTGAACAATTGGAGGGCTATCGCAATTCCCGAGATCATTACCAGGATTAAGTAATAAAACATGTTTGTTTGTTTTTTTACTTTTAAAAAAAAAAAATCAAATCATTTAGCTCTGCCCAAGGCAAATGATTAGTCGTGTGGGGCCCCCATGTTTTAAAAGTTATTTTCGATCATGAATAAAATCACTCTTTTATGTCCATTTGAGTCTTTTTCTTTTTGCATTTGTTTTAAAAAAAAAATTTTTTACAAAAAGCCTAAAAAAAAAAATCATACTCATGCAGATCTACAAATCCACCCTCCAAAAACAACACTGCCTTAATCCCTTATGACTTCGATTTCCCGATTAATCAAACGGAAGATGATGAAGAGGACGATTATGAACCGCCTGAAGAATTGTCCAGACTTGCAAATCAAGGGGATAGGGTAATACAACCTCACCAAGAATCAGTTGAAAAGGTCAACTTGGGGACCGAAGAGGATAAGAAAGAGGTCAAGATAGGAGCCTCCCTGCACGAAGGATGTGAAAGGAAAGTTGATTAAAGCTCTGCAAGAGTACGTGGACGTATTCGCTTGGTCGTATCAAGACATGCCGGGTTTAGACCCTAACATCGTTGTACACAAGCTGCCTACTCAAGCCGGAATGCCCGCAAGTGAAGCAGAAATTGAGAAGAACTCGACCCGATATGGCTCTCAAGATCAGAGAAGAGGTCAAAAAGCAATTCGATGCCGGCTTCTTAGCCGTAACCAAGTATCCAACATGGGTTGCCAACATTGTGCCAGTTCCGAAGAAGGATGGCAAAGTTAGAATGTGTGTGGATTATCGGGACTTGAATAGAGCAAGCCCAAAGGATGATTTCCCGCTACCACACATCGACATATTGGTGGACAACACAGCCCAATTCTCAGGTCTTTTCCTTTATGGATGGCTTCTCGGGATATAACCAAATCAAGATGGCTCCAGAGGACATGGAGAAAACTACATTCATCACTCCAGTGGGGACATTTCTGCTATAAGGTAATGCCTTTCGGATTAACAAATGCCGGGGCAACATACCAAAGAGCAATGGTGACTCTTTTCCATGACATGATCCATAAGGAAATTGAGGTCTACGTTCGACGACATGATTGCCAAATCCCAAACGGAGGAGGATCATCTAGTCCATCTACAAAAGCTTTTCGAACGCCTAAGAAAATTCAAGCTGCGCTTAAATCCTAACAAGTGCACATTTGGCGTTAGATCCAGGAAGTTATTGGGCTTCATCGTCAGCCAAAGAGGTATTGAAGTGGATCCCGATAAGGTAAAGGCCTATCCAAGACATGCCAGCGCCAAATACCAGAGAAAGAAGTCCGGGGTTTCTTAGGAAGATTGAACTACATCGCCAGGTTCATTTCACACATGACAGCTACCTGCGAACCAATCTTCAAACTGCTAAGGAAAAACCAAGCCGTTCATTGGAATGAGGATTGCCAAGAGGCGTTTGACAAGATCAAACAATACCTGCAAGAACCACCAATTTTAATACCTCCGGTTCCGGGTAAACCCCTCATCTTATACCTAACCGTACTTGAAGGATCAATGGGTTGTGTGTTAGGACAACAAGATGAAACGGGAAGAAAAGAGCACGCAATCTACTACCTAAGCAAGAAGTTTACCGATTGTGAAACAAGGTATACTTCACTTGAAAAGACTTGCTGCGCTTTAGCATGGGCTGCTCGACGCCTAAGGCAATACATGTTGACCCATACAACTTGGTTGATATCGAAGATGGATCCCATCAAGTACATCTTCGAAAAAGCCTGCCCTCACAGGGAAGATAGCCCGTTGGCAAATGCTGCTGTCTGAGTACGACATCCAATATGTTGCTCAAAAAGCCATCAAAGGGAGTATTTTATCCGAGCACCTTGCTCACCAACCATTGGAGGATTATCAGTCCATACAATTCGACTTCCCGGACTGAAGATGTCGTAGCTTTGAATGACGAAAAGGGTCACAAGCGATGAATGAAGGGCCAGAACCGAGAGCTCGATGGAAGCTCGCTTTCGACGGCGCCTCAAATGCCATGGGGCACGGAATCGGAGCAGTTTTAATCTCCCCAAGAAATGGATACCAACCCTTCACAGCAAGGTTATGCTTTGACTGCACCAATAACATGGCAGAATATGAAGCATGTATCCTAGGCCTCGAAGCAGCAATTGATCTAAGGATCAAAAACCTTGAAGTATACGGTGACTCAGCCTTAGTCATCTATCAAGTCAAAGGAGAATGGGAGACAAAACATCCCAATTTAATTCCCTACCGAGCCCGGGTTGTAGAGTTGATTAAGCATTTTGGTGAAATCAGCTTCCATCACATACCTCGAGAAGAAAACCAGGTGGCGGATGCTTTGGCTACATTATCATCAATGTACCAAGTAAATTTCCTACAACGAGGCACCAATCATAAGATGGATCGTAGAGACAAACCAGTTGTATGTGCATCAGTCGAAGAGGGACTTGACGACAAACCTTGGTTCTACGACATCAAGCGATATCTCGAAGAGCAAGAGTATCCAGAAAATGTCTCACACACCGACAAGAGGACCCTCAGAAGATTGGCATCCCAGTTCTTCCTCAGTGGAAATACCCTCTACAAAAGAAACTATGACATGGTCCTGCTCAGATGTGTGGATAAACATGAAGCGGACATGCTCATCAAAGAAATCCACGAGGGATCTTTTGGAACCCATGCCAATGGGCATGCAATGGCAAAGAAAATCTAAGGGCGGGCTATTATTAGGCTAACCATGGAAGCTGACTTGTTTCCACTACGCCAAGACTTGTCATAAGTGCCAGATTTACGCCGACAAGGTGCATGTGCCGCCAACTCCACTGAACGTCATGACTTCACCTTGGCCATTCTCTATGTGGGGCATAGACATGATTGGAATGATCGAGCCCAAAGCGTCAAATGGACATCGCTTCATCCTCGTTGCCATCGACTACTTCACCTAAATGGGTAGAAGCAGCTTCGTATGCAAAAGTGACCAAACAAGTGGTAGCCCGATTCATCAAAAAGGAAATCATTTGCCGTTACGGTCACTCCCCACAAAATCAATCACCGATATGGGGCAAACCTGAACAACAAGAAAATGAAGGGTTGTGCAAAGATTTCAAGATTGAGCACCATAATTCCTCCCCTTACCGACCAAAGATGAATGGTGCGGTAAGAAGCAGCCAATAAGAACCATAAAGAAGATCATCCAAAAGATGGTAACAACATATAAGGATTGGCATGAGATGCTTCCCTTTGCGCTACATGGCTACAGAACAGCCATTCACACTTCAACTGGGGCAACCCCTTTCTCCCTAGTATACGGTATGGAAGCTGTTCTTCTCGTAGAGGTGGAATTCCTTCGTTAAGGGTCTTGATGGAAACCAAGCTAGAGGAAGCTGAATGGGTCCAAACAAGGTTCGACCAACTGAATCTCATAGAAGAAAAGCGTCTGACGGCAATATGTCACGGACAACTCTATCAAAGGAGGCTCAAGAGGGCATTCGACAAGAAGGTCCGTCCTCGAGAATTCAAAGAAGGAGACCTAGTGCTCAAGAAGATATTACCTATCCACAAAGATCCCCGCGGGAAGTGGACTCCCAGCTATGATGGGCCGTATGTGGTAAAGAAAGCTTTCTCAGGCGGAGCCCTGATCATCACCACTATGTACGGAGAAGAGTTCCCACTCTCAATAAACTCCGATGCAGTCAAGAGGTATTATGCCTAAGAAAAAAGAAAAAAAGAGCTGGCTAAATCGAAAACCTGAAAGGGCGGTTTAGGCAATAGAGAGCGTCCTGCTAGATCGAAAACCTGAAAAGGCGGTCTAGGCAAAAATTAAGGACATCAAAAAAGGAAATATACCCCGGTGGATTGAAAACTCGAAAGAGCGGTCCAGGCAAAGTTAGGGGTTAATAAAAGAAGAAAGGCAATGACTGCAGCATCCAAGCTCCGGACAAGATTCAAGAGGAGAAGAATCGGTCTCGTCATCATCTTCCAAAAAAAAAACAAAACAAAAAAAATCTCGAAGTCATAAGGAAATAGCATGTGTTGTGTCAAAACCAACAATTTTCTTTTTGCTTTTTTCTTGTCTTTCTCTATCTCACTTCTCACTTTGTGTACTTTTTACCCTTTCAAGAAGTCAATTCTGCATTGAATAAATTTCCTTTTGTTATTTTATGTTCTCAGTAGCGCATAAAATTTTGTTTTATTCATGATGAAAAATGCTTTAAAACATGGGAAATAAACAAAAGAAATTTCTTCCAAAAAAAAGAAAAAGCAAACAAACGTTGTTTTATTTGAATTTGTGTAAATTTCGAAGGAATTGCGGTAATTCCCACCAAATATTGCCGCCAAAGGACTTTGCTCTTCAGCAAAGGCAAGTGCGTAGCTCACGACACGCGGAGCGCAAAAGCCCCAAGGGTTAAGAGGAACAAATTCCCCAGTAAGCACCCTAAACATCCAAACACCAAACAAGGCTAGATATCGATCATGCTTCCAAAATGATCCTTATATCCCCATGAGCCAAACCTCATTGACACCCCCAGGGAGTCTCAACCCCAAACAAAAGGTCCAATCATTATTGGCAAACCCACACAAATCCCCAGGACAAGCCCGAACTACACCGGTTTTGATCCCATTCGGGTATGTAGGCAAAGGACATTGTCCTTCCAAACCAACCAAACAAAACAAACAAAAAGACCAATCATCATTGGCACAACCACAACCAAGACCGACCTTACTCGGCACCCAACCAGCATATCACACATATCATGCATAGCATAATTCATGCATCATGTCAATATCATTCATGCATGCATATACAAATCATTCATACACATGCATTTCATTTCATAAATCATGCATCCCTCAACAAAGACTCTCCAGTGAGTATCACATATTCACCAACATCCATCAACAGTTAAGTAAGCGTTCCCCAGTGAACCTCCTTCACTAACTGTCCCCAATTCCCCAGAAGGAATCTTTGTTTGAAACTATCTCATATCATAGTACATTGCATATCACTGCATATCATACTGCATAACATGCATCATACAATCATGTTCTCCAGTTCAACCAGGGGCACCTATTTAGGGTAAGACCATACTCGTTAGGAATCGACCCTTCAGTGAAAGTGCCTGAATAAGATTACCTAGCTTAGGTATCGACCTCTAGTGAAAGTGCCTAGATAAGATCACCTCCCCCAGTGTATCGACCTTCAGTGTTAGCGGCTGAATAAGATCAACAGCTCGTTAGGTATCGACCTCTAGTGAAAGTGCCTAGATAAGATCACCCCCCCCAGTGTATCGACCTTCAGTGTTAGCGGCTGAATAAGATCACAGCTCGTTAGGGAATCGACCTTCAGTGAAAGTGCCTGAATAAGATTACTAGCTTAGGTATCGACCTCTAGTGAAGTGCCTAGATAAGATCACCTCCCTCAGTGTTATCGACCTCTAGTGAAAGCGCCTAGATAAGATCACACCCATCCTCAGGAATCTACCTTCAGTGTAAGCAGCTGAATACGATTACCTTCATCCCCAGTGGATCTACCTCCAGTGTTTAGCAGCTGGGTACGATCGACCTTTCAAAATCATTGCATGTGCATATTTTACCTCTTACTACAAATTTTTTTCATTCCCGCGAAGGACAAAATTCGGGGTCCTTCTTTACTTAATTGATCTTCGCAAAGAGTTCATGAGATGCCCCCGGCACTCACGCACTCTATGCGAAGACACAATTAAGTAGGGGCAGCTGTAGTACCCTAATTTTGTCCTAAGCATTTTTAAAACAAAAAATCAAAAAAAAAAATCAAAGAGGGAGAAAAAAGTCAAAGTCAACAAAAGTCAACAGAAAAGTCAACATTTCAAAAATGCTGACTTCGCACTGCGAAGCTCACTTCGCACTGCGAAGTCTGCGATTTTTCTGCAGATTTTTGATGTTTTTGATTTAATTCCAGATTTTGTTGCATATCATTTCCATATTTATTTTAATCAGCATTCATGGCTAATTGGGCCAAGCAAAACCAGAATTGAGAGACTTGCCATTAATGCCAAGGTTGGAAGCTTTTTCTTCCAACCTAGCATGTGACAAGCAAGTGGGCTTGCCCTTGGGCAGCTCTTGTCCCTCCCATGTGACCTGTTAACCACCCCAAGGTTGCCAGCCACCTGCTTGATGACTTTCCTCCTGCTTGCTTCCCCAAAACCAGTCAAACTAGCTGGATTTTCTCACTTGAAAAGCCATGAGTGCCTACCCTGTTTTTTGCAGCAGCTTTTCACCCCTCACACCAGCCATAGATAGCCTTTTTCATCCCTCAATCTCTGCACATTACAGTGCACGTTTTTATTGATCAACCATTGGGATTGCAAGGATTGATCCCCAAGCTTGGCCATTTGCAATTCAGCCATGTTTCTCATCATTACCTTCTAGAAACCTTTGATTTTGTGGCTGAAATCAGTCAAAGACTTAACCCTTGGCACAAGGCAGAGTTGCCTCTATCCATTAGCATTAAATGCAAAGCCAAATAGCCTGAGATTAGCCCACAAATCAGCTAGGTTCTAGGATTTTTTCATCATTACTTGAGATTGCATTTTGGCCTATAAATAGAGACCCAAGGCAAAGGAAAATGCAGCATAGCATTGCATAGCATAAGAAGAGCAGAAAATAGAGCATTAAGAGAGCAAAGAAACACTACTCATTTCAGCCAAACAACCAGAGAAAAAACCAATCAAACACAAAGCTTTACCAAGCTCAAAGTTCATCACCAATATCAAAAACCTTGCAAGAACCTTCAATCAATTCAAATCCATTGCAGCTGGAGCTTTGCTAAGGAGTTCTGTAAGTTTCCAAGTCTTTGTATTGCATTTTTAATTGTGTTTGCATAGCAATTTTGGTTCAAAACCTCTTGGTTCTAAAAAACCCCTTTTGAATTTCAAAGAAATCCCAAGGTTTTCAAAACATCAAAACTGGTTTGTCCAGTCCTTTTTCATCCCAAAAACTCAAAGCTTTTCACTCACCTAAAAGGTCCTGAGTGTGTTCAGAAGTTGTTTCTGAACAAAAGTTCAGAAACAGCTTCTGAACTCAAAAATTCGCATGCTTCGCAGTGCGAAGTCATGGTCGCAGAGCGACCATGACAGAACTCAGAATCTGAGTTTAGGTGTCAAAATGGCCAATTTTTGAGGTTCTAGCCCAAGAGCTCAGAACCTAAGAGTTTTTTAACCCATGTTTTTCAAACCATAACAAGGATTTTGCACAATATTGGCAAAATCACAAGTTCGTATGACATTTTGTGGATAACTTGCAAAACAAGTTATGTTCTCAAACTTTCAAAACAACATGAACAAACCAGCTATGTTCATCATTTCAATCAAAACTTGAACAATAAATATTGTTCATGATTTTCAAAACCCAAAATGAACATACGCCAAATACGTTCGCTTTTCGCAAAATGAGCCGAACTTGTGCTTTTTCTAGCAAAATTGCTAAATCTTTCCAATTTGGGTTTTCAAACCAAATGTTTTGATATACCTTGGGATTTCTAAAAGAATTCTACCCAAAAACATGAATGAAAAAGGGATGGTGTGACGTATGTCTCTCCATTGCCCCGATTGTACGAATGCGTGACGTATGTCTCGTCGTTCGGACAATCGTCATTCCATTTTCAAACAGTATCCAACCATAACCAAACCAAACCTTGGCCCCTTGTGGTCAATCCGAACCTTTTGGTCCCCCGTGGCCATTAGATTCGATCCCTCGACTCAGTTGAGTCACTCGGTCAATGTTCGACTCGTCCGAGTCCATTGTACCCGTTCTTGATCTCAGTGGATCAATCGAACAATCGCCCGACTCATTGGAGTCCACTCGGTCAATGATTGACTTGTATGAGTCCATTGCACCTCTCTTGGTCCCATAGCGACCAATTCGAACCCTTTTACCCTAACGGACGTACCTTTTAACAATTCTAGTGCGATTCCGGAACAAACGCTTAATAAGTCTCCCAAGCGCGAGCATACAAGCTACATTTTAATCGCAAGAATTCGGTTAAAACATCGTCCATTTAAAATCAACCAACATGTACGTTTTTCTACCAAAGAACTACGTACGCTTTGAGTTCTCCGACTACCGGGAGATACGTAGGAGCAAGATCGACATCTTGTCAAGCGCAATAATAAAAAAACTTTTTTTCTTTTATTTCGTTTGTTTTTATCTCTTTTCCCCCCTTTTATTGTATTTTGACATAAATAAGCATGCGCGCAAAAACATTTAAAAACAATTAAGCTTAAGCCAAATAGAAGGTTCCCGTTGAGTACAACGGACGTGAGGGGTGCTAATACCTTCCCTTGCGTAATCGACTCCCGAACCCGACAATGGTTGCGATGACCATCCTTTCCTCATCGTCAAAGGGTTTTATTATCGTTTCCCTTTAAACAAAAAAAAAAACTTAAGGGTTTATCAACGTTCCCTTTACCACAAAAACTTTGGTGGCGGCTTCACAAAGGCCCTCCGAGCGTTACCGAACGACCTCGGAGGATTTGCGCGTCTTTTCTCAGGAAAAAAACGAGGTGCGCACACTGACCACCTTTTAAGGAGATGTGTTGCTAAAGAGGAAGCCAAAGACATCATGTGGCATTATCACAATTCGCCATATGGTGGGCATTTCAATGGTGAAAGAACTGCAGCAAAGGTTCTTCAAGCAGGCTTTTATTGGCCCACTCTATTCAAAGACGCATATGAACATATTGAAAGTTGTGAGAGTTGCCAGAAAACTGGAGGAATTTCAAAAAGAAATGAAATGCCTCTGCAAAGCATCCTTGAAGTCGAAGTTTTTGACTGTTGTGGTATTGACTTTGTTGGGCCATTTCCTTCCTCCTTGGCCAATGAATATTTTGGTAGCTGTCGACTATGTGTCTAAGTGGGTAGAGGCAATCACATCCCCAAAAGTTGATAGCAAAACAGTGGTCAAATTTCTCAAAAGAAATATCTTTTCCGTTTTGGAACTCCAAGAGTGCTCATAAGTGATGGAGGTTCTCACTTTTGCAACTCACAATTGGCAAAGCACTTGAGCACTATGAAGTTAAACACAAGGTCGCTTCACCATATCATCCACAGACCAACGGTCAAGCTGAGGTATCCAACCGTGAATCAAAAGAATCCTTGAGAAGACCGTATCATCATCAAGGAAGGATTGGTCAATGAAACTTGATGAAGCATTGTGGGCCTATAGGACCGCATACAAAGCTCCTACGGGTTTCACACCATTTCCGTGGTGTATGGGAAAGCGTGCCACTTGCCGGTAGATGTTAGAACTAAAGCGTTTTGGGCGCTAAAATTTTTAAACTTTGACCAAGAGCAAGCGGGGGAGAAAGAGAAAGCTCCAAATGAATGAAACTGGAAGAAATGAAGACCAAGCTATCAATCATCCAAGCTCTATAAAGAAAAGGTCAAGAGGTATCATGACAAAAAGATCATGAAGAGGCATTTCAGGCCCGGTCAAATGGTTTTGCTGTTCAATGCAAGATTGAAGCTATTCCGGGTAAATTAAAATCAAAGTGGTCCGGCCCTTTCATGATAAGGAAGTCAGGCCTTATGGAGCGGTGGAGCTGGAAGATCCTATCACCAAAGAAAGCTGGACGGTGAATGGACAGCGATTGAAACCATACTTTGGCGGTTGAAGTTGTTCGGCACACGACAACAATTTCACTCATTGATTCATAATCAAACATGAACAGGCGTCGATCTAATGACGTTAAACAAGAGCTTGTTGGAGGCACCCCAATTTTGTAAGTATTTTATTGCTTGGCATTTTAGATTAGGTCACATTGCACTCAAAAACAGAAACTAGTACAGAAACCAGAACAACAAAATTTTACCTGTCATAACTCGCCCAGCGATGATAAATCTCGCTCAGCGAAGATTACATGTGTCTTTGACCAGATTTGACTTATCTTAGCTCGCTTGGCGAGCAAAATCTCGCTCAGCGAGATTGTTTAATATGACAGTTACGATTTCCCAAGCCAATAACCCCTCTTAATCCCATTAATGCCTCTCAACTGTCCCTAACCACTCATATCCTTTCCAAAATCGGGTTCTCTTCTTTTCTCTTCACATTCCACCTTATCAACCAAAATTCTTCCATTTTTCTCTCAAAAAGCCAAACCCAAACTCATCCAAGTCAAGATTAAGCACTTTCACTGCATAACATCACTTCATCTTGCATCAAATCAACAGGTTTGAGTTTCTTTTCTAGATTTTTCAAAAATTCGAAATGGGTTTAGTTTTTGGATTTAATAGAATAGCTTTGAATTTGTGTGATATAGGGATTAGTTTGCTGGTTAGATTCGAATTTGT
>CM031372.1:76278715-76442381 GCA_018208015.1 Medicago ruthenica | reverse complement strand
GGATATGCTCAGAAGTTCCTCAGTAGAAATCTTGAAAAAGCCCCGATATTTCAAATTTGAGGATGCCAAGTGATCTCCCATAACGAGCTTGGAAGAAAATCCTCCGGACTGGTCACTAAAGATCCTAGCTTCCTTAAGTTTGTCAAATCCGAGCTTTTTGAGTTGTATTTCTGAGTATTTCTCTCTGCGAAGTTCATTCCTACGATGTTTACAGAACTTATCTAGGTCCTTCGATACTTGATAAAAAATGTTTATGAAAGAATGCATGTATGCATGATTATGCTAAAGAAACGGAGAAAACATGGTGAGGTTGAGTCCATAATGTTGGAGTTGAGGGTAAACATGCCATTTGGTAAGGACTATGGTTTCACATGTACCTGTATCACGGGTTCTACCAAGTTCCCAAAGTCCTCAACCCCTTGCAAATATCGTCGGGTTACGAGATTGACTCCCGATCCGATAATATTTGTAAGTAAGTCTCGTTTGAGTGTAGTATCGCGTATCGACTAATTCAAGATTACTCTTGGTTAGCCACCGCACTACGTCCTAAAAGGCCAAGATGGGTTAAAGGTGACTAAAGGTCCTCAACTTCATAGGTCACTTGAAAATATCAATGCCGGACACGACTTACTCATGCCAACATAGTAATACTTCCAAGATTCCTCCATTGAGTGGGGTTATCACATGTGCCACATCCGAAATTTACCCTCGGAAAGACACTATGATTATACCGCCGTCCTATCTTATGTTTCCCTCAAGTCCGGGTGTAGGACTTATCTCACCACTCACGTAAAAAGATAAACACTTAAGCACATATTTACAATTACAAATAATAACAAAGCATAAAGATAAAGAAAAACAAGATAGGTTTAACCCACTTAGGATTTTGGTCCCCAGTGAAGTCGCCATTTTTCTGTCGCGGTGATTTTTGGATATCAAGCTATTGATTAGCGTTGACTCGCAATTTAGGTTTCACCACCGATCTTTTATTTTTCCGAGGAAAAGGGAGAAAGTTCGAAAAAACCCTATATTTTAGAGATCAAAGGTCCGGGGGTTGGTTACGCAAAGGGAAGGTATTAGCACCCTAAACGTCTATAGTACTCTATAGGAACCTCTTGCTTATTTTATCTTTATGCTAAATTAATTATTTGTTTGTGAAAAATGAAAACTTAAGTGTAAAAGGACTAAAGTGATGAAAAAGAAAGAAGGAAAATGTTTTTGTTACTTTTATTGATTTGGAAAGACAAAGTCTTTTGCCTACGTACCCGAGCGGGATCAAAATCACGTAGTTCGGGGTAAAAAGCAGAGTGATTTGTTTTAATTGATTTTAAAAGTTTGAAAAATGATTTGAGAAGGATAAGAGGCCGAAAGGCATAGAAGAAATAAAAAGAAGTGAGTTTGGTTGATTTTAATTTGAAGAAAAAAAGTTTTGATTGATTAAAGATTAATTGGAATTTGATTAAGAAAGAAAAGATAATAATTTTTTTGAAAATTTGATTATAAAATATTTTTGGATTTTGACTTTTTTGACTTTTTTATGAAAATTTTGATTAGGTCCTAAGGTCCTGAGACTAAATTATGCTGAGAAAAATTAAACGCGCCGGATCCCTCAAAATGACGTTGGATCAAGTGAGGGTCCTTTTCCTCAGATACGGCCCAAATTACAATATCGTCCTTGGCATGAAAAATAAATGTGAGTGTCGGTGCATATTCTCATTTATATTTATTATTTACATTGGACCTAGATACATTCTAATGGCAATAAAATAAATGACAAAAATAATAAAAAAAATAAAATAAAATTGCAATTGCATTAAAGTAAATATGCTAAAAAGAAATAAAAAAAAATGCATGAAATGCAATACAATAAATAAATATGGTGCATAAAGTAAATAAAGAAAATAAAAATGCAAGGCATAAAATAAATATGATGCTGAAAATAAAATAAAAAGAAAATAAAAATGCAAGGCGTAAAATAAACATGATGCTAAAAATAAAAAAATGCAAGACAATAAAATAAATATGATGCATAAAATAATAAAAAAAAATAAAAATAAAAATAAAAATGCAAGACATAAAGTAAATATGGTACTGAAAAATAAAATGCTTGACTGAAAATTAACCATGGTGCTGAAAAATCTTATTTAATATAAGAAAATCCTATGTTGTGGAAAAGCCATTTTTGCCCATCCTTGTAATTGTGACACGTGTCTGTTTTAAGGGTAAAACAAGTCCAAAAGATACTTTATGCAACCAAATGTGACTGGTTACCATAGTTACACGTGTCTGAATAGCTTTGTTTGCAACCAAAAGATACTTCAAATTTCAAAACTCCCCCCTAAATTTTAAAACATGAATTTTTTGAAACCATATATTCAAACCCACTTTCACTCTTTTGTCATTCTCACTTTTCAAACTTTCTAATCTCCATCTTCTCTTCAAATTTTCTAATCTCCATTAGAAAATGTATTTTCTGGGTTCTCTTCATATATTATTTCTTTTGCAGGAAACTTCAAAGCTATTCATTTTTCAACTGAGCAAGTAGTTAAAGTCCTGTAAAAAAAAATAACTTTTCAGATCTACAAGGGCATTTGATGTCTAAAATTTACTCTTTTCATTATCTAACATGTACCTGTCCTTCAATTTTCTGATCTTCATTATTTGTATTTATCTTCAACTACAATTTTTTGATCTAGAAATGTTATTGCAGGAAAGTTGAATGGAGTTCTTGTCTCTTTAGTAAACTACAAAGAAAGGAGACACAAGTAAGTAAATATGTTAAGTATTAATTTCTTGCTGGAAATGATGAATCAGTGTCTTGTATGTTGCTAATAAAACTGAAAAATATGTTATTTTGCAGGAAAGTCCATTCATGTTCCTGTCACTTCAACAAACTACAAAAAAAGACATGCTTAAAAAAACGATGAAGAAACAACAGCAAGAGTTTGATTACTATATGTTTTTTGTGTGATTATATACTGTTATGATGAATACAGTAGCCGAAGCCACCTAAGAGGCTAAGACAGCAAACCATATAGTGATTAGGGTGTTTAAGTATGATGTTCAACTATAGTGATTAGGGTGTTTAAGTATGATGTTCAACTGTAATATGAACGCTTCCGTTTCTGTTCTTGTATTTGTAGGTATTGGAATGTGTCCATGTGATGAACTAAGGCACTTTGTTACAGTCAAAATTTTAAGACACACCACTTGGTTGACAAGTGATGAAGGCAAGGCTTATGGATTACTTCACCCTATTCATTGAATCAGTGAGATGGACTTGCACAATGTTACATTTGAGCTTGACTCCAAAGCAGCGGTGGACCGTTCCAATCATTCATCTAGAGATTTAATGGAACTTTGGTCCACTGTTAGTGATTGTAAAATGGCTAAATTGAATCTCTTTTTTGCTTTTTGTTGGAAAAGGCCAAAAATTTATTAAGAATGAAACGGTACCAAAGGTACCAAAACATGATACAAGGTTGATAATTGACAAAAAAATACAGTAGCCGAAGCCACCTAAGAGGCTAAGACAGCAAACCAGACTCAACAGGAATGATATGGAGCCTAAATGTAAATTGAACAACATACTAGAAAATAGATACAGAGTGCACCAGCTTGTATACCAAACCGAACCAAAACCAAAAGGAGCAACAAACGAGCCGAACGAAACATAGAGCTGATGAACAACACAGATTGCATCAAACCTCAAAAATCCAACGCCCCCAGAGATCCTATCTGGAAAACACATTGTCATCAATTTGCTGCAGATTCAAAAATTGGCAGCCGATTAAGTTTAGTTACACACTTGAAGGACAAAAGGCACCAAAGCTACACACCTCTCAGAGCTCCAAATAACACCAGAACCACCTAATATCAAGTAGAGTAGAGCTCGCAACACTCTCTAACACCCACTCTCTTATTGGCTTAAATCCAGGTGGGTCTCACACTTTGGAAATGGTCTCACTTAAAGTGGTGGGACATACATCGATTTATCGAATGAGGGAGTAAGTGTAAGAGAGTGTCCCTAGCATTTCTCTATCAAATATGTCGTTTCCAGTCTCTTAAACTATGAGAATGAGACCTGATCTGATCACCCAAACGCCAATACCACACAAAATGCACAGACAATCAGAAACAAGCACCAAATGTAATAAGGTCAACTACTACAGTGCTATGAATTTCCCAGATAAACAAGACTCTGCATCAAGCCACACAACATCCCTAGCAATGAGCCAATGACAACAATATCAGACTGCAACCAGTTAAAACCAAACCTGCTCTAACTGGGGCGAATCCGCACCTGCTTCTGAAAAAATGCTCAAACAGAACTACTCCAATACTAACATTGACAGCAAGAACCAAGTGAAAAACAAAAGCTTTTTAAATGATCCAACAAGACTCCAAAACTAAAGCCTGCCTCCAGACATAATACAACTGAGGCATAATACAACTGAGGCATGCCCTTGGATCCTCCTCTATTTAGGATTTTAATTATTAAAAATAATAAATATGTTGACTTCAGCTCTAGGTAAGTGATGTGGTGACCTCAAAGAGTAGTTTTAAAAGGAATGTCAAGTTGCAAGGGAGGAATTTTTGAAAAAAGAACCAATGGAATAAAATCCAAGCTTGCCCAAATGTTTAAGTACAATAAGAACAAATATGCATATAATTACATATTAGTACTGATAAATTGTCAAAAAATTACCAAGTCATCACCAGATTTAAAAGAATAGTACTGAACAGCTTCAGAAGCAAGTTATTCCAAACATGATTAGAAGTACTGAAGCTTCAGAAGTACTGAACAGCCATTTATAGAAGTACTGAAGCTTCAGAAGTACTGAACAGTACCCTTATCAACTAATCTCATGGTTCTAAATTACTGCTTCAGAAGTACTGAACAGCTTCAGAAGTACTGAATGAGCAAGTCTGAAGACATGCCTCTGAAGTCCGATGCTATGCTTTTGAAGTCTGATGATATGCCTCTGAGTTTGAAGAACTTCAGACTCTGAAAGAGTTCAAGTCTGAAGAACATCAGACTCTGAGTTCAAGTCTGAAGAACATCCCAACCTTCTTCACCTTCCTCGCGCTGACGCTCGAGCTCGAACTCTCGCCGCATTGCGTTGAATCAACGATTGGATTCAAAACGACACCGTTTTGAGTACGAAACGCGACGGTGTTGTTGTCGTTGAAGAATTCGCATCGGTCGTTAAAACGCGTGTCGTTTTGATGCGGAGGGGTTACTGTGAGAACGGTTGAGAGAAACCCACAGAGTTTGTGGTTTGAGAAAGGGTCGTTGGCGGTGGACATTGGTGGAGGAACGGAACACTAAAACGACGCCGTATTGATTTTGTGAATATGGTTTTTGATTGAATCTTCTTGATGATGAAAGAGAATGAATATTTTAACCGAAGAAGAAATAGGGTTAAAGAAAATGGAAGGAGATTAGTGTGGGAGTGGGAGCGAAATTAACTGCGAGAATGCGAAGTGATTAGCGTTGAGGTTTGAATTTTCTAGGGTTAGTTAATTAGTCAGGTGGAAAATTAGAATCATTGGATTTATAATTGAGATTTTACTGGACTGAGCTGTATAGTTTAACCGTGGTAGCTGTTAGTTAGTAAGCTGTATAGTTTAACAGTACCTCAGAAGTACCTCTGATGCACTGTAGCTGGTTCTGAAACTTTGATGCACTGTAACACGGTACAAGTCATCGTTGATACTTATTATAAAAGATTATTATATATAAATTTTAAAATCATTTTTATTCATGTAACAAGTCATCGCTTATACATATGATAAAATTATTATTATACACGAGAAAAGTTATCACCCCTAAAAAGTTAAAATCAGTAATTTAACGAGCAATCTTTATGTTTAACTTTATCTTTATTTCTCAAAAAAGTCGGCATTGAACCCTTTATCTTTATGTTTATCTTTACTTTTATCTGCTATTTAGAATATCACCCCACTTTAATTCTACAATAATATTGACTAAAACTTTGGAAACAACTGAAATGCATAGGAGAAGTTGACATGGTTAGATAAAATTATTATGCACAAGACAAACTGTCGTTCATAAAATGCACAAGAGAAGTTGACATTGATTAAATAAAACTATCATGCACTTCACAAGTTTTCATTAATAAAATTTCACAATTAACTCAAATGCACGAGATAAGTTGTCACTGAATAAACTAACTTTGATGCACGGGACAAGTTATCATTTATAAAAAATTGTTCTTGCTAAAATATTTAGACTATTTAGAATATCACCTCACTTCAATTCTACGATTATATTGAATCCTCAAAACTAAAATGCACAATATAAATGAACATTGACTAAAATTTTGTAAATAACTAAAATGCATGGTAGAAGGGGGTTTTGACTAAAATTTTAGAATTAAATCAAATAAATGGTATAAGTTGTCACAGACTAAACTATGCTTGACTCACGGGACAAGTTGTCATTTATAAAAAATCATTCATGCTAAAACGTTTATATTATTAAGAATATCACACCCACTTCAATTCTACGATTATATTGAATCCTCATCAACTTAAATGCACAGGATAAATGAACATTGACTAAAATTTCGTAAATAATTAAAATGCATGGGAGAAGTGGGTGTTGACTAAAATTTTAGAATTAAATCAAATGTATGGTATAAGTTGTCACAGACTAATCTATCTTTGACTTACGGGACAAACTGTCATTTAGAAAAAATCATTCCTGCTAAAACGTTTATATTATTTAGAATATCACCTCACTTCAACTCTACAATGATATTCAACCCTTATCAACTAAAATGCATTAGATAAGTGGACATTAACTGAAATTTCATAGATAACTAAAATGCACGGGAGAAGTGGACATTAACTGAAATTTCGTAGATAACTAAAATGCATGGGAGAAGTGGACATTGACTAAAATTTTAGAATTAACACAAATGCACATCATAAGTTGTCACTTACTAAACTAACTTTGATACACGAGACAAGATGTTATTTATAAAACATTGTTCCTTCTAAAACATTTCTACTATTTAGAACACCACCTCACTTCAATTCTACTATGATATTGAATCATCATCAACTAAAATGCGTGTGATAAGTGGGTATATACTAAGGTTTCAGAAATGACTCAAATGCATGGGAGAAGCTGGCATTGATTAAATAGAACAATCGTGCATGAGACAAGTTGTCATTAATGAAATGCACAATAAGATTGACATTGATTAAATTAACTTATAATGCACTTGAAAAGTTTTCAGTGTTAAAATTTCATAATTGACTCAAATACATGGGATAAGTTATCACTAACTAAACTATTATTATACTTGTGAGATGTTATCATTGATACAAAATTTATAATAATTATAATACATGGGCCATGTTGTTGTTTATATAAATTTTAAAATAATTATTATACACGGGACAAGTCATCGTTGATACTTATTATAAAAGATTATTATATATAAATTTTAAAATCATTTTTATTCATGTAACAAGTCATCACTAATACATATGATAAAATTATTATTATACACGGGAAAAGTTATCTCCCCTAAAAAGTTAAAATCAGTAATTTAACGAGCAATCTTTATGTATATCTTTATCTTTATTTCTCAAAAAAGTCGGCATTGAACCCTTTATCTTTATGTTTATCTTTACTTTTATCTGCTATTTAGAATATCACCCCACTTTAATTCTACAATAATATTGACTAAAACTTTGGAAACAACTGAAATGCATAGGAGAAGTTGACATTGGACAGATAAAATTATCATGCACAAGACAAATTGTCGTTCATAAAATGCACAAGAGAAGTTGACATTGATTAAATAAAACTATCATGCACTTCACAAGTTTTCATTAATAAAATTTCAGAATTAACTAAAATGCATGAGATAAGTTGTCACTGAATAAACTAACTTTGATGCACGGGACAAGTTATCATTTATAAAAAATTGTTCTTGCTAAAATATTTATACTATTTAGAATATCACCTCACTTCAATTCTACGATTATATTGAATCCTCAAAACTAAAATGCACAAGATAAATGAACATTGACTAAAATTTTGTGAATAACTAAAATGCATGGTAGAAGGGGGTTTTGACTAAAATTTTAGAATTAAATCAAATGCATGGTATAAGTTGTCACAGACTAAACTATGCTTGACTCACGGGACAAGTTGTCATTTATAAAAAATCATTCATGCTAAAACGTTTATATTATTAAGAATATCACACCCACTTCAATTCTACGATTATATTGAATCCTCATCAACTAAAATGCACAGGATAAATGAACATTGACTAACATTTCGTAAATAATTAAAATGCATGGGAGAAGTGGGTGTTGACTAAAATTTTAGAATTAAATCAAATGTATGGTATAAGTTGTCACAGACTAATCTATCTTTGACTTACGGGACAAACTGTCATTTAGAAAAAATCATTCCTGCTAAAACGTTTATATTATTTAGAATATCACCTCACTTCAACTCTACAATGATATTGAACCCTTATCAACTAAAATGCATTAGATAAGTGGACATTAACTGAAATTTCATAGATAACTAAAATGCACGGGAGAAGTGGACATTAACTGAAATTTCGTAGATAACTAAAATGCATGGGAGAAGTGGACATTGACTAAAATTTTAGAATTAACACAAATGCACATCATAAGTTGTCACTTACTAAACTAACTTTGATACACGAGACAAGATGTTATTTATAAAACATTGTTCCTTCTAAAACATTTCTCCTATTTAGAACACCACCTCACTTCAATTCTACAATGATATTGAATCATCATCAACTAAAATGCTTGTGATAAGTGGGTATATACTAAGGTTTCAGAAATGACTCAAATGCATGGGAGAAGCTGGCATTGATTAAATAGAACAATCGTGCATGAGACAAGTTGTCATTAATGAAATGCACAATAAGATTGACATTGATTAAATTAACTTATAATGCACTTGAAAAGTTTTCAGTGTTAAAATTTCATAATTGACTCAAATACATGGGATAAGTTGTCACTAACTAAACTATTATTATACTTGTGAGATGTTATCATTGATACAAAATTTATAATAATTATAATACATGGGCCATGTTGTTGTTTATATAAATTGTAAAATAATTATTATACACGGGACAAGTCATCGTTGATACTTATTATAAAAGATTATTATATATAAATTTTAAAATCATTTTTATTCATGTAACAAGTCATCACTAATACATATGATAAAATTATTATTATACACGGGAAAAGTTATCTCCCCTAAAAAGTTAAAATCAGTAATTTAACGAGCAATCTTTATGTATATCTTTATCTTTATTTCTCAAAAAAGTCGGCATTGAACCCTTTATCTTTATATTTATCTTTACTTTTATCTGCTATTTAGAATATCACCCCACTTTAATTCTACAATAATATTGACTAAAACTTTGGAAACAACTGAAATGCATAGGAGAAGTTGACATTGGACAGATAAAATTATCATGCACAAGACAAATTGTCGTTCATAAAATGCACAAGAGAAGTTGACATTGATTAAACAAAACTATCATGCACTTCACAAGTTTTCATTAATAAAATTTCAGAATTAACTAAAATGCATGAGATAAGTTGTCACTGAATAAACTAACTTTGATGCACGGGACAAGTTATCATTTATAAAAAATTGTTCTTGCTAACATATTTATACTATTTAGAATATCACCTCACTTCAATTCTACGATTATATTGAATCCTCAAAACTAAAATGCACAAGATAAATGAACATTGACTAAAATTTTGTGAATAACTAAAATGCATGGTAGAAGGGGGTTTTGACTAAAATTTTAGAATTAAATCAAATGCATGGTATAAGTTGTCACAGACTAAACTATGCTTGACTCACGGGACAAGTTGTCATTTATAAAAAATCATTCATGCTAAAACGTTTATATTATTAAGAATATCACACCCACTTCAATTCTACGATTATATTGAATCCTCATCAACTAAAATGCACAGGATAAATGAACATTGACTAACATTTCGTAAATAATTAAAATGCATGGGAGAAGTGGGTGTTGACTAAAATTTTAGAATTAAATCAAATGTATGGTATAAGTTGTCACAGACTAATCTATCTTTGACTTACGGGACAAACTGTCATTTAGAAAAAATCATTCCTGCTAAAACGTTTATATTATTTAGAATATCACCTCACTTCAACTCTACAATGATATTGAACCCTTATCAACTAAAATGCATTAGATAAGTGGACATTAACTGAAATTTCATAGATAACTAAAATGCACGGGAGAAGTGGACATTAACTGAAATTTCGTAGATAACTAAAATGCATGGGAGAAGTCGACATTGACTAAAATTTTAGAATTAACACAAATGCACATCATAAGTTGTCACTTACTAAACTAACTTTGATACACGAGACAAGATGTTATTTCTAAAACATTGTTCCTTCTAAAACGTTTCTGCTATTTAGAACACCACCTCACTTCAATTCTACAATGATATTGAATCATCATCAACTAAAATGCGTGTGATAAGTGGGTATATACTAAGGTTTCAGAAATGACTCAAATGCATGGGAGAAGCTGGCATTGATTAAATAGAACAATCGTGCATGAGACAAGTTGTCATTAATGAAATGCACAATAAGATTGACATTGATTAAATTAACTTATAATGCACTTGAAAAGTTTTCAGTGTTAAAATTTCATAATTGACTCAAATACATGGGATAAGTTGTCACTAACTAAACTATTATTATACTTGTGAGATGTTATCATTGATACAAAATTTATAATAATTATAATACATGGGCCATGTTGTTGTTTATATAAATTTTAAAATAATTATTATACACGGGACAAGTCATCGTTGATACTTATTATAAAAGATTATTATATATAAATTTTAAAATCATTTTTATTCATGTAACAAGTCATCACTAATACATATGATAAAATTATTATTATACACGGGAAAAGTTATCTCCCCTAAAAAGTTAAAATCAGTAATTTAACGAGCAATCTTTATGTATATCTTTATCTTTATTTCTCAAAAAAGTCGGCATTGAACCCTTTATCTTTATGTTTATCTTTACTTTTATCTGCTATTTAGAATATCACCCCACTTTAATTCTACAATAATATTGACTAAAACTTTGGAAACAACTGAAATGCATAGGAGAAGTTGACATTGGACAGATAAAATTATCATGCACAAGACAAATTGTCGTTCATAAAATGCACAAGAGAAGTTGACATTGATTAAATAAAACTATCATGCACTTCACAAGTTTTCATTAATAAAATTTCAGAATTAACTAAAATGCATGAGATAAGTTGTCACTGAATAAACTAACTTTGATGCACGGGACAAGTTATCATTTATAAAAAATTGTTCTTGCTAAAATATTTATACTATTTAGAATATCACCTCACTTCAATTCTACGATTATATTGAATCCTCAAAACTAAAATGCACAAGATAAATGAACATTGACTAAAATTTTGTGAATAACTAAAATGCATGGTAGAAGGGGGTTTTGACTAAAATTTTAGAATTAAATCAAATGCATGGTATAAGTTGTCACAGACTAAACTATGCTTGACTCACGGGACAAGTTGTCATTTATAAAAAATCATTCATGCTAAAACGTTTATATTATTAAGAATATCACACCCACTTCAATTCTACGATTATATTGAATCCTCATCAACTAAAATGCACAGGATAAATGAACATTGACTAACATTTCGTAAATAATTAAAATGCATGGGAGAAGTGGGTGTTGACTAAAATTTTAGAATTAAATCAAATGTATGGTATAAGTTGTCACAGACTAATCTATCTTTGACTTACGGGACAAACTGTCATTTAGAAAAAATCATTCCTGCTAAAACGTTTATATTATTTAGAATATCACCTCACTTCAACTCTACAATGATATTGAACCCTTATCAACTAAAATGCATGAGATAAGTGGACATTAACTGAAATTTCATAGATAACTAAAATGCACGGGAGAAGTGGACATTAACTGAAATTTCGTAGATAACTAAAATGCATGAGAGAAGTGGACATTGACTAAAATTTTAGAATTAACACATATGCACATGATAAGTTGTCACTTACTAAACTAACTTTGATACACGAGACAAGATGTTATTTCTAAAACATTGTTCCTTCTAAAACGTTTCTGCTATTTAGAACACCACCTCACTTCAATTCTACAATGATATTGAATCCTCATCAACTAAAATGTGTGTGATAAGTGAGTATATACTAAAGTTTCAGAAATTACTAAAATGCACATGAGAAGCTGGCATTGATTAAAATGCACAAAAAAGTTGACTTTGATTAAATTAACTTACAATGCACTTGAAAAAATTTCAGTGATAAAATTTTAGAATTAACTTAAATGCACAGGATAAGTTGTAACTGACTAAACTATTATGGTACACGGGACATGTTATCATTAATACAAAATTTATAATAATTATAATACACAGGCCATGTTATTATTTATATATATTTTAAAATAATTATTATACATGGGACAAGTCATCATTGATATGTATTATAAAAGATTATTATATATAAAATTTAAAATAATTTTTATACATGTAACAAGTCATCGCTAATGCATATGATAAAATTATTATTATACACGGGAAACGTTATCATTCATAAAAAGTTAAAATCGGTAATTTAACGAACAATCTTTATGTTTATGTTTATCTTTATTTCTCAAAAAGTGGGCATTGAACCCTTTATCTTTATCTTTGTATTTATCTACTATTTAGAATATCACCTCACTTTAATTATACAATGATATTGTACACTTATAAACTGAAATGCACGGCATAGGTGAACATTGACTAAATCTTTGGAAACAACTAAAATGCATAGGAGAAGTTGTCATTGGTTAAATAGAACTATCATGCACAAGACAAGTTGTCATTGATAAAATGCACAAGACATGTTGAGTAGAACTATCATATACAAGATAAGTTGTCATTATACACACGAGAAGTTGACAAACATATTCTAAAAGCATACAAGTCAATATTTTTTTAAGACAAAAATTATATAAGTTGATATTATTATTGTTTAAACTACCATATAAAAAATCCTGAAATTATATAAATCATTCACATCAACGGATACCCGTGCGAAGGGACCACAATGTACTTTTCTATGGGTTTATGCACCACACATCTAACCCAACTCTTTTCTACTGATTTACCCCCACTTTATAGCTTAATACATACATTTTCTCAATTTTATAAATATGTATTCCACATTAATTCCAATTTGATATTTTGTTTATATCAAGTTTTTTGTTTTTTTAGTTATTTTATTTTTCTTTATAACTATAATTATTGTTCTTTTTTAAATCTAAACTAAACATAGTTTAATTAATCAAATTTTTAACTGCATTAAATCATCACGCCCAACCGGCACCCGTGCGGATGCACGGGTTAGTTACTAGTAAATAAATAAAAAAGAATGCAAAGGCACAAAATTAAATATGATGCGTAAATAAGTAAAATGCATAAAATAAAAAGAAATAAAATAAAATAAAGCAAAAATAATAAAATGCATGGGGGTGCTGAAAATAAATGACAGTAAAATAAAATGCATAAGAAATAAAAACTAAAAAAAAATGCAAGAAAATAAGAAATAAAATAAACAAAAAGAAGAGGAAAGGAGAGGAGGGGTGTAGGAAGAAGAGAGGGGGGAAGAAGAAGAAAACAGAAAAAGAAAAGCAAGAAACATAAATGGGCTTAAGGGAGTCCATCGGGCTGCAAGGAGAAGAAAACCGGACCGGTTCGGTCCGGAAGAACCGGTCCGGTTTTGCTGCCTACTTAAACAGGTCAGGTCCGGTTTAAATCATTTTTACTTATTCTTTCTCTCTCTTTCCTTCATTTTCTCTCTTCTCTCTCTTTCTTTCATCAAGTCCGACGACCAAGAGCATCCTCCGGCGTGGCAAGTCGCGGCGGCCGGAGTAGCTCAGGCCTCCTCCCCTTCAAAACCTTACGGTTTCTTAGAGAGTTTTGCCTCCTCTCTTCGAATCCGAGGTCCCTTTTTAGAAAACAAACTCGATGCAAGCTAGATCTAAAACTTAAAGACGGGAATAACCTTTGGTCTGGATTCGGTTTTAGCTCCTGGTTCTACGATGGCTTTGCTTTCGTTTTTGTAGTGGATGTTGGTTCTGTGACTTGGTTCGGCTTCAGTGCTGGGCCTTTGTGTTGGTTCGGTTATGAGTGATTTGGCTTGCGATTTGTTGTGATTTAAATTCGGTTCTAGGTGTTGGTTGTGATTTACTGTGATTTGGGTTTGGTTATGTGTTGGTTGTGATTTACTGTGATTTGCCTGGCCGATTTTCTGAATTTGTGGTGGTTGGCCGGAAAATGGATTTTTGTTGGTGGTAGACGGTGGTTGTGGGAGTTGTGATTGGTGGTTCTGGGTTAGTTTTCTGACTCAGTGTACTTTCTCTGACTTGGGTCCTGTGCGGGTACTGTACAATTAATGCTATTTATAGTAAAAGAGTAAAAACGAAAATGACTGAAATGCCCCTCTGGGCCTTGGACTGAAAAATGGACTAAAATGACTGAAATAAAAACTGACAGTAAAATAAAACATTATGAATAATAAAAAACGAAAATAAAGAAAATGAAAAAAAGAAAACACTAAAATAAAAAGAAAATAAAACGAATAAACTAAAAATAATAAGAATAATAATAAATGATAAAAATAATGATAAATAAAATAAAAACGGTCGCCTTCGGAACAAAAATGAGGTATTTTAAAATACCTCCCTGCCGAAATTTCGTCTGAAACGACGAAAATTTCCGGCCTAAAAGACGAGAGAAATGAAATAAAAACGGGTCAAAAATGGGGTATGACAACCTTCTAGCAAGTTCTTTGACAACACCAACTAACTCTTCATGAGTGAGTTTAAGAAGTTCCTTATCTCCATCATCAGAATATGATTCAGACTCATCATCAAAAGTTGTTGTAGCCATCAAACCCAGATTTGCTTCTTCTTCATCTTTGTCAGATTATGCTTTCTCATCAAATTCATCCCACGTTGCCATGAGACTTTTCTTTAGCTTGTTCTTGTAGCTCTCCTTCTTAGAATTCTCTTTCTTGGAGCTTTCTTTTCTTGACTTGTCCTTCTGTAACTCTAGACAGTCAGCAATGAAGGGGCAAAATTTCTTGCAGTTGTAGCAACCATTATGTTCTTCTTTCTTGTTCTTGAATCCTAAACCTTTTGAACCATTGCTCTTACCTAGGAACCTCTAGTTTTTGGTCAGGTAGATAAATCTTTTGGTTAAATAAGCCATTTCTTCAACATCTGAGTCATTGTCAGAATCTCCAACAGAAGTTTCTTCTTCTAACTCAATAGCTTGAAGTGCTTTGGCAGATTTACCCTTAGATGTCAAAGCAATAGACTTGGATTTCTTAGCTGGTTCATCTCCAACAAGCTTAATATCATGACTCTTGAGAGAGCTTATGAGATTTTCCAAGCTTAGCTTATTTAAGTCATTTGCTTCTTGAATAGCTGTAGCATTTGGTCTGAACCTGGCATGAAGATTCCTAAGAATCTTCTTGACATGATTAGGTACAAAATAGCTCTTGTTTAGAACTTGAACACCAGACACAAGAGTTTGAAACCTTGAATACATAGTTTAAATATCTTCATCTTCCTTCATAATGAAAAGCTCACACTGATGTACCAATTGGTTAGCTTTAGCTTCCTTAACCTGTTGGTTCCCTTCATAGTTAGAGCATAAAGATTCAAAGATAGATTTGGCAGTAGATCTGTCCACAATCTTTGTATACTCAAAATGAGACAGAGCTTCCACAAGAATACCACATACTCTTTAATGTTTTCTATAGAGCTTCTTCTGATCCTCAATTAAACTTTTTTTCTATCAAGAGCAATGCCTGCTCTATCAACATCAAAACTGACACCATCTTCAATGATGTCCCAAAACTCATCATCAATACCAATGATATGGTTGTAAATTTTACTCTTCCACCAGGAAAACTGAGTAGCATCTTCATTGAAAGATGAATGTCTCATAGAGTAATTGTGTAACACCCATACTAATTTTAACTAGTATATTAGCATGTGCGTTAAACTGATACTGGATACATTTAAAAATTTCAATAATAAAACTCATACATTACAAATGAAAGAATACATAATACTCGTTGTACAAATAATCCAATACTTATACAATGCTTATACAAATGTCCACTAAGCTTCTGAGCTGGTACACAACGAGCAAATGCACTCCATCCAGTACCTCTATGAAGATCTTCGTCACGAACCTCTGACATGCCTGTAACCCTGCACCAGAAGGAATGGGATGAGACATAATGTCTCAGTGAGCTCTACCCAACCTACTGTTGGCAACCACAGGGAACCTAGGGTCGCCATGCCTACCTTGGCAATCTCGGGGAATTCTAGGATCGCCAAGTCTTTGACCTGCCTATGACTTTAAACTTAAACTGCCTATAACCTTTGATGTAGCTGTCTATAACCATTGCCATAACGGCCTATGACTATAACTATAATTGCCTAAATCCTTAACTGTGATCATGTCCATATCTATGACTTAGTGATCGAGGGGAAGACCTAAGATCACTTTCTCATAACTGTCTATAACTATAACTGTATGTTTCCTGTAACTATGACTGTAACTGTAACTTTAACTATAACTATAAAACATAAAACCTATAAACAGTTCGATAGCAGTTTTATGTTAGCTGTTAGCGTTGAACAAACAATTATCTGAGTTCATTTTACGGAGGGCACCCCGGGTGGAGCAACCCCGAGATACGTCTCCCTATGACCCGATGAAACTCCTGACAATCAGGCTAGCACCGGACTCCCTATGAAATTGCATGTGGATAACCCTCTCGGAGAGATCCCATCCGGCGTATCCCGGAGTCTGCTGAACATGCCTATGACTGTGAAACGTGCAAGCACGCCAAAAACTTTGATCTTTAATTCTTTAATTCTTTAACTTTCTCGTATGAACGTATAATCTGTCACTTTGATTCTATAACAATACTGTAATCTATAACCCGTAATCTATAACCTGTAATCTATAACCTGTAATCTATAACCTGTAATCTATGACCTTGGCTTATCGTTCTCATAAGCCTCCTATAATTGTTGGATAGTCAACACTATAAACATGCCTATAACTATGATTGAAACATCACTCTTATTCTCATTGCTCTAAGCTTGCACATACTTGAATGAATGTAGGGACTTCACTTCAAGGAGATAATCCCATTACCAAGCCCTAAACATATCTATAAAACTTAGGAGTACAAGTAAACATCTCCTAATGCCATGCCTATCCCATACTCTTCCCTAATTCCAAGCCAAAACATCACGAAAAAGAAGCTGGGAAACTGCAAAATCGTAGCACGATATGGATAAATCGTAGCACGATTTTATGCGAAACTTCATTGAAAAACAGGGCATAAAATCGTAGCACGATGCCCATAAATCGGAGCACGATTTTGGCTTCAGCAGCACTTATGATTCCACTTCCTAGGCTAACCCAAACCTTCCCAATCATCAATAAACTCATGGGAATGGATTTCTATGACATGTGAACAAGATAACACATAGCAATTCATGTATTACAAACCAACATGGGATTAAGGCATGAAATTTATCAAAACAACTCTTAATACTAAGACTTAAAGCTTAACAAATTAGGGTTCTAAAACCCTCTAAGAGCTCACCTTTAACTTGATTCCAATCCTTTGCCAAGCATTTCTTCAAAACCCTAGTTCCTTACTTGTCCTTTTCTTACTTTGCTTCTTCTTCTTGCTCCAGAATTCCTCCAACACAAGCTTGCTTATCACACAAAGATTTTGGGAGAAGTTGCTAGCTCAAAAGATGATGATTTGATGGTGAAGGTAGAGGGGAGGATGGGGCGAAAATGGAAGAGAAAAGGGAGAGAAATTTCTCATTTTTGAATGGAAGAAAATGAGTAGAACATAGCCCAAAATTAATATTTATCCTTTAAGCCATTTCCTCTTATTTACCACCTTGCCACTCCTATAATTACAACATTGCCATTGCTTGCTCATGAAGCTTCTAACACGTTTAATTGATACTTTTAAGCGGGATATTACACTCTACCCCCCTTAAAAGAAATTTCGTCCTCGAAATTTAGATAATCCTTATGAGATCCTGTAAAGACAAATTCTTTCTACCTCTTTCTTTACTATGAAATTTCCAATTCTGCTTACTCACGGGAATTCCATGACAACTCTAGGGTCTGACATGTAAATTAACCACGCACTTCGATTAAACCAAACTGGTTAAAACTTGTTCTTTAGTCATGATTTTCATTTCTATAAACTATAACACATGACAATCTCCTTTCCGCCGAAAGATTTGGTGCATCGTGCATAACTATTACCTGTAAAGACGCATGGTTATCTGAACCAACTTTTCCATCTCATCTGTCTATGATCTCTGTTCGACATTTTCCTTTCAAATCCAATTTCCGAGGAATCTATTACATTACTTTTAGTTCAAAGAACTTTCGTCTATAACTTTCGCCTCGCAAGACGACCTTTTACTGTTACATTCGTATCATTCTTCATATAAATCTATTCTTACACTGGGAGGTATCTGATATGAAGTATTCTCAAACGGAATTGAAGTCCACAGCAAGTACTTTCACGATTCAAATACAAGAAGGTGGCCGTACTTTTGGTACAAATTCCTTTCTATCTGACATCCTGATGTAACTATTATCACAACCATGACCATTGTTCACCTTTCCATTGTAGTAATCCTTAAAGCTCTAGAAAACTTATGAGCCATTCGTGCTCTAATTTAACTAATCCACCATAACACGTAGCTAAAGGTCTTAGGGTTTTCTTCTTTCTATGATTCCGACAATCTTACTTCAATTACGATATTCCTTACTCATGGGAATTAATACTTGCTTTTCCAATAATTTCAACTTATGAAAGTTTAGTACCAGTGACGTATAACATAAGCCGTCTCACATACCATCATATACTATTATCCATGGCACATAGCTTCTATACATGATCGAGTACGTGCACACTCCTATCGGGTACACAGTACGCCGCCCCGTCATTGTCCAACTAATGGGACACCATATATAATCAACTTATACTTGAGACAAAACCACGTCAACCAAGGTCACTCTCTTAACTCTTAATTCATCTTTGTATTCCTTGAACATTCACAATCTCATAACATAAATTATGGTTATATTCCGTTGGCGTTATAATTTATTTCCTCCAAGGACATTCTCCGTTTTCGAAAAGAAAACTCTATTCTGTTCGCTATCAAAATAGCACTCGCAAACTCTGAATCCTTTAATTCATAACTCCAATTCACGTAATCTTTTACTGTAAACTATGAGTATTCTTCTGATTTGCGTAAAACATTTCCTTCCTTTAACTGTTAACATTAAGTCCAAAAATTTCTGAACTCCTCAACTGAGATTTTCCTGCTATAACATTTCCGATTGCGTACCACGGTTACCGATACATGTCACACGACTATAAAATATGTTACACTACTATCCAAGTAGCATAAACTCTGCCTGATCAGTATACATAATACCAATCATAATCTGTTACTTGCCTGTTATATGCGACATGCTAGCATAACGCGGATACGATGCGGGATAACTGTATGCCACGACATAATTCCTCTTTGGTTAAACTTACTATTCAAGTTAACTTTAAGTTACTGAGCTAAACAGCTGAATCATCGTATGAATTGTGGCTTCCTTCACTATGAACTCATTTTGCTGTAAACACATTCCTTTAAGTTATCAACTGCTTCGATTCTCTTATCCCACGAGTTTCGAGATCTGAAACATCCTTCGACTTATCTATTAAAATTTCCTGTCAGAACTGATGATAAGTTCAAGTCATCACTACTTACACATATTCTGTAAATTGAAAATTAATCTCTGAATGCTTTTCCTGTAATTCCTCTGATAAGGACTTCACAAACATCCTTTTCTCTAAACTTCAGCTTTGATTTGTCTGTTAACTCATAATTGAATTACTTCTCCGCTGCGCAACTCTGATTTAAACAATTTACTTTGGGACGGAAATAACACACCACTATTACCATCTAAGATCTCTTTAGCCAATCTTTTAACTTTATAACCTTGTAGTCACCACCCATGACCATCTTATCTTATAATTTCTCTTGTGATTTAATCCACCTGTTAAACTTACTGATTACTCGACGCTTGACTTTGCGTTTCCTTTCGAACATAAACATAATTCTTATTTCCACGAAATACACCGAACCCTGTAAACAATCTTTAACAATGAATTCGAGCCCAACGATGCTCCTGTTAAAACAACTTAAATTTATACATTATTTACCTGTGGTATCTTCTAGAAACATTCTATGACTTCCGGAAATTCTCGTCTGTATAAACCCAACTTTTACCGGCTCTCCTGTAAATTCAAACACGTGCTACACTTCTTCGAGTACCCGATTAATAAATCTGTAAGCTTCAATACTTAACATTTTCCATTGGATCCTTCCTATAACTTATTACTGTATCCACAATTTCCATTCTAAACTTGTCATCTGAATAATAGTCCATCTGACTTCTCGACCGTTGCCCTCTTCATGTTTTCGAACAATCCAAGTATGTATTTCCTACCATCTTTAACATCTACCATCATAAGGAAATCTTTGTCGGCTTACCCGAATACGGGTGCAATGAGCCCATCGAAAAAGGATATAAAACTCCTTAACTTCAACCATACTTTAACTGTAACTTATATATATAAATGACGTTATTCCTGTTGCCAGAGCCTCAAAATAGTTCTTAGCTAATTCCTGTTTAATCCTCGAAAGCGGTCTGCTATAATCCGACAACATAAAATTCAACCTTTACTTCATACCCTTACCGGGTTTTCCTTCACTTGTTGCTAAACTCGCGTTCCTCCTACCAAGTATCTTGATGACCCACAATAAAAGAAGGTAACCTGATCCATCTGTTCATTATTTCGCTTAATCCATAAATGAGTCTCTTACCTATCAGATATTTAAATCTCGTCCGTTTTAAGTGTGCAAGTCCTTCCACCTTACACACTATATTCCCACTGGAAGCCCAGAGTTTTTAATAATTAATTGATCATTCCTTAGTCCAAGTCGCTAGGTTTGGTACCATAATTCTTTACCTCTGTACCCGGAATAAAACTCTATTACACCTTAACTTTTCAAATCGTGATTCCCGTTGAGATTCCAAAACATTCCTTAAAGTATTTCCATAGTTCTTTACTGTTCATGTCTCCTCGGAGAAGACATCGTTCAATGTTGCGTCCAACTAGTTAAGGTACCTGACCTTACTCTTTAATACCTCTTATATTCTTGAAACTTTGCCGTTAACTGGCTCAGTTACTTCACTGTTAGAGAACCATCCTTTAACACAAAACACTTTGCCAAATTCGTCTTAGAATCTGACGTCTTAACCTTCACCCTTTGAACACTTCTTTCCTCCTTGGTCACATTCAGCTCTCGGATATTTGTCCTAACTGTCATATACTAGACTGAGTTGATCAGGCTCAACTAGACATGACCTTTAGAACAACATCTGGAACCCAATGATTCCACTACTTTTATTGAATCTTAAACGACCCATGGCACGGTCTGAATCGACCTGCTCTGATACCAATTGTAACACCCATACTAATTTTAACTAGTATATTAGCATGTGCGTTAAACTGATACTGGATACATTTAAAAATTTCAATAATAAAACTCATACATTACAAATGAAAGAATACATAATACTCGTTGTACAAATAATCCAATACTTATACAATGCTTATACAAATGTCCACTAAGCTTCTGAGCTGGTACACAACGAGCAAATGCACTCCATCCAGTACCTCTATGAAGATCTTCGTCACGAACCTCTGACATGCCTGTAACCCTGCACCAGAAGGAATGGGATGAGACATAATGTCTCAGTGAGCTCTACCCAACCTACTGTTGGCAACCACAGGGAACCTAGGGTCGCCATGCCTACCTTGGCAATCTCGGGGAATTCTAGGATCGCCAAGTCTTTGACCTGCCTATGACTTTAAACTTAAACTGCCTATAACCTTTGATGTAGCTGTCTATAACCATTGCCATAACGGCCTATGACTATAACTATAATTGCCTAAATCCTTAACTGTGATCATGTCCATATCTATGACTTAGTGATCGAGGGGAAGACCTAAGATCACTTTCTCATAACTGTCTATAACTATAACTGTATGTTTCCTGTAACTATGACTGTAACTGTAACTTTAACTATAACTATAAAACATAAAACCTATAAACAGTTCGATAGCAGTTTTATGTTAGCTGTTAGCGTTGAACAAACAATTATCTGAGTTCATTTTACGGAGGGCACCCCGGGTGGAGCAACCCCGAGATACGTCTCCCTATGACCCGATGAAACTCCTGACAATCAGGCTAGCACCGGACTCCCTATGAAATTGCATGTGGATAACCCTCTCGGAGAGATCCCATCCGGCGTATCCCGGAGTCTGCTGAACATGCCTATGACTGTGAAACGTGCAAGCACGCCAAAAACTTTGATCTTTAATTCTTTAATTCTTTAACTTTCTCGTATGAACGTATAATCTGTCACTTTGATTCTATAACAATACTGTAATCTATAACCCGTAATCTATAACCTGTAATCTATAACCTGTAATCTATAACCTGTAATCTATGACCTTGGCTTATCGTTCTCATAAGCCTCCTATAATTGTTGGATAGTCAACACTATAAACATGCCTATAACTATGATTGAAACATCACTCTTATTCTCATTGCTCTAAGCTTGCACATACTTGAATGAATGTAGGGACTTCACTTCAAGGAGATAATCCCATTACCAAGCCCTAAACATATCTATAAAACTTAGGAGTACAAGTAAACATCTCCTAATGCCATGCCTATCCCATACTCTTCCCTAATTCCAAGCCAAAACATCACGAAAAAGAAGCTGGGAAACTGCAAAATCGTAGCACGATATGGATAAATCGTAGCACGATTTTATGCGAAACTTCATTGAAAAACAGGGCATAAAATCGTAGCACGATGCCCATAAATCGGAGCACGATTTTGGCTTCAGCAGCACTTATGATTCCACTTCCTAGGCTAACCCAAACCTTCCCAATCATCAATAAACTCATGGGAATGGATTTCTATGACATGTGAACAAGATAACACATAGCAATTCATGTATTACAAACCAACATGGGATTAAGGCATGAAATTTATCAAAACAACTCTTAATACTAAGACTTAAAGCTTAACAAATTAGGGTTCTAAAACCCTCTAAGAGCTCACCTTTAACTTGATTCCAATCCTTTGCCAAGCATTTCTTCAAAACCCTAGTTCCTTACTTGTCCTTTTCTTACTTTGCTTCTTCTTCTTGCTCCAGAATTCCTCCAACACAAGCTTGCTTATCACACAAAGATTTTGGGAGAAGTTGCTAGCTCAAAAGATGATGATTTGATGGTGAAGGTAGAGGGGAGGATGGGGCGAAAATGGAAGAGAAAAGGGAGAGAAATTTCTCATTTTTGAATGGAAGAAAATGAGTAGAACATAGCCCAAAATTAATATTTATCCTTTAAGCCATTTCCTCTTATTTACCACCTTGCCACTCCTATAATTACAACATTGCCATTGCTTGCTCATGAAGCTTCTAACACGTTTAATTGATACTTTTAAGCGGGATATTACAAATTGTTCTTCTCAACACTGGGAGTATTGTAATCATAGTGAACAAAAGACAAGTTCCTAGTAGCACTGCTTTTTTCACAAACATGTTTTTGTCTCTAGATCTTTGACTGTGACAGACCGCGCTCTGATACAAAATGAAAGTGAGAAAAACACAAGAATGGGGGGTTGAATTGTATTGGCTTGTTCAAAAACTTTTCTAAGTGTTTCAAAACTGTTTAGAGTCTGATGGGCTCATAGAGAGAGAGAGAGAGAGAGAGAGAGAGAGCAGACACAAATCAATTTATACTGGCTCCTCCCACAAATTAGGAGTAGTCAAGTCCCCTTGCACTTCCAAGGGATTTCACAATAATCTCACTAGATTACAAATGCTCAAGGACACGTCCAAGAGACTTCCAAATACTCAAGCACACAAGCAAGAGACTTTCAATGCTCAATCACAACTAAAAGAGACTTCCAATGCTTAAGCACACGGGCAAGAGACTTATAAATGTTTAAAAATAAACAAGATGTGTTCTTACACTTGATATAGAATCAGATGTGTAAACAATACAACACATAACAGACTCTTACGACTTAGAATTTCTAAGATAATATCTTTGATAAGAAATTCCTAGGTGTTCTTTGTGCTATTTGATTTTGTCAGAGTAATGGCACAATAAAAATAGCAGAGTCTTCTTATTATTCTTCAAGTCTTCAGCTCCTTATATAGGCAAGGATTTGAGAGACGTTGGAGAATAAATGCCAGCACATTAAGAGTCGTTGAGAAGCTTCAAATCAAGAATGTTGGCCCTTTGCCTGATATGGATAGTTTCGTTCATTAGACATTTGAAATTCCTTTGTAGAAACTGGAAATATATGTTCATTCTCTTTGTCCTTGAAGTTATTTGTTTGTTTCTAGACGTGGTCAGAAGAAGACAAACTATACTATCATACTTTTATAGAGAAAGCTACAGAAGAGGAGAAATCTGACGTGGAGTCTGGGTCCCTCAAGATCTTTTAAATCTGGAGGTCTTCCAAGTCTGATGGAGATCTTCCAAGTCTGATGAGGTCTTCTGAGTCTGATTATCTTCAGAGTCTGATGAGAGTCTTCAGCTTCTGAGTAGCATCCTTTCTTCTGATCGAAGGTGTTGACTCCTGGTTGACCTTTCTTCAGATCTTCTACCATAGTCTTTTAGCTTCTCTTGTGCTTCTAATGCTCTTTATACATGTTGATACCTTGTCAAATTTGAATATATGGTCATGCACACTTGAACATATATTAGCATATCCAATTGTTCATTAATACTTTGTTATCATCAAAACCTTATAGGAATTGTACAAACCAATTTTGTTCCAACATAACGATCATACTTATACTCAATTAAAAGAGATTAATTTAGAAAATAAGCAATTTACTACTATTCTCGTTTGGGCACCGACGTGATAGTCGAGTCTTATACCTTAACCTATATATCATGTTAACCGTTTGTTGAAAAGCATTGAGACTGGAACATATACAAATTAAATCAGGCAATCAAATCATAAACTGGATAGAAAACTTTATTAATTGAATCCAACAAATAAGTAGAGGTTCATTGTGGAACCCTAATCAAGAGAGGTATAATTGCACATGGTAACTGGCATCATAACAAAACAATAGAAATACATAAAATAGAGAGAACAAGAAGAGGATAAATGCAAAGAAAATAACTAAAAACATAGCCTAAAATATCATATGATGCTCTGTCATCACAACCCCAAACAAAAACCGTTGCTTGTCCTCAAACAACAAAATAGCAAGAAGTTAGAATTTACATGAATATAAGAATTGGAACATACATTTTCGGAGATGGTGCTCAGAATGTTACTCTTCCCACTTCCAGACTTAACTAACTTATCACTCCCATGCAAGTGGGACAGACTTAGAGATAATACTCATACTTTCAACCACACTCAATTCCAAAACACACGTATGTATCTCCTAAAACCAATGGGGCTAGTCAATGAATTTGACCCACTCTAGTCTTCATTTGATTGTACCTTGTTAAGAATTTGAAGCAATGCTAAACGACCATTTGAAATCAATACTACCACAAACACATATATAGATCTTTTCAAGGTTATAACGTGACTTAGGTTAAGGTAATATATATTTGGGAAAGTTGGCTAACAAGAAATTTTGGAGTTAGTTCCTAAGGATTTCCTACTTGAAATACGTTCGTCAAACCTTTAGCTATGAGTCACAATGTCACAACCAGAATTTATGAGGTACTAGCTTTTGTGTCAAACAAGAAAAATGGGTACTAGTAGAACTACTTATTCTTTTTTTGAGGAGACCAAACTTTTTTTTTTGTCTCTTGTTTTTATTTTTATTTTTGTGTAGATCAATTTTTGATGTTTTATCTATATTTTTCATTTTCTTAGCTAAGTGATGCTAGTACCCCCATCCCAAACTTAAGATTTTTCTAATTTCAAAGAGCAACTCAAACTTAATTTCAAACCACAACAAGTATTTCAATAATCTATCTAACTTCAAAGAAATTAAACAGATATGGCATTATAGAGTTCAAAAACTTGTGACATGTTTCAAGTCTTCTAATGCATGGAGGCTCCAAATGGTTTCATAAAGGATATAACAATAATAAATCAGGGTGTCTTGAAAAAGGCTCAAGGTATCCAAACTAGTGTCTCGTGCGTATGATATTAGAACTGATAGTCAGTAGAGAACGACCACACTTTCCAGCAAAAATAACAGTCACCTAGAACACACATATATGAAAGAAATATAGTAAATTTTGGACAAATATCTGGCTCAAAATCTCACCGGTTATGCTATACAGTATTGAAATGGTGAATTTTTCTAAGTATCTTCCGCAGCAAGTCTCAATAGTTATCGTGCTCTTGAACTTCGGAAGTAAGCTAGCCCTCTGATGTTATTTGTTGGAATAATTATTCGAGACTAAAACAAAATTTTTGGATTTTTTTTAAAAAGGAAAGGTTATGCAATTCATGTAAGAACAACAAGCATAGTCGCGAGCATGATGAAAAAAAAAGACTGAAATTCAAAATGAATGAAAAATGACTGAAGTGGCTATGAAAAAAATGACTGAAATTCAAAATGAATGAAAATAAATTTATGGGTTGTTTCCCATTCAACGCGTGTTTAGTGTCTCGAGCATGATGGATATGTCTAAGTTGAGCTTGGGAACCTCAAACCTTCAGGCTCCTTGTCTTCTGTTTTCTCTTCTTCTTTTGATTCTTTTTCCGAGTCTTCCACTTCAGGTTCCGACCAATCCGACCAGCTCTCTACGAGTGCTTTGAATTTAAGTTAATCATAAGAAAATTCCATAACCCTGGCGTATGCATCAGGTGAAGGAGTTACCTTTTAGCATTAATAGTAACTTTTGGACCTTATAAACACTTCCTTTTGCTCCAAATCGACCAAAGTTTTAGCAGTTGTCATGAATAATCTTCCTATAATCAACAGGCAGTTTTGATCTTAGTTGTCTTTTGTGGCAATGACGTCGATCAGGAGTTCAAATCCTTCAATGTTTATCAACATATCTTATGCCTACATGAGTTGTTGTTTGTAACACCCCGTTTTCTTAAAACTCAAAAAGGGGTATTATTTTTTTTTTTTTCAAATAAAACAAGCTTTGAAATCATTTTAGTTTCGATCAGAGTGCGCGTAAAACATTTAATTGAGCCGGCATTTAAATGTACAAAGAAAACTGATATATAAACATCATAGGGCTTCACAAAGCAAGTGTACACCTGAATATATTACAGTCCAAAATAAAAAGGTGCATCAAGCACAAGTATCTCAAAATAAAACTAGCATCTATGCCTATACACAAAAGCACGGTGTACACTAACACCGGCGCATAGTCTAGCTAACGAGACTCCAACTCCCTCCTAACTCTGATGGCCACTGCAACCACCACCCTCATCTCCAAGCGTCTCAGACGGATCCCTAACACCTGGGGTGGGATAATCCCGTTCATACAAAATATGCAAGGGTCACCACAAAATACAAGTATATATATATATATATATATATATATATATATATATATATATATATATATATATATATATATATATATATATATATATATATATATATATATATATCCGGTGCGAGAGATTTATACACATACCACATCAAAGCTCATTTACCAATAGAGAAAACTCATTATAAACACATAATACTCCCCACCAACGGGTTCCTTAAATCAAGGCACAACGCATAGCAATTGCGATACTCAAGCATATTATAAGCAATGCACACATAGCCTATAATGCGGACTCTAAAATGATCGTGGTCATCCAGCTCTCTCTGGACTCCACATGCATGACTTTTTTCCGGAAAACCTCTCTATAGAAGGTCGTAGGTCTTAGGTGGGATAACACCTCCTACTATTGGTGGGATAACACCAGGTATAGCTCTTCTATACCAACTCAATAATGGTGGGATAACACCGGGTATAGCTCTTCTATACCAACTCAATCAGGTGGGATAACACCGGCGCAGCCCTCTTGGCGAAACGCATAACCATGAATGCATGAGCATATGCCCTCTCTACATATACTAATGCAACAAAACACATATTCTCTTAATATGTAATTACCACATCGACAAGTCTACACATACATTCCACTAGACATGTGTAAAGCAATTAACTCAAGCATATGTATCAACTCAATATGCATACATATTTCTCCCAATTTATATGTAAACAGCACATATAATTCTAAACACGTTCTCATCACGAGAATACACGAAATTAGACATGTAATTCACTCAAGAATACATCACAACAAAATAATTCAAGCATGTCCAATTTCAGTGAAAGACGGAAATAAATAGTGGAGCCCTTACCTTGGCAAGCTCTTACAACAATCAAATCGTTCCACACTACGAGTTCGCGTTTCCTAACAAACAACGTACGAAATCAATAAACACTTCCATGATATATCCAACAAATGGCGATACCCCTTCTAACTAGGATACCCCTTCTAGCTAGGATACCCCTTCTAGATCATACCCCTTCTATATTGATCAATGTTCACGAAATCGATTGCGTCATTTTTTTTCGTTTTTCAAAACACATTACAACATTTCACATGTTTATACCAAAGACCAATTTAAAACAGAGACGTGTGAAAAAGACGCAAAAACATGAAACAGAGAATGCTGTCACCGTACAATTTCACTAAGACCTCCTTGGAGTATTTTCATCATAACTCAAAAACTAAAAGTCATTTTCACGTCAAACCAAAGCCACTGGAAAGCTAACAAAATTATCTAAAACCTTCATGTTTACACCCAAGGCCAATTCTGTACCGATCAATACCAGTTTTCGTTTCAAATTCGGAAAAGTTGTGCAGAAAGTCCATAAAAATTCACTGTGACCTACGTGCAGTAATTTGACCATAACTCAAGTTCTATAAATCGTTTTGACGTCAGACCAACGGCATTAGAAAACTAACATCCATACCTACAACTTTTGTGTTTATACCAATAGCTCAAAATTCTTGCACCAATTGATCACTAATTAAGCCTTTGAAAACAAGCATTAACAAGGTTTTAGCAAATGGAAATCACACACCATAAACACATGTTACAAAAATTTCTTTTCCAATCAAAACAACATTAAAGCAAAACTCAAGGACTTTCTTCAAAATTTTTCTAAGTCCACAAGGTAAAATTTTTCACATCCTTGAAACAAAACTTTTTTCTATACAATCCCACTTCCTCATAAGCTCAAAAACCATTTTCATTTTCTCAAATACAAGTCAAAACATGTTCTTGATCAATATGACTTTTCCTCAAAAACCCTAACTATCCAAAACTCATGAAACTTAATGAAACTAAAACAACTAGTCACAAACATGATGACTACTCACTCATGAATCATCCTCATGGCCTAGGACATAGTATAGCCATATTCTACCAATTTTCTCAACAAATAAAATTCCCAAAAATACATCAAACCTTAATGGTTTGGCCAGCTAAAGTAAAGGAAGAAGTTATTTACCTTGCAATGGTTTTTCTACTAATTCCTCAAGAATTTTCCAAGCTCCAAATGGTCAATAATGGTAGAAAAGAAAATTTTTATGAAACTCTAGAAAGGGGAATGGAACTCACGTGGAGAAGAAGAAGATAGAGTGTTGGGAATGAATTTCTCTCTCCGACCCCAAAAGTCTACTACTCTTTACTAACTATTTCCTCTTGTTCAATCTCACCCATTGGATCAAAAAACACTTTCCATGGCTAAACCCTAGCCCTCTAGATCAAGTCCTCATAACACACACCTCTAGATATTTTTCCCTCTTGGAAAAACACCCTCGTACTCAGCTCTCGCGCGCCGCGACAAGCAAAACATACAAAAATAACAGTATACGGATTAAACGTCCGTAAAATTTCGTTTCCAAAAATTATCGCTAAAACAGTTTCTCCGACTGAACTTTTAAACCGTACCTTCTAAAATTTTTCTGAAAGTATTTTCCGACTCGCGTCGATATATAAAACTCATCTCTAAATTTTCACAAAATTCGGAGACAGAATAATTTTGAACGACAGATAAAAATCTTCTCTTCGTTTATCAAAAACACAGATAAAGTCAAACCTCCGAAAACTATTTTCATGGAAAACTTCCTATTTATAAAAGAAACTCATAAACCAAATCTCATTCCTTTTCGGCGTACAAGCGCGAAACAGGCTCAAAAACAGCAAAAACAGTTATATTACACAAAATATAACACAAAACACTAACATTAAAACTCTAAGACACGTAGCCACCGCTAACGCTCTACAAACCACTGTACACAAAATCTAGGGTCTTACATTACTACCCCCCTAAAAGAAGTTTCGTCCTCGAAACTTAGACATCGACAAACAACCCAGGGTATAACTCTCTGATCTTGCTCTCAAGCTCCCAAGTTGCGTCACCCGTAGTCTCGTTCCATATTACCTTCACCAAAGGTATCTCTTTTGTTCTCAACCGCTTCATCTTTCTATCCGCAATCTTGATTGGCGGAACCTCAAATGACAAGTTCTCTCTCAGTTGGATGTCATCTGGTATGATCACATGCGATGGATCCGGAATATATTTCCTCAACTGCGACACATGGAACACATCATGTATCAGAGATAGTACCGGTGGCAAAGCTACCCGATAAGCTACCTTCCCAATTCTCTCCGTAATCTGATACGGTCCTATGAACTTAGGAGTCAACTTTCTTGCTTTCAAAGCCCTTCCAACACCCGTTGTTGGAGTAACTCGGAGGAATACGTGATCCCCCGCCTCAAACTCTAAAGGCTTCCTACGCCTATCCGCATAACTCTTTTGTCGATCTTGAGCAACTTTCATCCGTGCCCGTATCGTTCGAACTTTATCTGTTGTTTGTTGCACCATCTCAGGTCCTACTATCATACTCTCTCCATCTTGGTACCAACACAAAGGAGTTTGACACCTCCTCCCGTATAAAGCCTCATAGGGTGCCATCCCTATACTCGTATGGAAACTGTTGTTATACGTGAACTCTATCAATGGCAACACATTGTCCCAGCTTCCACGATCATCTAAAACACATGCTCTCAACAAATCTTCCAACGACTGATTCGTTCTCTCGGTCTGTCCATCGGTCTGGGGGTGATAAGCCGAACTCAACCTCAGTTTGGTCCCCAAAGCCTCATGCAAAGTCCTCCAAAAATGTGAGGTAAACTTAGGATCTCGATCCGACACTATACTCGACGGAATTCCATGAAGCCTCACAATCTCGGCAATGTAAACATCGGTTAATCTCGCTACCGTATCTGTAATCCTTACCGGTAGAAAATGAGCTGACTTTGTTAACCGATCCACTATGACCCATATACTATCATGCTTCCTCCTGGTCTTGGGCAACCCAGTGATAAAATCCATGGATATGCTATCCCACTTCCACTCAGGTATATCTAACGATTGCAACATTCCCGCGGGCCTCTGATGTTCAATCTTTGCCTTCTGACATGTTAAACAAGATGCTACATACTCAGCCACATCCCTCTTCATACCTGGCCACCAGAAATCTCGCCTCAGATCCTGATACATCTTCGTAGATCCGGGATGAATACTCAACTTGCTCTTGTGCGCTTCCCCTAAAATCGTGCTCCTCAAATTCCTAACATCGGGTACACACACTCTACCGTTGCATCTCAAGATGTTGTCTGATCCCACCTTGAAATCCTTGTTACTTTCTCTAGCTATAAGGCCTCTTTTCTCCACAAGTAACCCGTCATCTTGACAACTTGCAATTTCTTCCAATAACCCATTTGAGATCGTGATCATACCCAACTTCAAATTGCCTGGTGCCAACTCAACTTCCAAGTGTAGATCTCGGAATTCTCTCAACAACTCTTGTTGACTCGCCATCTGTGCCGAACACACCGATACACTTCTTCTACTCAAAGCATCCGCCACCACATTGGCTTTTCCCGGATGGTATTCTAGCGTGAAATCAAAATCTTTCAAGGTTTCCATCCACCTCCTCTGCCTCATATTCAATTCTTTCTGATCAAAAAGGTACTTGAGACTCTTGTGGTCACTAAACACGACAAAAGTGCATCCATACAGATAATGTCTCCAAATCTTCAAAGCAAACACGACTGCCGCAAGCTCCAAATCGTGAGTCGGGTAATTCTTCTCATGAACTTTCAACTGCCTCGATGCATAAGCCACAGCTCTCTTGTGTTGCATCAACACACAACCCAAACCTTGATGAGAAGCATCACAATACACTTCATACGGTTCATCTGCTTGAGGTAAAACCAAAACTAGCGAAGTCGTCAATCGCTCTTTCAACAATTGAAAACTTGATTCACACTTCTCCGTCCAAGCAAACGGTTGGTCTTTTCTTGTCAACTGCGTCATCGGCGCCATAATCTTCGCAAAGCCTTCAATAAAACGTCGGTAATAACCGGCCAAGCCCACAAAACTCCTTATGTCCGTAACTGTCTGAGGTTGCTTCCACGCAAGCACTGTGTCAATCTTGGCTGGATCCACTGCTATCCCCTCTTGTGATATAACATGACCCAGGAAATTCACTTTTTCCAACCAAAATTCACACTTCGTCGGATTGGCATATAGCTTCCTCTCTCGCAAAACTTGCAAAACTGAGCGGAGATGCTCCTCGTGCTCTTCTTCGCTCCTTGAATAAACCAAGATATCGTCGATAAACACTACCACGAACTTGTCTAAAAATGCATGGAAGATCCGATTCATGTAGTCCATAAATATCGCAGGTGCATTCGTCACTCCGAATGGCATCACCAAGTACTCATAATGCCCATAGCGCGTCCGAAATGCCGTCTTCTGTACATCCTCTTCTCTTACCCTTATCTGGTGATAACCAGATTTCAGATCAATCTTTGAAAATACTGAGGCTCCCCTCAACTGGTCCATCAAATCATCAATACGCGGCAATGGATACCGGTTCTTGATAGTAACCTTATTCAGCTTCCGGTAATCCACACACAAACGGGATTTACCATCCTTCTTTTTAACCAACAACACCGGTGCTCCCCACGGTGACACACTCGGCCTAATAAAACCCTTGCTCAACAATTCTTCAAGCTGACTCTTCAACTCTATCAACTCAGCTGGAGCCATCCTATAAGGTGCTTCCGAAATCGGACCCGTACCCGGTTGCAAATCAATGAAGAACTCTACCTCTCTACACGGAGGAAACTCTGGAATCTCTGACGGAAAAACATCTTGAAACTGTCGAACAACTCGAAGTTCCTCTACTCGAATCTCTGAGGTCACTCCCAAACTCGCAAGTGACACAATCTCTGGTTCTCCATAGCGCTCTCTAGCCGTCTCCGGAAAATACTTGGCCAAAAATCTCCTCTTGAAATTCTCCCATGTTATCTCCTCATAGACACCCTCCATGAGAAGTCGAGTGTTCCTCCACCAGTGTTCGGAACCTCCAAGTAACTGATAGGTGGCTAAAGTCACCTTCTCCCCTTCCGGGCAATGAATCGCCCCAAAAATCCTCTCCAATGCTTGGAGCCACAAATCCGCTGTTTCCGGACCTCCCTCCCCATTAAACTTCGGAGGAGTTTGGTGATTGAAACTGGTAAGTAGCCTAGACCCCGCAGCTACGATCTCTCTCTCACGCTTTTCCATGTCTCTCTGCGCCTTAGCTTCAGTCTGGGCAGCCACAGCAACTGCCATAGTGTTCATGGCATGAGCCATCTGGTTCATGTTCACATCCTCGTCTCTAGGAACAGCAGGTGCCCTTCTCGGAGGCATATTCTATCCTTCACATACCAATTATTGATTGAGTCCTTATCCCCAAAATTTTCCTCAGAAAATATCTCTCACACATCATTACCCATAACAGAACCCAAAGTCGATCGCTCGACGGACACAACTCTAGCTAATCTCTAGCCAACTTTGGACTAACAATCCCAATGTACACTTTCCCTATGAAGATTTAAAGCCGAGCTCTGATACCACAATTGTAACACCCCGTTTTCTTAAAACTCAAAAAGGGGTATTATTTTTTTTTTTTCAAATAAAACAAGCTTTGAAATCATTTTAGTTTCGATCAGAGTGCGCGTAAAACATTTAATTGAGCCGGCATTTAAATGTACAAAGAAAACTGATATATAAACATCATAGGGCTTCACAAAGCAAGTGTACACCTGAATATATTACAGTCCAAAATAAAAAGGTGCATCAAGCACAAGTATCTCAAAATAAAACTAGCATCTATGCCTATACACAAAAGCACGGTGTACACTAACACCGGCGCATAGTCTAGCTAACGAGACTCCAACTCCCTCCTAACTCTGATGGCCACTGCAACCACCACCCTCATCTCCAAGCGTCTCAGACGGATCCCTAACACCTGGGGTGGGATAATCCCGTTCATACAAAATATGCAAGGGTCACCACAAAATACAAGTATATATATATATATATATATATATATATATATATATATATATATATATATATCCGGTGCGAGAGATTTATACACATACCACATCAAAGCTCATTTACCAATAGAGAAAACTCATTATAAACACATAATACTCCCCACCAACGGGTTCCTTAAATCAAGGCACAACGCATAGCAATTGCGATACTCAAGCATATTATAAGCAATGCACACATAGCCTATAATGCGGACTCTAAAATGATCGTGGTCATCCAGCTCTCTCTGGACTCCACATGCATGACTTTTTTCCGGAAAACCTCTCTATAGAAGGTCGTAGGTCTTAGGTGGGATAACACCTCCTACTATTGGTGGGATAACACCAGGTATAGCTCTTCTATACCAACTCAATAACGGTGGGATAACACCGGGTATAGCTCTTCTATACCAACTCAATCAGGTGGGATAACACCGGCGCAGCCCTCTTGGCGAAACGCATAACCATGAATGCATGAGCATATGCCCTCTCTACATATACTAATGCAACAAAACACATATTCTCTTAATATGTAATTACCACATCGACAAGTCTACACATACATTCCACTAGACATGTGTAAAGCAATTAACTCAAGCATATGTATCAACTCAATATGCATACATATTTCTCCCAATTTATATGTAAACAGCACATATAATTCTAAACACGTTCTCATCACGAGAATACACGAAATTAGACATGTAATTCACTCAAGAATACATCACAACAAAATAATTCAAGCATGTCCAATTTCAGTGAAAGACGGAAATAAATAGTGGAGCCCTTACCTTGGCAAGCTCTTACAACAATCAAATCGTTCCACACTACGAGTTCGCGTTTCCTAACAAACAACGTACGAAATCAATAAACACTTCCATGATATATCCAACAAATGGCGATACCCCTTCTAACTAGGATACCCCTTCTAGCTAGGATACCCCTTCTATATTGATCAATGTTCACGAAATCGATTGCGTCATTTTTTTTCGTTTTTCAAAACACATTACAACATTTCACATGTTTATACCAAAGACCAATTTAAAACAGAGACGTGTGAAAAAGACGCAAAAACATGAAACAGAGAATGCTGTCACCGTACAATTTCACTAAGACCTCCTTGGAGTATTTTCATCATAACTCAAAAACTGAAAGTCATTTTCACGTCAAACCAAAGCCACTGGAAAGCTAACAAAATTATCTAAAACCTTCATGTTTACACCCAAGGCCAATTCTGTACCGATCAATACCAGTTTTCGTTTCAAATTCGGAAAAGTTGTGCAGAAAGTCCATAAAAATTCACTGTGACCTACGTGCAGTAATTTGACCATAACTCAAGTTCTATAAATCGTTTTGACGTCAGACCAACGGCATTAGAAAACTAACATCCATACCTACAACTTTTGTGTTTATACCAATAGCTCAAAATTCTTGCACCAATTGATCACTAATTAAGCCTTTGAAAACAAGCATTAACAAGGTTTTAGCAAATGGAAATCACACACCATAAACACATGTTACAAAAATTTCTTTTCCAATCAAAACAACATTAAAGCAAAACTCAAGGACTTTCTTCAAAATTTTTCTAAGTCCACAAGGTAAAATTTTTCACATCCTTGAAACAAAACTTTTTTCTATACAATCCCACTTCCTCATAAGCTCAAAAACCATTTTCATTTTCTCAAATACAAGTCAAAACATGTTCTTGATCAATATGACTTTTCCTCAAAAACCCTAACTATCCAAAACTCATGAAACTTAATGAAACTAAAACAACTAGTCACAAACATGATGACTACTCACTCATGAATCATCCTCATGGCCTAGGACATAGTATAGCCATATTCTACCAATTTTCTCAACAAATAAAATTCCCAAAAATACATCAAACCTTAATGGTTTGGCCAGCTAAAGTAAAGGAAGAAGTTATTTACCTTGCAATGGTTTTTCTACTAATTCCTCAAGAATTTTCCAAGCTCCAAATGGTCAATAATGGTAGAAAAGAAAATTTTTATGAAACTCTAGAAAGGGGAATGGAACTCACGTGGAGAAGAAGAAGATAGAGTGTTGGGAATGAATTTCTCTCTCCAACCCCAAAAGTCTACTACTCTTTACTAACTATTTCCTCTTGTTCAATCTCACCCATTGGATCAAAAAACACTTTCCATGGCTAAACCCTAGCCCTCTAGATCAAGTCCTCATAACACACACCTCTAGATATTTTTCCCTCTTGGAAAAACACCCTCGTACTCAGCTCTCGCGCGCCGCGACAAGCAAAACATACAAAAATAACAGTATACGGAATAAACGTCCGTAAAATTTCGTTTCCAAAAATTATCGCTAAAACAGTTTCTCCGACTGAACTTTTAAACCGTACCTTCTAAAATTTTTCTGAAAGTATTTTCCGACTCGCGTCGATATATAAAACTCATCTCTAAATTTTCACAAAATTCGGAGACAGAAAAATTTTGAACGACAGATAAAAATCTTCTCTTCGTTTATCAAAAACACAGATAAAGTCAAACCTCCGAAAACTATTTTCATGGAAAACTTCCTATTTATAAAAGAAACTCATAAACCAAATCTCATTCCTTTTCGGCGTACAAGCGCGAAACAGGCTCAAAAACAGCAAAAACAGTTATATTACACAAAATATAACACAAAACACTAACATTAAAACTCTAAGACACGTAGCCACCGCTAACGCTCTACAAACCACTGTACACAAAATCTAGGGTCTTACATTACTACCCCCCTAAAAGAAGTTTCGTCCTCGAAACTTAGACATCGACAAACAACCCAGGGTATAACTCTCTGATCTTGCTCTCAAGCTCCCAAGTTGCGTCACCCGTAGTCTCGTTCCATATTACCTTCACCAAAGGTATCTCTTTTGTTCTCAACCGCTTCATCTTTCTATCCGCAATCTTGATTGGCGGAACCTCAAATGACAAGTTCTCTCTCAGTTGGATGTCATCTGGTATGATCACATGCGATGGATCCGGAATATATTTCCTCAACTGCGACACATGGAACACATCATGTATCAGAGATAGTACCGGTGGCAAAGCTACCCGATAAGCTACCTTCCCAATTCTCTCCGTAATCTGATACGGTCCTATGAACTTAGGAGTCAACTTTCTTGCTTTCAAAGCCCTTCCAACACCCGTTGTTGGAGTAACTCGGAGGAATACGTGATCCCCCGCCTCAAACTCTAAAGGCTTCCTACGCCTATCCGCATAATTCTTTTGTCGATCTTGAGCAACTTTCATCCGTGCCCGTATCGTTCGAACTTTATCTGTTGTTTGTTGCACCATCTCAGGTCCTACTATCATACTCTCTCCATCTTGGTACCAACACAAAGGAGTTTGACACCTCCTCCCGTATAAAGCCTCATAGGGTGCCATCCCTATACTCGTATGGAAACTGTTGTTATACGTGAACTCTATCAATGGCAACACATTGTCCCAGCTTCCACGATCATCTAAAACACATGCTCTCAACAAATCTTCCAACGACTGATTCGTTCTCTCGGTCTGTCCATCGGTCTGGGGGTGATAAGCCGAACTCAACCTCAGTTTGGTCCCCAAAGCCTCATGCAAAGTCCTCCAAAAATGTGAGGTAAACTTAGGATCTCGATCCGACACTATACTCGACGGAATTCCATGAAGCCTCACAATCTCGGCAATGTAAACATCGGTTAATCTCGCTACCGTATCTGTAATCCTTACCGGTAGAAAATGAGCTGACTTTGTTAACCGATCCACTATGACCCATATACTATCATGCTTCCTCCTGGTCTTGGGCAACCCAGTGATAAAATCCATGGATATGCTATCCCACTTCCACTCAGGTATATCTAACGATTGCAACATTCCCGCGGGCCTCTGATGTTCAATCTTTGCCTTCTGACATGTTAAACAAGATGCTACATACTCAGCCACATCCCTCTTCATACCTGGCCACCAGAAATCTCGCCTCAGATCCTGATACATCTTCGTAGATCCGGGATGAATACTCAACTTGCTCTTGTGCGCTTCCCCTAAAATCGTGCTCCTCAAATTCCTAACATCGGGTACACACACTCTACCGTTGCATCTCAAGATGTTGTCTGATCCCACCTTGAAATCCTTGTTACTTTCTCTAGCTATAAGGCCTCTTTTCTCCACAAGTAACCCGTCATCTTGACAACTTGCAATTTCTTCCAATAACCCATTTGAGATCGTGATCATACCCAACTTCAAATTGCCTGGTGCCAACTCAACTTCCAAGTGTAGATCTCGGAATTCTCTCAACAACTCTTGTTGACTCGCCATCTGTGCCGAACACACCGATACACTTCTTCTACTCAAAGCATCCGCCACCACATTGGCTTTTCCCGGATGGTATTCTAGCGTGAAATCAAAATCTTTCAAGGTTTCCATCCACCTCCTCTGCCTCATATTCAATTCTTTCTGATCAAAAAGGTACTTGAGACTCTTGTGGTCACTAAACACGACAAAAGTGCATCCATACAGATAATGTCTCCAAATCTTCAAAGCAAACACGACTGCCGCAAGCTCCAAATCGTGAGTCGGGTAATTCTTCTCATGAACTTTCAACTGCCTCGATGCATAAGCCACAGCTCTCTTGTGTTGCATCAACACACAACCCAAACCTTGATGAGAAGCATCACAATACACTTCATACGGTTCATCTGCTTGAGGTAAAACCAAAACTGGCGAAGTCGTCAATCGCTCTTTCAACAATTGAAAACTTGATTCACACTTCTCCGTCCAAGCAAACGGTTGGTCTTTTCTTGTCAACTGCGTCATCGGCGCCACAATCTTCGCAAAGCCTTCAATAAAACGTCGGTAATAACCGGCCAAGCCCACAAAACTCCTTATGTCCGTAACTGTCTGAGGTTGCTTCCACGCAAGCACTGTGTCAATCTTGGCTGGATCCACTGCTATCCCCTCTTGTGATATAACATGACCCAGGAAATTCACTTTTTCCAACCAAAATTCACACTTCGTCGGATTGGCATATAGCTTCCTCTCTCGCAAAACTTGCAAAACTGAGCGGAGATGCTCCTCGTGCTCTTCTTCGCTCCTTGAATAAACCAAGATATCGTCGATAAACACTACCACGAACTTGTCTAAAAATGCATGGAAGATCCGATTCATGTAGTCCATAAATATCGCAGGTGCATTCGTCACTCCGAATGGCATCACCAAGTACTCATAATGCCCATAGCGCGTCCGAAATGCCGTCTTCTGTACATCCTCTTCTCTTACCCTTATCTGGTGATAACCAGATTTCAGATCAATCTTTGAAAATACTGAGGCTCCCCTCAACTGGTCCATCAAATCATCAATACGCGGCAATGGATACCGGTTCTTGATAGTAACCTTATTCAGCTTCCGGTAATCCACACACAAACGGGATTTACCATCCTTCTTTTTAACCAACAACACCGGTGCTCCCCACGGTGACACACTCGGCCTAATAAAACCCTTGCTCAACAATTCTTCAAGCTGACTCTTCAACTCTATCAACTCAGCTGGAGCCATCCTATAAGGTGCTTCCGAAATCGGACCCGTACCCGGTTGCAAATCAATGAAGAACTCTACCTCTCTACACGGAGGAAACTCTGGAATCTCTGACGAAAAAACATCTTGAAACTGTCGAACAACTCGAAGTTCCTCTACTCAAATCTCTGAGGTCACTCCCAAACTCGCAAGTGACACAATCTCTGGTTCTCCATAGCGCTCTCTAGCCGTCTCCGGAAAATACTTGGCCAAAAATCTCCTCTTGAAATTCTCCCAAGTTATCTCCTCATAGACACCCTCCATGAGAAGTCGAGTGTTCCTCCACCAGTGTTCGGAACCTCCAAGTAACTGATAGGTGGCTAAAGTCACCTTCTCCCCTTCCGGGCAATGAATCGCCCCAAAAATCCTCTCCAATGCTTGGAGCCACAAATCCGCTGTTTCCGGACCTCCCTCCCCATTAAACTTCGGAGGAGTTTGGTGATTGAAACTGGTAAGTAGCCTAGACCCCGCAGCTACGATCTCTCTCTCACGCTTTTCCATGTCTCTCTGCGCCTTAGCTTCAGTCTGGGCAGCCACAGCAACTGCCATAGTGTTCATGGCATGAGCCATCTGGTTCATGTTCACATCCTCGTCTCTAGGAACAGCAGGTGCCCTTCTCGGAGGCATATTCTATCCTTCACATACCAATTATTGATTGAGTCCTTATCCCCAAAATTTTCCTCAGAAAATATCTCTCACACATCATTACCCATAACAGAACCCAAAGTCGATCGCTCGACGGACACAACTCTAGCTAATCTCTAGCCAACTTTGGACTAACAATCCCAATGTACACTTTCCCTTTGAAGATTTAAAGCCGAGCTCTGATACCACAATTGTAACACCCCGTTTTCTTAAAACTCAAAAAGGGGTATTATTTTTTTTTTTCAAATAAAACAAGCTTTGAAATCATTTTAGTTTCGATCAGAGTGCGCGTAAAACATTTAATTGAGCCGGCATTTAAATGTACAAAGAAAACTGATATATAAACATCATAGGGCTTCACAAAGCAAGTGTACACCTGAATATATTACAGTCCAAAATAAAAAGGTGCATCAAGCACAAGTATCTCAAAATAAAACTAGCATCTATGCCTATACACAAAAGCACGGTGTACACTAACACCGGCGCATAGTCTAGCTAACGAGACTCCAACTCCCTCCTAACTCTGATGGCCACTGCAACCACCACCCTCATCTCCAAGCGTCTCAGACGGATCCCTAACACCTGGGGTGGGATAATCCCGTTCATACAAAATATGCAAGGGTCACCACAAAATACAAGTATATATATATATATATATATATATATATATATATATATATCCGGTGCGAGAGATTTATACACATACCACATCAAAGCTCATTTACCAATAGAGAAAACTCATTATAAACACATAATACTCCCCACCAACGGGTTCCTTAAATCAAGGCACAACGCATAGCAATTGCGATACTCAAGCATATTATAAGCAATGCACACATAGCCTATAATGCGGACTCTAAAATGATCGTGGTCATCCAGCTCTCTCTGGACTCCACATGCATGACTTTTTTCCGGAAAACCTCTCTATAGAAGGTCGTAGGTCTTAGGTGGGATAACACCTCCTACTATTGGTGGGATAACACCAGGTATAGCTCTTCTATACCAACTCAATAACGGTGGGATAACACCGGGTATAGCTCTTCTATACCAACTCAATCAGGTGGGATAACACCGGCGCAGCCCTCTTGGCGAAACGCATAACCATGAATGCATGAGCATATGCCCTCTCTACATATACTAATGCAACAAAACACATATTCTCTTAATATGTAATTACCACATCGACAAGTCTACACATACATTCCACTAGACATGTGTAAAGCAATTAACTCAAGCATATGTATCAACTCAATATGCATACATATTTCTCCCAATTTATATGTAAACAGCACATATAATTCTAAACACGTTCTCATCACGAGAATACACGAAATTAGACATGTAATTCACTCAAGAATACATCACAACAAAATAATTCAAGCATGTCCAATTTCAGTGAAAGACGGAAATAAATAGTGGAGCCCTTACCTTGGCAAGCTCTTACAACAATCAAATCGTTCCACACTACGAGTTCGCGTTTCCTAACAAACAACGTACGAAATCAATAAACACTTCCATGATATATCCAACAAATGGCGATACCCCTTCTAACTAGGATACCCCTTCTAGCTAGGATACCCCTTCTAGCTAGGATACCCCTTCTATATTGATCAATGTTCACGAAATCGATTGCGTCATTTTTTTTCGTTTTTCAAAACACATTACAACATTTCACATGTTTATACCAAAGACCAATTTAAAACAGAGACGTGTGAAAAAGACGCAAAAACATGAAACAGAGAATGCTGTCACCGTACAATTTCACTAAGACCTCCTTGGAGTATTTTCATCATAACTCAAAAACTGAAAGTCATTTTCACGTCAAACCAAAGCCACTGGAAAGCTAACAAAATTATCTAAACCTTCATGTTTACACCCAAGGCCAATTCTGTACCGATCAATACCAGTTTTCGTTTCAAATTCGGAAAAGTTGTGCAGAAAGTCCATAAAAATTCACTGTGACCTACGTGCAGTAATTTGACCATAACTCAAGTTCTATAAATCGTTTTGACGTCAGACCAACGGCATTAGAAAACTAACATCCATACCTACAACTTTTGTGTTTATACCAATAGCTCAAAATTCTTGCACCAATTGATCACTAATTAAGCCTTTGAAAACAAGCATTAACAAGGTTTTAGCAAATGGAAATCACACACCATAAACACATGTTACAAAATTTCTTTTCCAATCAAAACAACATTAAAGCAAAACTCAAGGACTTTCTTCAAAATTTTTCTAAGTCCACAAGGTAAAATTTTTCACATCCTTGAAACAAAACTTTTTTCTATACAATCCCACTTCCTCATAAGCTCAAAAACCATTTTCATTTTCTCAAATACAAGTCAAAACATGTTCTTGATCAATATGACTTTTCCTCAAAAACCCTAACTATCCAAAACTCATGAAACTTAATGAAACTAAAACAACTAGTCACAAACATGATGACTACTCACTCATGAATCATCCTCATGGCCTAGGACATAGTATAGCCATATTCTACCAATTTTCTCAACAAATAAAATTCCCAAAAATACATCAAACCTTAATGGTTTGGCCAGCTAAAGTAAAGGAAGAAGTTATTTACCTTGCAATGGTTTTTCTACTAATTCCTCAAGAATTTTCCAAGCTCCAAATGGTCAATAATGGTAGAAAAGAAAATTTTTATGAAACTCTAGAAAGGGGAATGGAACTCACGTGGAGAAGAAGAAGATAGAGTGTTGGGAATGAATTTCTCTCTCCGACCCCAAAAGTCTACTACTCTTTACTAACTATTTCCTCTTGTTCAATCTCACCCATTGGATCAAAAAACACTTTCCATGGCTAAACCCTAGCCCTCTAGATCAAGTCCTCATAACACACACCTCTAGATATTTTTCCCTCTTGGAAAAACACCCTCGTACTCAGCTCTCGCGCGCCGCGACAAGCAAAACATACAAAAATAACAGTATACGGATTAAACGTCCGTAAAATTTCGTTTCCAAAAATTATCGCTAAAACAGTTTCTCCGACTGAACTTTTAAACCGTACCTTCTAAAATTTTTCTGAAAGTATTTTCCGACTCGCGTCGATATATAAAACTCATCTCTAAATTTTCACAACATTCGGAGACAGAAAAATTTTGAACGACAGATAAAAATCTTCTCTTCGTTTATCAAAAACACAGATAAAGTCAAACCTCCGAAAACTATTTTCATGGAAAACTTCCTATTTATAAAAGAAACTCATAAACCAAATCTCATTCCTTTTCGGCGTACAAGCGCGAAACAGGCTCAAAAACAGCAAAAACAGTTATATTACACAAAATATAACACAAAACACTAACATTAAAACTCTAAGACACGTAGCCACCGCTAACGCTCTACAAACCACTGTACACAAAATCTAGGGTCTTACATTGTTGTACCATCTACAAGCCCAACCCCCATGAAGCAAGGCCTCAACTCTAATCATCCAATTAGTTTAAAAGTGGCTAGAGGCCCGAGGTTGCCACTAGCTCCTAAGTCATACAAAGCTTCACTTACATATGTGTCCCCTACATTTACAAAAACATTGAAACATCTAGGATATCCTTTCTTTTTTGGAACCTAAAATTGAAAAACAACACAACTGTTTTTTCTTGAAGAAATAAATTCTTTATTTGATGGTTTCGCCTCAAGTTTTAGGATATCTTGAAGAAATTTGATGAAATGATGGTCGGATTTAGGCAAGTGTACCAAATGGTTTACCAAGTAATAAAGTGATAAGTAGAGTATCGTATCCACATGGATTGTCGTTTCAACCAAACAATTCGCTTTACTTATTTGGGAACAATAAAAATAAAAGAGATAAAGGGTTTAGAGTTTTATTCATGCTATTTATCGTTATCTATCTAACTTATATGAGTTCGTGGGGTTTTACTACATATCAGCTGTCGAATTGCACCTACTGATCACAGGGGTAGGTACGTGTGGGGCCTTACTCTCTCATTGATATGGGCTTATTCCCCTCTAGCTGTCAAGTTGCACCTGCTGATCACACGGGTAGGTACGTGTGGGGTCTTACTCTCTCAGAGGTAATTGAAACATAGACTTAAATTAGAGTTCCTAAATTCCCAATGGTGTAGTCCAAGTGCTCTTAAAGGTTCCCTCATCTATGAATATAAGAAGTACATATCACACTCTCCCTCTTGGTCGTTTTACAAACGGGAAGCCCTATCAGCGTCTACCTTACCAAGGTTCGAGGAGAATGAAGTTACTAGGCTGATTTAAGTTGTGAAGTCACTTGTTTCCCTAATTACTAACTAGTTACTTCCTGATTTGAGTAATTTGCACCAATATTACATTATGTCACCTCCCTAAGTACTTTTATCTCTGGGTTCTGCTCTATGGCTTGTTTCCCTAGTTACTAATCAGTTACTTCCTGATTAGGACATATATAAATATCAATATTATGTATGTCACCTCCCTAAGTGCCTAGGTATCAGGGTTATGCTTCAGAGGAGACAAATTTTACGCTTGACAGTAAAATTAAATAGCATAAAGAAAATAACCAAATAAAGACTTTAAATTAAATAAAATATCCAACAACCAGAATAAAGGTTCATCTTAGAACCCTAGCCTAAAAGGATTTAGTTACATATGGTAACTAAAGACAAATTACAAAAGAAATAAAACTTACCCTAGAAAAACTTGGAGTGAGGAGAGAACTCCTCCCTCGAAGCTCCTAGGGCTTGCCTTCCTCTTGAACCGCTTCGTTATGAATGAGAAATTATGAATGAGAAGTGGTATTTAAAGGGAAAGTTTCCACCTGAAGTTGGGCTTAAAAATCGGGCTTTCGCTACCAAAAAGTAGCAAAATTCAATCTTGGCCCACAAGACACGGGCGCTAGGCACCTAGGAGCATGCACTAGGTGCATGTGAGTGTCGTCCTGGTGCTGAAACTTCTGTTTCTTTGTCTTTTTGGGTGTTTGCTTTCATATAAAATGTCTTTGAACTTGGGAACAAAATTCCTCCCTCTGTAATTTCTTATTAGGCCTCTTGAATCTTCATTCTTTGATCTTTCCAAAGTCCTCACAAATATTTAGATGTCTTGCTTTGCCGATTTGCATGATTTCTTCGTGAATTACATCAAAACACCCTAAAATTTCTATGCTTCGGGAAGATAGAATTACAGACTCAAATATAGAAAACATTACAAATGTCCCAAAATCGTAAGCAATCGCTCTAATACTCCTTTATTCTGGATGTAAAACCAATGAAAATGACTGAAAAACATGCTAAGAATAACATAAGATAACTTGTCATCATAACCCCAAACTTAAATTGTTGCTTGTCCTCAAGTAAAGAAAGAAAAATGAATTTGATTCTTTGTATTTTTTCAGGAAAAACATGCCTTTCCGAAGAGGTTTCTCAGATCATCATCTCATCTCATTCACAACATTGACTTACTTACCTCGTTACATTCAAGCGGGACAGGCTTGGAGAAGATAACTCATATACTCAACCACACTCTTTTCCAGGATACATGTATGTATCTCCTAAAGCTAGTAGGGCCGGACATGGTATTTGCCCCTTCCAGTCATCACATGAATGTACCTTGCTGTAAATTTGAGACAATTCTAAACAGAAAGTCAAGATCAAATTATATACACACTTTGAGATCTTTTAGGGTTGTAACGTGAGTTAGGTTAAGGTGGGATATATTTGGGAAAATAGGCTAACAAAAAAACTTGGAGTTAGATTATAAACCTAAGGATTCCTACTAAACATTGAAGCATTACCAACCTTCCTTCCTTGAATCAAACAAGATGGGTACTAAGTAGAACTTTTTTATCTTTTTCTTTTTCAACATAAACTTATTTTTTTTGAAGAGACCAAATTTTTTATGTTTTTGGCTCTTGATTTTTTTTCTATTTTTTTTGTGTAGACCCATGGTAATCTACATTTTTTCATCTTTTTCTTTTTGATAAATAAGTTCTACTGGTACCCCACCCAAAACTTAAAATGTTGCTAACTCCAAAGAGCAACCCCAAACTTAGCTTCAAACCATACCAAGTTATAAAAATTATATCTAACTCCAAGAGAAATCAAATAGATGACATTAAGGTTCTGAACTGTGACATGATTCGTCACTCAGTAACAACAAAAGAAATTATTACTGGAGGCTCAAAGGGGTTTCACAAAGGATAATAAGAATATAAAGGGTGGCTTGAAAGGCTCAAGGTACCAAAAAAATTGCCTCGTGTGTAGTATAACATGACTGATCATCCGTAAAGAAAGGCAGCAAATTTGAGCAAAAATAGCATTCATATGTAACACTCATGATAGAAAGAATTCTAGCAGAAGAATGGATGGAAATATTTGGCTCAAAATCTCACCGGTTAGGCTATTCAGAAAAGAGATGGTGATTAATATGAGTACCTTCAGTAGCAAGCCCCAAAGTTATCGTGGTCTTGAATGTAAGGGTAAACTAGCCTCCGCTGTAAATGTTCTGAAATAATTCTCTAAGACTAAAAAAATTTAAGCATAAATGGAAAGGTTATATATGTAATGCAAAAAAAAAAAATATAATAATGAGAATTAGCAACAATAAAAGAAAGGAAATTGTTAAGAAAGGAAATCTCAACTTAGCTTATTGAAGTGGAAAAATGTAGAAAAATGAAATTATGGGTTGCCTCCCATTCATCGCTTCTTTTCGGTCCCTAGCTTGACGAAATAGGTTGCCTCCTATCCAACACGTGTTTTACGTCTCGAGCCTGACAAATATGTCTAATTGATGCTCTTGAACCTCTTTGTAGCAAGTTCGTCTTCTCTAGTGTTTAGTCATTGAATATAATCTCGCAGGTGCATTACTTCATTAGTCGGGACTTTCGCATACCACCTAGTGTGTTCCAAGATTTCAACGCAATTGTTCTTGCAGATGCGGGTTATTTCAAAAGGACCATACCACGCTTTGTGAGTGAGATTTGGTTGATAGAAAAGTTCGTGTGACTTGATCATGACTCTGTCTCCTCTTTTGAAGGTCTTGGCATCTTCAATTTCGACTGGGACTTCTTCAACAAAGTTAGCTTGTCTTATCTCTTCCTTTTCTGAGAGCCTTCTCACCCTTGGCTTTGCCCATGTTCCTCTAATCCTTTCTGTTTGCAGTGTTCTCATTTTTCCAATTCTTTGCAATTTAATCTGTTAGCAACCGAGCAAAGTTTACCTGTTTTGATTGCAGAATGTTAGCAGCGGTTAGGATTCTTTGAATCCCCTCTATTTAATTGTTGGAATTACGTAACAGTCAAGTGTTATTCATGCTATTTATCGTTATATGTCTATGTGATAAGTTCGTGGGGTTTTACTACCAATTTGCCGTCGAATTGCACTTGTTGATCACACAGGCAGGCATGTGTGAGGCCATACTCTCTCAGAGATATGGGCTCGTTCCTAAATTCCCAATGGTGTAGTCCCAATGCTCTTAAAGGTTCCCTCATCTATGAATCTTAGAAGTACATAGCACACTCTCCATCTTGGTAGTTCTACAAACGAGCAGCTCTATCAGCGTCTACCTTACCAAGGTTTGAGGAGAATGAAATTAATGGGCTGATTTAAGTCGTGAAGTCACATGTTTCCCTAATTACTAACTACATACTTCCTGATTGGAGTAGGTTTGCACCAATATTAGGTTATGTCACCTCCCTAAGTACTTTTATCTCAAGGTTCTTCTCTATGGCTTGTTTCCCTAGTTACTAATTAGTTACTTCCTGATTAAGACAAATATAAATATCAATATTAGGTATGTCACCTCCCTATGTGCCTAGGTATCAGGGTTATGCATTAGAGGAGACAAATCTTACGCACGACAGTAAAATTAAATAGCATAAAGAAAATAACCGAATAAAGACTTTAAATTAAATAAAATATCCAACAACATGAATAAAGGTTCATCTTAGAACCCTAGCCTAAAAAGATTTAGTTACACATGGTAACTAAAGACAAATTACAAAAGAAATAAAACATACCCTAGAAAAACTTGGAGTGAGGAGAGAACTCCTCCCTTGAAGCTCCTAAGAGCTTGCCTTCCTCTTGAACCGCTTCGTTATGAATGAAAAGTGGTATTTAAAGGGAAAGTTTCCACCTGAAGTTGGGCTTAAAAATCGGGCTTTTGCTACCAAAAAGTAGCAAAATTCAGTCTTGGCCCACAAGACACAGGCGCTAGGCACCTAGGAGCATGCGCTAGGCGCCCCATTCAGTGCGCTAGGCACATGTGAGTGTCGTCCTGGTGCTAAAACGCCTGTTTCTTCGTCTTTTTGGGTGTTTGCTTTCATATAAGATGTCTTGGAACTTGGGAACAGAGTCCCTCCCTCTGTAATGTCTTCTGAAGCCTCTTGAATCTTCATTATTTGATCTTCCCAAAGTCCTCACAAATCTTCAGATGTCTTGCTTTGCCAATTTGCATGATTTCTTCGTGAATTACATCAAAACACCCTAAAATTTCTATGTTTCGGGAAGAATAGAATTACAGACTCAAATAGAAAACGTTACAAATGTCCCGAAATCATAAGAAATTTCTCTAATACTCCTCTATTCTGGATGTAAAACCTACTGAAAATGACTGAAAAACATGCTAAGAGTAACGTAAGATGACCTATCATCATGCAACAGGGGCTTTTCTTGATGGGAATGTTTACTTTGAACCTTTCTAAGGCTTTGATGAGTTCTTGAAAATTTTCATTCTCGATTCTCATCATTTTTAACTTCCTCATCGAGACTCTTGCAAGCTTCTAGGTTTGTCCCCACATCTTCTTCAATCAATATTTCTAATACTACGACACTTCCCTTTTCTTTTCTTCCCCGATTTTTCATCTTTCTTCTTTTTTGTTCTTCCATGAAAGTTTCTTTTTCGCTTACATTGATTTCACTTCCACTATTGGCATTTTTCCTTCCTCATAATTCATCTCTAACAACATGACTGGATCTTCTAGATTCAACTTCACTTAGAGTCACCTCTTCACTTGGTTCTTTATTGGAAGCCTCTTCTTTGCTTTCGTATTCATTTGGATTCTATTCTTTTTTAACTTTTTCTATCATTTCTTCTCTTTTCTTCCACCACCCATGCTCATTCTTTTTCTTAGGAACTAAGGTGCAACTTTCCATTGTCATTGCTTCCTCAATTTCTCGACGTTTACGTTGTTTTGAGATAAACTTGTCCATAAACTTTATGTAAATAGGATTATATTCAAGAGCAGCCACAAAAGGAAGAATAACTTTGATATCTGTCATGAGCTTCAAGAGTACTTTTATTTGCTTAGCATTTTCAGCTTCCTTCTTTGGTATCTCAGTTTGTGTAATCAAAGGAGTTGGTTGACTTACCTGCTGTTTGGTCTTACTATCTTGCTCACCGTTAGCTGCCTTTTGTCTTATTTCTTGAACACACTTCCACATGACAACGGTCTTGCACATCTCTCTTCTTGAATACTTAATGTTAGCAAGTTGTGTACAAATCTTTCCAATTTAAGTCTCTAAGTTCTTTATTGAAGCCTTGGTGTTTCTTTGAGATTCCTCATGATTCTTCGAGATTGATTGAATGTGACTCTCAGTAGTCTTCATGTACTGGGTTAAGACTTCTTCAAGATTTTTCTTTTGATGTTGTTGGTTGGTTTCTTATGGTGGTTAAAAGTTGTTGTTTTCTCCCCATGCAAAATTTTAATGATTTGGCCAGCCGGAATTGAAATTGTTAGAGTAAGGATTCATTTGTTACCTAGTAAAAGCTCCCATGTAGTTCACTTGCTCCTCGAATAACCTTAAAATTTCTAGAAGGCATGCACCGCTTTCATGAGCTTGCTCACAAAAGCCGCAACCTACACCATTGGTTGACAACGTTACCACATCTTGTGCTTTCAACTTATTAGCAATTCCTTCCAATTTGGCATTGAGAAACATGTTTCTGGCTAGTAAGGCATCATGTGTTTCTAGACTTAAAACTCTTTGCTTCTTATGAACAACCTTATTCTCGCTTTGGAAGCTGTACTCATTCAAGGACACGTTATCGATCAGCTCTCGAATTTTTGCGGTTATTTTTCTTCATGGTACATCCAGCTTATGCGTCTAAGAGCATTCGAGTTTGCAACTTTAGACCATTGGTGAAATTTAAGATGATCTCCATCTCGAAAAACTTATGCACCAAACATAACTTGCGTAGAAGCTTATATATCTCCCATGCTTCGTACAAAGTTTCTACATCTTCTTGTTGAAAACTAGAAATTTATTTCCTCTTCTCCAAGTATTTTGTTGTTGGGAAAAAGCGTTTGAGAAATGTCCTCTTCAATCGATCCCAAGTAGCTATGGTTCCACTTAGAAGTGCGTTGAGCCAATATTTCGCTCATCCATTTAGAAAGAAGACAAACAAACATAGTATTTTGTCGAACTCTGAAACTCCAGATGGGTTGATAATGCTGCATGCTTCAAAGAAATGTGTCAGATGAGCATGGCAGTTTTCTGATTCCTTACCAGAGAATTGGTTCTCCTTCAGGTCGGTGAGAACAACATTTTTAATGTCAATGAAGACGAGGTTCACCGTTTGGAACCCTTGGGCAACTTCATCGAGGTTTTCGAGTCTTTGTAATCTCCAAGTGTAATTCGTTCCACGTCTCCCATCTCTTTGTCGGATGAGAAATCACTTAAGTCGGGTAGTGGAACAACGACTGCTATTTCTACTTCCCGGATGGTTTTCTGGATTGCTCTCTTGGTTTTATCGATGTTGAAGTCAAATAGCAAGGTACCTGAATCTACACCATGTAACACCCTAAGACCCCAACTTTAAATAAATAAAATACCAAATGTAAATAAAAGAAATAGGTGTTACCCGTGTTCACTTTTTATCATTTCATAAAATAAAGTCATAAATTCAGCAACGGAAAATTCATCATTCATAACGGAAAATGGATCAAGTCTCAACTTTCATAAATATGTTTTCAAAATTCAAAATACTTCAAACTTCAAAATATGAAAATCAAATAGTCACCCCGACCCTAGTGTTACATATAAGAGCTCGTGTACGACTACATGTCTAATCACTACTAAATTAATATTGACAGAAGATATGTCATGTCGCCACCTTCTAAGCGTCCCGCAATTAGATCTCTTCGTCCTGAGTGTCTGTACCCCACGAGTACATACACCATAAATACAAGAACAAGCAAAGGGGTGAGAAATCCAGCCATAACATATTATTAGGAAAAATCACGTACAATATTAAATAATGACAATAATATTCTGTCTTAGTAAGAACATCAATAAATAGTTTCGTCTCAACATATCACATATACCATCGTCTCACACCATTTCACAAATAAACACCAAGTACGAACCATCATCATTTATATGCATATGACTCAATCCTATGACCTATATGAATGTGGTACCACACCTATCGTCGCCACAATTTGCCAGAGTTATGTTACCGGACTTTCATCACCACAATTTGCCAGAGATATGTTACTGGACTTTAGTCGCCACGATTTTCCAGAGATATGTTACTGGACTTTCATCGTCATTTCATCTTCATAATCCCTAGACACGACTCTATATACATGCATGGTGACAGACACATCAGGTATTACACATCATCACATCATCAGAAATTCACAATCATAAATGCAAGACTCTCCCTAATATGCACAACATCAATGTAAAACACATCGTCACCATTCTCATCGTCTTCATAAATAAACATCATCAATCTTATCATCATAATAATATAGACATCGTCATTCTCATCATCATTATAATATCAACATCATCATTCTCATCATCTTTATAATATGAACTTCATTATTCTCATCATCACTATACTATAAAAATCATCATTTCTCATCGTATTTATTTATATACTTGTATAAAATATCAATCCTCATCACTCTTTGTCACAGTCATAGGATTCCTCATCATTACTCTATATCACCGTCTATATCACCACATTATCTCCTCATCAATCCAACCCTTAAGCATGACTCCTTTCTACGTCAACATTCCTCTAATTTATTTTATTATTCATCTTACGGACATGCTCTATTCTCTAGTCTATTCTAGGCTTTCTAGATATTTTATCCTGATAGCACACCCTATTCCTCATTCTTAGTTTTAAGATATTTACTTCTCCATTAACATTACATATTAGGTCTCCACTCTATACAACTAGGTTTCACCTCACCATCATCAATAACTCTTTCCTACTTATTCTTCTCATTAAAACGACTTTATATCTTATTACTTCGTCTCACATTCGTCGACATCTATAACCTCCACCATTCCCCTAATCTTAACTTCATTCTAATTTAAAGTTATTATCTCACCTTATTGTTACTTTCGATCTTAGCAACTTTCCTCACTAAAACTTCATTATAATTTAAGGTTTTATTTTCTCGATACCGGTTGTTATTATTATCGTCAAACATTGTAACTATTACCTCTTATTTTCTTTTCTATTCATCTTGATCTCTTCTAATCGATTCCCGTCTTATTCACTGTTATCATTATTCCTATTATCTTTCATTACTCAATACACAACCCCCTATATTCCTTTTACATTTCGTCTCAACGACCCTCTCATCGTCTACGATCATCTAAATTCGACTTCTCTATTCTTTATTCATTTTTACACCTTATACGTTCCTATCTAACATTCATCTTAAGTTATTTAATTACCTTGACTCTTTTACTCTTCAACATAACCACATTCCTAAGCTCATCATTGGTTTAAGAAGATTATGTTTAACTTGATCAGTTACTCGGAACACACCTACTTCATATCCCCTCTTATCATCGTCTTCTTTCACTTCTTTATCTTTTTCATATTGTATACCCTCTTAATCAACTTACCGTATTAGACCTTTTAAATACTCCAAGTGGTTATTCTCATCGTTATCACTCCGCCGTGAACTACTTATCTATATCTCTCATACTTCTCCTTCTACTGCTTAAACTACTTCACCATTTTAGTCTCATCTCTAATTCGAGGAACTTATGTTTATCCTAGTCATCTACCTTAAACAACTCACTTTCCCCTCCTCTTATAATTGTCTTTCATTTCCTATTTCCAAGCCATCTTTAACATCATTAGGTTCTCATAAACTACTATCGTCGGTTCATGTTTAGACTTGTTATTATTTTGAGGTAACTACTTCTATTTATGCCTAAACACACTCCCTCATTTAGACATGTAGTTTAAGGATACTTACTTTCAATTTACAAGCTAACGGCTTGCTTAAAATAATTATTGCTTTCATAGATGTCTTAGAGTTCACTGAAAAGATTGTGCTGAAATTTCATGAAGAACGCAACACGACCCATGCATGGTGTTTTAATCATAACGCAAGTTATATAGATTTAAAAGTATTCAAACCAAAGGGAAATGAAAGCTGACATCTATATCTACAACTTTCATGAAGGGAACCTAAATCCAATTCGGGATAGAGAGGGGTGGAAATGTTGTTTTTCCTAAACTTGGGCAGAGTGCACGACCGTGCTGACCTATGTGTAGTAATTCGATCATAAGTCAAGTTGTGAATGTCTAAATGAGTTCACTCCAAAGCCAAATGAAATCTAACATCCGTATCTACAACTTTCATGTTTTCACCAAAACGCAGTTCAGAATGGAAAATGGTGAAAAAGGTCAATCTTCAAAGTTGGTCTGACAAACATCGTGGCCCGATTTTCTAAAATCGTGGCCCGATTTTTGTCGAATCCAAACATCATTTTATAGGCCAAAATCGTGGCCTGATTTTCCCAAATCGGGGCCCGATTTTGGCTCACAGACAGCCATCAAAATCAGTTTCAGAAGTGCATTTTCGCCCAATAATCACTTTTAAATCGCTTAATTCTATCTAAACACACCCAAATCATCCCAAATCACCACTCAAGGGTTACCCTACTATTTGGACGTTAATCCCCGCTTAACCTATCTAATTATACACTCTTTTATGGTCAAATTCATAACTCTAATCTCTAAACTAGGTTCCCTTAGTTTTCATCTTTCAACAACAACTTTACATTCATTCATCATAATTCTTCATTGGAATTACTCATCATAACAGCAGTCACATCTTAAGAATTAAACAACCCCATCATAGTTTAAAATACCCTAAAGTGAAAGAATTCTCCCCCTTACCTCGATTCTTTGGAAATTCCAGCTTTGGCTTGATCCTGTTGCAGCTAGGGTTTCTCCTTCTCTTCTCCTCTCTTTTCCACGTTCAGCAAAAGTGACCCTTCTAACTCTTAATGTTTCTATTTATATTTGGGTCAGTCACTTGTTATAATTTTCTTCTCCCCTATTCATTATTCTTTTACTCCTCCCCTCCCCCACTTATTTAAAACTTATATTGTACACCTCCGACTCTATATTATTTTGTTTTGATTCCTCTCTTCATTTTATTTAAATTCTCATACTACTTCTCAATCATCATCAATATTTTATTTTCTCAACAACAAAATAACACTCAAGCAGAAGCAACATCAATAATAATATTAACCAAAACTTCACCTATTAAACTTCATGGAATTAATTAAAAATAGAAAATTGGGGTGTTACAACTCTCCCCCACTTAATGAATTTTCGCCCTCGAAAATTACTCGAAGGTTACTACTCTGGATAAAACTTCTTCATCCGATTCTACCCTGCTATACTCATTCTTTACTCTTCCGGTTCATGTTCAGTTTAGAAATCCAGAGCCTAAACTAATAAAATTCTGTTGGGTTTTTGTAGATTGGCTACATTTTGCAAAAACATCTACTAGCCAGATGCTGGGACAGATGCTGTAGCATATGGAACAACATTATGTGACTTGTGATTTTCGCGCCAGCTAGCGCTTTATATTTGTGTACGCAATCTTCCAAAGATTTGCTTGAAGTTTATTTTCCTCTAGCTTGTTGATCAAGGCGCGTGTATCTGATTGAAGATTTGCTTGAAGTTTTATTTGCCTTGGTATTTTTCTCACAAGATATTGTTCTATATTTGGAAGCTTTTTATTATTTCTAGAAGATCTTTTCAGCTGGACCGGACAATGTCCATGCTCTGTGTTGAAGCCCAAACCCGTGCTATCTCAGTGCTATATATTTGTGAAGACAAACCCTAGTTGGGTAACTAAAAACCGTGTGTGTTAGCAAAGCGTGTGTTTAAGGTTTTTAGGGTTTCTTTTGTTAATTGTGAGCCTTGCTTGTATCTCCCTGATTCAAGCTAAGGACTGAGTTTGTTTGAGTTGTAATTGTAAGCTGCTCCTAAGCTTTTAAGTACGGAGTGAGTATGTGTTATTAGAGTGTGTTTCTCTTGGTGTGTTTTGCGTAGTTGATAACTATACTGTTTGTGCTGTTGGTAGGAATTGAGACGGGGTCTCATATCTAGGAGTTCCTAGATAGAGTTGCCACTGGTAGGGTCTGGGTGCAAAGGCAAGTAGTGTGTCTGCGTTGGTCTTTTCACTAGAACTATAATAGTGGATTCATTCCTGGATTGGTATCCCCCAGAGTAGGAGAGTTGCTCCGAACTGGGTTAACAAACTCACTGTGTACTTTATATTTCCGCTGTGTTCCTTTTAATTTGTGCTGTGTTACGCTGCGTTATTTTAATTGTAGTTCTGAGTAGACAGGTGCTCGGACAGTTGTGCCAACATTGTGCACAGCATATTTCAGTCAGGTTGCCAGGAATTTCAATTGGCATCAGAGCGGGCACCCTGTTCTGTGTGGGTGAGCTCCAGGGAAAGAATTTTCTGGCTTAATGGATAAAGAAGGAGGACTGGTGAACAGACCACCCCTGCTGGATGGGTCGAACTATGACATTTGGAAATCACGCATGACAGCATTCTTGAAATCTCTAGACAGCAGAGCTTGGAAGGCTGTGATCAAGGCATGGGTCCCTCCTAAAATAAAAGATGCGAATAATGTTGATACTGATGAGTTAAAACCAGAAGAGGAGTGGTCTACAGCAGAAGACACTGCAGCTATTGGAAACTCTAAAGCCCTGAATGCTTTATTTAATGGTGTAGACAAGAACATGTTCAGGTTGATTAAACAATGTACTATTGCTAAGGAAGCTTGGGATATCCTAAGAACAGCTCATGAAGGCACTCAAAAGGTCAAGAAGTCAAGGCTACAACTGCTAACAACACAGTTTGAGAATTTGAGAATGAAGGAAGGAGAAAGTGTTCATGATTTTCACATGAATGTGCTAGAATATGCTAACACATTTGAATCCTTGGGGGAAAAGATGTCTGATGAAAAACTGGTAAGCAAAATCCTCAGGTCCTTGCCTAAGAAATTTGATATGAAAGTATGTGCTATTGAGGAGGCCCAAGATATTGGAAATATGAAAGTTGATGAGTTGATTGGATTTCTTCAAACTTTTGAATTGAAGGCTAATGAAAGATATGAAAAGAAAGACAAGAACATTGCTTTCATCTCCAACACTGATGAAGATGATGTGGAGAGTAATTTAGATACTGATGAGAGTGTCGCGTCGAATTTCGGATGTCAAGCTATTGGGGAAGCTTTGAATCACTAATTCTAAATTACGACTGAACTTTTAATTTTTCGGGGAAAAAAGGAAAAAAGTTCTAAATTACCTTGAGAAAAGATTTTAGGTTCGAAAGTCGATTATGCGAGGGGAAGGTATTAGCACCCCTCACATCCGTTGTACTCAACGGGAACCTCTTAGTCGGCTTAGGCTTAAAATGGTTCGATGTTTTAATTACGTGTTTAAATATGTATAAAAGGAAATATATAAAAGACATAATGCGGGATAAAGAAAGAGATAAAAACAAACGAAAAGGGAAAAACAAGTTTTTTATTAATGGGCTTGACAAGATGTCGATCTTGCTCCTACGTATCTCCCGGTAGTCGGAGAATTCAAAGCGTACGTAGTTCTTTGGTAGAAAAACGTTTGTATGTTGATTCGTTTTAGTTAAAAAAGTTTGATCGCGTCCGAGCGAAAAAGTTTGAAAAAGAAAAAAGTGTAATGAAATTAAATGTCAACTGTTCGGGTTGTTGCCGAACTGGCCATTGACGACAAGAAAGTAAAAGTCAGCTGCTCGGGTTGTTGCCGAGCTGGCCACTGACGACAATGCATGAAAATAAATGATTTGATGAAAAAGTTTTACGCTCGGACTTGAGCAAAGGTTTTAAAAACGTACGAAGACGTACAAAGTTTTTAAAATGGTGAAAGATGGACGCTAGGCGATAAGCTCGCGCTGGGCGTGAATGTTTTAAAATAAAGACAAACGCACTGAGGCGAAAAATTCGCGCAAGGCGTAAAAGGGTTAAAAATAAAACTAAAACGCGCAAGGCGCGAAAGGTTCGGATTGACCACGAGGGCCAAGAAAAAGGGTAAAAATGGCCACAAGGGGGCCAAGGGAAAGTTTAGCGTACTAGACGCGTCAAGGGTGGAATGACGATTACCCGAGCGACGAGACATACGTCACGCATTCGTGCAATCGAGGTTTGGGGAGACATACGTCAAGCCATTCCCGTTTCATTCAAGCTGGTTTTGTTACTCGGAGGAACCTCAAAGGGAACCAAAGCTTTAAAAGGAAAGTTGTAAAAAGAAAAGAAAAACACGAACAAATTTGTTGTTCGATTTTATTAAAAATCATGAACGTTACTTGTTGCTTAAGTTATTGAAACTCAAGAACAAGTTTGGTTCAAGTTTGAATGGCAAACACAATCATAAAACATGCAAAACGTTGGAAAGTTCACAAGTTCGGCTCAATTCGAGCTTGGTTTAAAAAGAGTGAGCAAACTCGGCTTAAGTTCGCGTTTGGATTGAAAATCATGAACAACATGGTTGTTTCAAGTTTGTTTTGAAATAGACGAACTTAGCTTGTTGCTCAAACTTGGTTTTGAAAATATTAAGAACATAACTTGTTTCACAAGTTATTCAAATTTTGTCGCACGAACTTGCGAAATCTTCAAAGTTGTGCATGATTATGAGTTGGGTTTGGACCAAAATGGTTTTAACCCTCTTTAGGTTCTGAATCAAGGGCTAGAATCCCAAAAATTTGGCATTTGAATGCCTGATTCATGCTCTGAATTTTACATACTTCGCAGAGCAACCAGAACTTGGCTCTGCGAAGTCAGGTTCTGGTGTGTTCGCAGTGCGAGCAAAGCTTGGCTCTGCGAAGTATGCGAATTTCTTAACTCAGAAGCTGTTTCTGAACAGAAGTTCAGAAACTGCTTCTAAGCAAGATTCAGAACCTAAAGGAGGTTAAGAACCTTGACAAAAAGGAAAAAAAAAAAAAAGGGTAGAAAAACACAAATTTAAAGCTTGGCCCCTTTGAGGTCCTTTTTGGGGGCTCAAAGGAGGTTTTGGTTCACAAAACAAAATTGGACAAAGCAAGATATGTAAACAGCATATACAATAGAAAAGAAAGGTTATAGGAGACTTACAGAACTCCTAGCAATGCTTGAACAAGACTGGAAGTAGCTTGCTTGCTTTGTGAAAGGTTATGAACAAGGTTCAAAGTGTTTGTGATGGACTGATTTTGTGTTGAAATGCAAGGGATTTTTGGTGTGAAATTCGTGTGTATTGGCTCTCTGAAATGGTATGTTTTTGACTGGTTTTTAATGTGTTCAATTGTGTGTGATCCTTAAGCCTTGCCCTTCCTTTTATAGGCATAAATGCAAATCTTTGCAATGATGAACAATGATGAATAAAATCCTAAAACACTAGCTGATCATGAGCTAAACTCAGGCTAGATCACTTTGCATTTAATGCTAATGGATAGAACTTGCTTTGCCTTGTGCCAAGGGGCAAGGTCTTGATTGATCTCAGCCACAAATGCCATTGATTCTAGAAGGTAATGATGGTAAAAACTGTAAAACAGGGCAGCTGCAAAAGGGATGATTCTTGGGATCAATCCTTGCAATCTTGGGGGGTCAAACAATCAAAACGTGTACTGCCATGTACAGGGAGATTGGGGGAATCAAAATCAGCATGTGGGCTTATGTGTGGGGGAAGAAATCCAGCTCAAAACAGGGCATGTCACACAGCTTTTCTGCAACATAAACCACTTGGGATTGACTGCTTTTGGCAGGGAAAAAGGGAAGGAAATGGATCAAGCAGCTGGCTGGCATGTTTGGGTTGGGTGAGGGGTCAATTTTGGGGGACAAAATCTGACCAAGGATAGCCAATTTGTTTGATCACATGAGAGGTTGGAAGAAAGTTCCTCTTTCCTTTTGCCTTTAATGTCACACATTAAATCTTGCTTTGCTGCACCAAATCAGTCACAAAATAGCAATAATACAAGTAATAATGCTACTAATGATAATTGTAGTTGAAAGCAAAAAAGATAAACAACTATATAAAAATCTGCAGAATTTTCGCAGAGGTCGCAGTGCGAAGGTGAGTTCGCACTGCGATCTTCACTTTTTTTGATTTTTTGTATAAAATAAAAGGTAAAAATGGAGAAATAAATAATAATAAACAATAATAGTAAATGATAAAAAATGCAAATGGCAATGAAAATGAATAAAAATAGTAATGACAATAATAATGAAAATGATGATAATAAATAAAACTTAATAATATTAAAAGATAGAAACTAATAATAATAAAATAATAATGATATTATTAAAGGAAAATAAAATAACAATAATATTAATAATATTAAGGATAATGATGATGATATAAAATATTATAAATAGGTAAAAAATAAATAATGAGATAATAAAAATATAACACCCATAAAAAATATAAGTCAAAAAATGGGGTATGACAGATGTCCCTATTTAAGTTTCTTCGTCCCGGAGGTTGAAAATGTGATTTGAAATGGACGGGCCGAAGAGACTTAAATATAGAGTACGCCATTTTTTGACTAAATATTTTTCCGAGTTATAAATGCTATAAATGCATGCAATGCAAATGTTATGAATGCTTGTAATGTAACTATGGATGCAAAAGACAATAAAAAGGAAGACCACACTAGGGACAGGTGTCAGCTATTCGGGTGGTCACCGAACTGCCACTGACAACAAAGAATGAAAAGGTAAATGCCAGCTGTTCGGGTTGTTGCCGAACTGGCCACTGGCGACAAAAGAATGAAAAGAATGTCAACTGTTCGGATGTTGCCGAACTTGCCATTGACGACAGGAAAAGAAAATGTCAACTGTTCGGATGTTGCCGAACTTGCCATTGACGACAGGAAAAGAAAATGTCAACTGTTCGGATGTTGCCGAACTTGCCATTGACGACAGAAAAAGAAATGTCAACTGTTCGGATGTTGCCGAACTTGCCATTGACGACAGAAAAAGAAATGTCAACTGTTCGGATGTTGTCGAACTTGCCATTGACGACAGAAAAAGAAAATGTCAACTGTTCGGATGTTGCCGAACTTGCCATTGACGACATGAAAAGAAAATGTGAAAGATGTCAGCTGTTCGGATGGTTACCGAACTTGCCACTGACGATACTGGGGATGCGGCTGGCAAGCCGTTCCTTACAAAAAATGCCCCTTTAATCGGGGAGAAAGAATGCACAAGCTGTTCATTGAAGAACTTGCCACTTGGCACAACACTGGGGAGTACGCACAAGCTGTTCATCAAAGAACTGCCACTTGGCGTAAAGACTTGACAAAAAAAGACGCGCAAGCTGTTCGTTTGAACTGCAACTTGGCGTAAAAGGATGACATCTCTGAACCAGACGAACTGGGGATGACACTGGGAAAAAAGAATACACGAATTGCTCGCGATTGTTTGGTGAGACTCATGATGGTTAGAAATAACCATGTATGACATGCTGTATGCATATGTATGAATGCATGAATGTATAACTGTCACTGAGGACGTCATGTGAGGGATGAATTTGTACTGGGGATACCCAACTTGTTTGTTAAGGAATTGCCCCTTGATGTGAGATGCATGCTAATGAATGATTATGATATGCTGCATGAATTATGCTGACCTGAGGGATGACAGACATCACGTGGGACGCTGGGGAACTATGGTTTGAATGCCGAGCAAAGTCGGGCTTGGATGATGTAAGACTCCACTGGTGGTATGCCAATAAGATTGGGCTTCGCTCGTGAATTCACTGGGGATATAAGGATCATTTTGGAAGCATGATCGATATCCAGCTTTTGATGCCAATGGTAATTGGGCTTGTGAGAATGGAACAAATATTGACTTCCTGGGGAATTGGTAGTCCATTGGGGACTGTGCTAATCCGCTGGAGAGAAGAACTGACGATTCCGTCGGGAATGCTTATGCCTTGGTCGGTCTTTGCCTGAAGGGTCCTTACGGGCTCTTAACTCACTGGGGAATTTTTAATTAATTCACCAAGGATTCTGTTGGGGTATTCCTTTTTGCAATTGACCATGCTTGGCCTGCGAAGCGTTATCTGCTTTAAGGATAGACATTGATGTTCACTCCGAGTATTCGCAAGTTCGAAAAGGAATGTGTTTGTTATTGGATAAAAATGAAAGACTCATGTAATAAATTTTGGAAAAGTTTTTCTTGTTTTTTTTTTTTAAAAGTACTATCATCAAGAATAAAAATGAATGAAAGAAACATGACAAAAGATGTAAAGAAAATTGGGAAATGAAATTTATTAAAGGGGTGGTAGCCTGCCAAAGGCGTGGCTCCACTAATGGTTGAGGGTGACCGGGCCCTTTGTAGGGGACCAACAAATGATGATTGGGCTTTTGTGGATTGTGGGGAGAGCACTAAGCATGGTTGGGCCCTTTGAATAATCGTGCACTGGGCACAGTTAGGTTTTATGGGTGTCAAAGAGAATTGGGCTCTTGTTTTGTTTGGATGCCGAGCGAGGTCGGGCATTAATATGTGGATGCCGAGCGAGGTCGGGCTTTGACATGTGGGCGCCGAGCGAGGTCGGGCTTTGATATGTGGGTGCCGAGCGAGGTCGGGCTTTGATATGTGGGTGCCGAGCGAGGTCGGGCTTTGATAGGTGGGTGCCGAGCGAGGTCGGGCTTTGATATGTGGGTGCCGAGCGAGGTCGGGCTTTGATATGTGGGTGCCGAGCGAGGTCGGGCTTTGATAGGTGGGTGCGATTCATGTGAAATTTGCGCATGCTGTTTTAATGCCCCCATTGTTCCGAGATTGCTCTGAAAAATTTGAAATAAATACCACACAAAAGGTTATATTATACATTTCAAGTTAATAATATGTACACTAATGAACCAACCTATCACTCATTTAAGTAGACGAACAAATTGAATATCATGTAGGGGGTATTGAACACTCATCCGATAAGTTTGTTAACATTCCGATCGAGTTATGTGTCCATCCGATCATCGTTCCAAAAAGTACAAAAGCGTTGATCACAAGGTCTTTAAGGGTTGTAATTTGGCTGGGTTACAAAAGAAATGTCATATGTGGGGAACTTGAATTCAAAAGGTTAAGCAAGAAGGAACATTCTTTTCAGATTACACACCTTCCTTCTTATTAGATTGCAAACTTTGATGCGTTCACCAATATTTATCCTTAATTCTGACAACCTTTTGATGTACTGATTTTTCTTCTTTTTTTTTTCTTTGCCCTTGGGATTTCTTGATTTGTTTTTCTTTCTTTTTCTCGATTGGTTTGTCAAGATCTTTTATGAAATTCACTGTTCTTTGGCTTTCACAAACCCCCCTTTTTTCTTTTAACTGAATCAAAGGCGAAGCCCTAATTGAATGTTCCTTCTTCCTTTGGCAAGGGACGATGATCACGATGGTTGAGGGTTCAAAAAAATGAAAGAACAATATCAGAATTTAGTGATAATTTAACCATGAATTGAAAAAGATTTTCTCTTTCTTCTTCTTTCTTCTCCTTTTTTACAAACTCCGGCAATCATATTAAGCAATTGAGCTTTATGAGAGTTGGCAGTTTGCAGTCAATAATTCTGCTTCATTTGGCTCAAAGGGTTGACAGATGCTCACTGCTCACAGGGTGGGCTTTTTGTGGTCAAATGTTTTCACTCATATTCAAGAAATGCCTCGATCATGCCAATGCTTTTATACAATTTAAAAACAACATTTAGATTTAACATAAAAGGATCGAGTTAACAAAATACTGGTCTCCTGCACATGTAAAAAAATAATTTTGAGGTTTCCTCACATTTGGGCTGGTTCTAAATGGTTCATTGAATAAACATGTTAACAACGCAAATTGTATAATATAGCTTCTATGTTAAGTATATATTTTCATTTTGAGTTTAATCATATAAGAACAGGAAGCATGCATTTAGCTTTGCGCAAATTGATCAAAAATATCAATACCAATTATGAACTTTGGCTTAATCCGTGGTTAAGAAAAAAATGTTAATCTCGAATCACCAACAATTCATAGCAAGCAACGACATTCAACGCACATTAAAACTGAACATGCATAAATAACGATAATAAAAAGGCCCGATAATAAGAGAAAAAGTATGTAGTACAAATATGGGTACAAAGTGTTAAACATAGCAAGAGTGTATGAGAAAAATAACATAAACATAAAACATGAGAAAACATCAAAAAAAAGGGGGGAGTCACTCAAGGAGTGAGAGCCTCATCATCCTCTGTCTCCTCGTCCTCGTCCTCCTCATCCTCATCCTCCTCCTCATCCTCCTGGCCTCCTGCCGCTGTGCCACTGCCTCCAGCCTCTGAATGCTCTGGCCTATCCCCGGGCCAACGACCGTGAGCCGCGAACATCTCGGGTGTCGGTATCTGGTCATCGGGATCTGTCGGTCTCCCTAGCACATGAATCATGCATCATGGTCATGTACCGATGAGAGGAAGCATTCTGCTCCAATATGAAAGTGCAAGTGCGACAATCCCCTGATGCTGGTGGAGGCCTAGGCCGTGGCTGCTGTGCCCTCGCCGCTCTCCTCCCCGTGCAATGTCTGGAAATATACTCGTCCGTGACAGGGTTCTTAATGGTTTCGGACACGTGGGGAGGAATGGCGACTCGGGCTTCCCGGCAGAGTCCCATGAAAAGACCCGGGAAAGCAAGCGGGCACATCTTCTTGGCCGGTGGCTTGATGCCACTCTCGACCACTATCTTAATCTCCTGGCAAATAGCCCTGGCCACATCTACTTGTTTACCGGTGAGGATATAGTAGATAAGGGGGGTGACATCCATGGTGGTGGAGGAGGTATGGCTTTTGGGCTTTATGTTGTGGATTATGAGGTGAAAAATGACTTGGGCGTAAGTGGTAAGGTTGCCCTTGAGGGCTCTAGTGGGCTGCCCTGCTGCGTTAAGCTCATATCCCTTTCCGGATTGGAAAATGGTTTGAGCATAAAGATCGTGGTTCCAATTACCACGATTTTGGTGCTTATGGAAAGCACATAGCTCGTCATTTTCTAATTGAAAAGGGTTGTGGAGGTATGCATTGATGGCGTCGCGATCGAATCTAATGACCCGACCGCGCACCATAGTCCGATATGTGAATTCCCCCTCCGGATCCACGGGGATAGCATTCGCGTAAAACTCCCGAATTATGTCGTAGTTAAGGTTAAGGGGAGGGTTCACCAAGACTCCCCACAGGCGATGGTTTATCAATCGGGCCAACTCTCGCCAAGTGCCCTGCTCGCTTATGATGAATTGTCTTTCCGGCCAGAAGGTTCTGCCAAGAAGTTCTTCGTATCTTTCCTGGTTCCGCAGACTTAGGAAGCGAGAGGCATCGAATCCCCCTTGGGGTCTGGATCCGGATGCCTCACCCCTCGAGCGTTTTCCCATTGGTTTTGGGGCCATCTGTAAGAAAAAGGCAAAGTCAGTGGATAACATACATGATTAAAAGTGATATGAGGTGAAACAAATGGAATTGGAAGGCATAAATGAGGAAAACATGTGTTCTGTTTCTGCTACAGTCGCACTGCGAACACATGGTCGCAGTGCGAAGCCATACGAAAATTCTGGGCTGCCCAGAAGGATGGGTCGCAGTGCGAAGTTCATCTTTGCTCTGCGACCCTGACAGAACAAATCCAAAAAAACCCTGGATAATTACCCTATACTCTTACACTAAACTCTAAACAAAGCATGCTAGATGAATGATTAAGGATAAATGCATGGGTAATGGTTACAACTAACATGGCAACTTGTTTTGATCTAATTTATATAAAATGGGTAGAGTGAATTTCGTATAAGATTACTCACAGATGGGAAAGGAAATGAGCTTACTTTAACTACCCATGACATACATTTACTAGATTACAACTTATTCCTAGCATGGCAAGAAGAAACAGGAACTAATTACAATCCTTAAACCCTAAAATGGAAGTTTAAAAGGTTTAGCAAAACCTAAGACCCATAACACGAATCAGAAGTAAAGCAGGATAGAGAAGAGGAATCGTACCTTACTGCTTCCAGAGAAGAGTAATTTTTACTTGGATTAGGAAAGAGGAAGAAAAAATGGAGAGATGGGTATGATTTTGTTTTTGGAGAGTTATTTTTTTTTTGTGGAAAAGAAAAGCTGCTTTTTTTTTAGTTTTATACAAGTTTAATAATAAAATAACGGTTAGATAGGATGTAATATCCCGCTTATGACCCAAGTATTTATCAGTATTAAGACGATGTATCAGAGATGTTTTGAGTAATGGCATTTTGGTAATTACCACTCATGGGTATTATATATATGACAAAAGTCATTTCCTGTTCATTTTAACAAACTTCTTTCTCTCTCTAGAACAACTCCTCTTCCTTCTCTCTTCTTCCTCTCATGCGCCCCTCCCTCCAATCCTTCAACAATCATTAAACTTCACTCCCAAACTCTCCATCTTCATGCAAGCAAGCAAGATTATGACTTGGAGGTCAAGAATCAAGAGAGGATAAAAAGGGGCAAAAGCTAGGGTTTTGAGAAGAATCTAGCTAAGGTTTGGAATGAAGCTTAGCAAGCATGGATCAAGCACGAATTTGAGGTGAGCTCCTAGGGGTTTTAGAACCCACCTTGTGAGTGTTTGATGAGTTTTGTTCATTTTGTTCATAGTTGGTAATTGTTACCCTAATCCCTATTGCTTGCAAATTCCTTGTTCATACTTGTTTTAATCAATCAATTTATAGTTGTAAATCATTCCTCATGATGTTATAGTGCTTGGGTATGCCTTATTATGTCAAAAATGGTGAAAAAAGCAAGTTTTGAGCCATTCCTGTGCTGACAAGTTCGCAGTGCGAACTCAGAGTTACTGTTTGGCGAGCCCTCACTGCCTACCCTTCGCAAAGCGAAGTAGACTTCGCAGAGCGAAGTTGAACAGACATTTCATGGCTGTTCTGCTTCGTTCTGTGCACTGTTTACGCGTTAGGCAAGGCTTTTAATAACCTTTTTCAATGAAAACCTTATTTTATAAGAAAAACACCATTGTGGGCATATCCGAGGGCATATAACGTATACGGAATAAAATGAACACGGGATTGGCAACGCATGTTGAGTATAAGGGTTAAAGGAATAGACAAGCCTAAGACGGCATATGATAGTGTTATGTTGAGTTCCTTGATAGGAGATGAGGGTTATAGCATGGGAATCACATTGTTAGTTGTATCCACTTTAGGATACAAAGTAATAGGAAAGGTTTAGCATTCATAGTTTCACTTAAGTTCATAGTGTTGATTCTCCAACAATTATAGGTGGCTTATGAGAACGATAAGCCAAGATTTTTATGGGTTACAGGTTATAGATTACAGGAATGTTATATGATTATAGTAACAGATTATATGTTCATACGTTAAAGTTAAAGAATTAAAGATTAAAGATTGGCGTGTTTACACGTTTTATAGTGGCGTGCTTGCACGTTTTATAGTGGCGTGTTCATCAGACTCCGGGATTCGCCGGAGGGGACTTCTCCGAGAGGGTTGTCCACACGTTTTATAGGGAGTCCGGTGTTAGCCTGATATGATAGGAGTTTCACCGGTTTATAGGGAGACGTATCTCGGGGTTGCTCCACCCGGGTGCCCTCCGTAAAATGAACTCAGATTAATTGTTTGTTCAACGCTAACAGCTAACATAAAACTGCTATCGAACTGTGTACATGTTTTATGTTTTATAGTTATAGTTAAAGTTACAGTTACAGTTATAGTCACAGGAGACATACAGTTATAGTTATAGTCAGTTATCAGAAAGTGATCCTAGGTCTTCCCCTCGATCACTAAGTCATAGATACAGACATGATCACAGTTATGGATTTAGGCAATTATAGTTATAGTCATAGGCCGTTATGGCAAGGGTTATAGGCAGTTCTAAGCTATAGTTACAGAAAGACTTATAGTCATAGGCAGGTTTAAAGACTTGGCGATTCTAGAATTCCCCTAAATTGCCAAGGTAGGCATGGTGACCCTAGGTTCCCTGTGGTTGCCAACAGTAGGTTGGGTAGAGCTCACTGAGACATTATGTCTCATCCCATTCCTTCTGGTGCAGGTTTACAGGTTAGTCAGAGGTTCGTGACGAAGATCTTCATAGAGGTATTGGATGAAGTGCATTTACTCGTTGTGTACCAGCTCAGAGGCCTTATGGACATTTGTACAAGCATTGTAACAGTATTGGATTATTGTACAGACGAGTAAACATGTATTTATTCTTTTGTGATGTAATATTATTATTGAAATTTTTAAATGTATCCAGTATCAGTTTAACGCACATACTAATATACTAGTTAAAGTTAGTATGGGTGTTACAATTGGTATCAGAGCAGGTCGATTCGGACCGTGCCATGGGTCATTTAAGATTCAATAAAAGTAGTGGAATCATTGGGTTCCAGATGTTGTTCTAAATGTCATGTCTAGTTGAGCCTGATCAACTCAGTCTAGTATATGACAGTTAGGACAAATATCCGAGAGCTGAATGTGACCAAGGAGGAAAGAAGTGTTCAAAGGGTGAAGGTTAAGACGTCAGATTCTAAGACGAATTTGGCAAAGTGCTATGTGTCAAGGATGGTTCTCTAACAGTGAAGTAACTGAGCCAGTTAACGGCAAAGTTTCAGGAATATAAGAGGTATTAAAGAGTAAGGTCAGGTACCTTAACTAGTTGGACGCATCATTGAACGATGCCTTCTCCGAGGAGACATGAACAGTAAAGAACTATGGAAATACTTTAAGGAATGTTTTGGAATCTCAACGGGAACCGCAATTTGAAAAGTTAAAGTGGAATAGAGTTTTATTCAGGGTGCAGAGGTAAAGAATTACGGTACAAAGCCCAGCGACTTGAAATAAGGAATGATCAATTAATTATCGGAAGCTCTGGAATTCCAGTAAGGACATAGTGTGTAAGGATGGAAGAACTTGCGCACGTGGATCGGATGAGATTTAGATATCTGATGGATAAGAGACTCGTCTAGGGATTAAGCGAAATAGTGAACAGATGGAACAGGTTACCTTCTTTTTCATGGGACACCAAGATGCTTGGTATGAAGAATGTGAGCGTAGTGATAAGTAAAGGAAAACCCCGGTAAGGGTATGGATTAAAGATTGAATTGTTTGTTGTCGGATTATAGCAGGCCGGTTTCGAGGATTAAGCAGGAGTTAGCCAAGAACTACTGAGAGGCTCTAGTAGCAGGAAGATCGTCACTAACGTGCAAGTTACGGTTAAAGCTATGGTTAATGTTAAGGAGTTCTATGTTATCCTTTGATGGGCTCCTTACACGAGTATTTGGGTAAGCCGACAAAGATCACCTTATGTTGGTAGATGTTAAAGATGGTAGACATATATATACCTTGGATTGTTCGAACCCATAAAGAGGGCAACGGTTGAGTAGATATATGGAATATTATACAGATAACAAGATTAGATTGGAATGGTGAATATAGTAACAAGTTACAGGAAGGATCCAATGGGAAATAATAAGAGCTGAAATTTAAGATTTGATTAATCGGGTACTCGAAGAGGCGTAACATGTGTTTGGGCTTACAGGAGAGCCGGTAAAAGGTGAGTCTTACCGAGACGGATTATTTTCGGAGAAACCCGAGGAGTAACCAAGAGTTATGTTAGAATTATGTGGACCTAAGTGTCTTGGAAAAAGATTGTGGATGTAAGTTCCTTATGGATAATTATAGTATGGAAACTTGATTCAGATATGAAGAGTAAAGCTTGAACTAGTGAATGAGTTGTTTTAACAGGAGCATTGTTGGGCTCGTAATTATAGTTAAAGATTGTCTACAGGGTTCGGTGTATTTCGTGAAAGTAAGAATTTTGTTTATGTTCGAAAGGAAACGCTAAGTCAAGCGTCGAGCAATCAATAAGGTTAACAGGTGAATTAAACCACAAGGGAAATTTTAATGGAAGATGGTCATATATGGTAATGACGAAGTTATAGAGTCAAAGGATTGGCCAAAGAGATTTTATATGGTAATAGTGGAGTATTACTTTTATCCCAAGGTTAATTGTTTAAATCAGAGTCGCGCAGCGGAGAAGTAATCCAATAATGAGTTAACAGACAAATCAAAGTTGAAGTTTAGAGGAAAAGGATGTTTGTGAAGTCCTTGTTAGAGGAATTACAGGAAAGGCATTCAGAGATAAATTCTCAAGTTACAGAATATGTGTAAGTAATGATGACTTGAACTTATCATCAGTTCCAACAGGAGGTTTTAATAGATAAGTCGAGGGATGTATCAGATCTCGAAACTCATGGGATAAGAGAATCGAAGCAGTTGATAACCTAAAAGAATGTGTTTACAGCAAAATGAGTTCATAGAGAAGGAGGCCACATTTCATACGGTGATCTAGCTGTTTAGCTCGGTAACTTAAAGTTATTTTGAATAGTAAGTTTAACCAAAGAGGAAGAATGCTGTGGCATACAGTTTTCCGCATCGTATCTACGTTATGCTAGCATGTCGCATGTAACAGGCATGTAACAGGTTATGATTAGTATTATGTATACTGATCAGGCAGAGTTTATGCTACCTAGACAGTAGTGTAACATATTTATAGTCATGAGACATGTGTTAGTAATCGTGGTACGCAGTCGGTAATGTTTTAGCAGGAAAATCTCAGTTGAGAAGTTCAGAAATTCTTGAACTTAATGTTAACAGTTAAAGGAAGGAAATGTGTTACACCGATCAGAAGAATACTCATAGTTTATAGTGAAAGGCTACGTGAATTCAAGTCAGGAATTAAATGATTCGGAGTTTAAGAGTGCTATTTTGAATAGCGAACAGAATAGAGTTTTCTTTTAGAAAACGGAGAATATTCTTGAACGAAATAAGTTATAATGTCTATGGGGCGTAATCATAGTTACATACGGGATTGTGGTTACTCAAAGAGTGCACACATGAGTTAAGAGCAAGAAGAGTGACCTTAGTTGGTGTGGCTTTGTCTCAAGTATATTTTGACTAAGTATGATGTTCCGTTAGTTGGACAATGATGATGCGGCGTACGGTGTACCGATAGTAGTGAACATGTACTCGATCATGTATGGAAGCTATGTGCTATGGATTATATTATTTGATGATATGTGAGACGGTTTATGCCACACGTCACTTATACTGGATTTTCATAAGTTTGAAGGTATTGGTAAAGAAGAAGGTTCCTAAGACCTTTGGCTACATGTTATTGTTGATTATTAACCGGAACATAACCGACTTATGAGATTTCTCGAGCTTAAAGGATTCCCGCAGTGGGAATGTGAGCAACGCTTATGGTTGTGATAATAGCTACACCAGGACAACAGAAAGAAAGGAACGTAAACCATAAGTTCAGCCACCACCTTATATTTGAATTGTGAAGAATGTTACGAGTGTGACAGTAAAAGGTCGTTTTGCGAGGCGAGAGTTATAGACAAAAGTTCCTTGAACTAAAAGTGATGTAATGGATTCCTCGGAAAGTTGAAATAATTGGGGAAAAACAGAATGACTCAACGTCTTCAGGTTAATATGGAATTGTCAATTAAAGAAGAACTGATAGAATTCAGTAAAGGAAATCCGAGACTTATCAATTTTAAACTGGATTAGTAAGGAAAGTGTCGAACAGAGACCATAGTCAGATAATATGGATATGTTGGTTCGGATAAGCTCATATCCTACTACGTAAGAGTTATGTAATGCACCACGAGCGTCATAGTTAAAGAAAAGATTGTCGAGCATACTCGACTTATAGAGTTGGAAAAATCCAAGGGATTCCGATAAGCAAGATGAATTGAAATTTTGGCTAGTAAGGAAGGTTGTATAATAGATTCATTCACAGACGATAATGAGTGGATTCTAAATTTCGAGGACGAAATTTCTTTAAGGGGGGTAGAGTGTAATATCCCGCTTATGACCCAAGTATTTATCAGTATTAAGACGATGTATCAGAGATGTTTTGAGTAATGGCATTTTGGTAATTACCACTCATGGGTATTATATATATGACAAAAGTCATTTCCTTTTCATTTTAACAAACTTCTTTCTCTCTCTAGAACAACTCCTCTTCCTTCTCTCTTCTTCCTCTCATGCGCCCCTCCCTCCAATCCTTCAACAATCATTAAACTTCACTCCCAAACTCTCCATCTTCATGCAAGCAAGCAAGATTATGACTTGGAGGTCAAGAATCAAGAGAGGATAAAAAGGGGCAAAAGCTAGGGTTTTGAGAAGAATCTAGCTAAGGTTTGGAATGAAGCTTAGCAAGCATGGATCAAGCACGAATTTGAGGTGAGCTCCTAGGGGTTTTAGAACCCACCTTGTGAGTATTTGATGAGTTTTGTTCATTTTGTTCATAGTTGGTAATTGTTACCCTAATCCCTATTGCTTGCAAATTCCTTGTTCATACTTGTTTTAATCAATCAATTTATAGTTGTAAATCATTCCTCATGATGTTATAGTGCTTAGGTATGCCTTATTATGTCAAAAATGGTGAAAAAAGCAAGTTTTGAGCCATTCCTGTGCTGACAAGTTCGCAGTGCGAACTCAGAGTTACTGTTTGGCGAGCCCTCACTGCCTACCCTTCGCAAAGCGAAGTAGACTTCGCAGAGCGAAGTTGAACAGACATTTCATGGCTGTTCTGCTTCGTTTTGTGCACTGTTTACGCGTTAGGCAAGGCTTTTAATAACCTTTTTCAATGAAAACCTTATTTTATAAGAAAAACACCATTGTGGGCATATCCGAGGGCATATAACGTATACGGAATAAAATGAACACGGGATTGGCAACGCATGTTGAGTATAAGGGTTAAAGGAATAGACAAGCCTAAGACGGCATATGATAGTGTTATGTTGAGTTCCTTGATAGGAGATGAGGGTTATAGCATGGGAATCACATTGTTAGTTGTATCCACTTTAGGATACAAAGTAATAGGAAAGGTTTAGCATTCATAGTTTCACTTAAGTTCATAGTGTTGATTCTCCAACAATTATAGGTGGCTTATGAGAACGATAAGCCAAGATTTTTATGGGTTACAGGTTATAGATTACAGGAATGTTATATGATTATAGTAACAGATTATATGTTCATACGTTAAAGTTAAAGAATTAAAGATTAAAGATTGGCGTGTTTACACGTTTTATAGTGGCGTGCTTGCACGTTTTATAGTGGCGTGTTCATCAGACTCCGGGATTCGCCGGAGGGGACTTCTCCGAGAGGGTTGCCCACACGTTTTATAGGGAGTCCGGTGTTAGCCTGATATGATAGGAGTTTCACCGGTTTATAGGGAGACGTATCTCGGGGTTGCTCCACCCGGGTGCCCTCCGTAAAATGAACTCAGATTAATTGTTTGTTCAACGCTAACAGCTAACATAAAACTGCTATCGAACTGTGTACATGTTTTATGTTTTATAGTTATAGTTAAAGTTACAGTTACAGTTATAGTCACAGGAGACATACAATTATAGTTATAGTCAGTTATCAGAAAGTGATCCTAGGTCTTCCCCTCGATCACTAAGTCATAGATACAGACATGATCACAGTTATGGATTTAGGCAATTATAGTTATAGTCATAGGCCGTTATGGCAAGGGTTATAGGCAGTTCTAAGCTATAGTTACAGAAAGACTTATAGTCATAGGCAGGTTTAAAGACTTGGCGATTCTAGAATTCCCCTAAATTGCCAAGGTAGGCATGGTGACCCTAGGTTCCCTGTGGTTGCCAACAGTAGGTTGGGTAGAGCTCACTGAGACATTATGTCTCATCCCATTCCTTCTGGTGCAGGTTTACAGGTTAGTCAGAGGTTCGTGACGAAGATCTTCATAGAGGTATTGGATGAAGTGCATTTACTCGTTGTGTACCAGCTCAGAGGCCTTATGGACATTTGTACAAGCATTGTAACAGTATTGGATTATTGTACAGACGAGTAAACATGTATTTATTCTTTTGTGATGTAATATTATTATTGAAATTTTTAAATGTATCCAGTATCATAGTTAAAGTTAGTATGGGTGTTACATAGGAGATAGTGGAAATAAGTGGTTGGAGGGAGTTAATGCTGATTAGTGAATTTTGAAATCTGAGCTGACAGAATTCGCAGGGTTCGCACTGCGAAGTAAGTTTGCTCTGCGAACCTTAAAATCAACTTCGCAGTGCGAATGTACCTTTGCTCTGCGAAGTGCTCGAATTTTTGAAAAAAAGAAACCCCCTCTCAACACAATGGTCATTTTTATTTCAACTATAATTATGCATATAAAATAACAAGTAAATAAATGCTGATTGCCCCTGATGGAAAAACAAAACACAAAGTAACAAGCATGAGTGAAGGTGAATGGGTGGTGTGCAAAGGGTGTAATATGTAGGTTCAAAATTTCCCCCATCCTCACGTGTAGGCTCTAATAGGTAAGATTCCTAAGAAGAGGTCCTTAGAGTCATTAATCTCATATGGAATTAGGGTTGTCTATGGACATACGTCGACATGACTTCAATTAATTCCATATGAAAATCTCGTCTAAGCGGGATTGGGCATCCTACCTCACGGACATACGTCAACGCGGGCTTCCGCACACAACCTCCTGCTAACTTAGTTTTTTTTCTCGAGCTCGGGTAGAGAGCCTCACACGTCCGGCATTAACCCGAACAATGTGGAGTAACATCGCTCAAGTAACCCCCACAATTGAGATATATATGAATATGAAGCACAAATGATATATATATATATATATATATGCAAAGTATAAGAATAAACAAGACAAATAATGACAAGAAGACATAAATCACGTAAGTGAAATGAACCAAATTAGCCTAAAAGCCGACTGAGATAGGCTTGACTCGTTTATGCAAAAACAAAGTGTTTTATGCATGTCCCCAGTGAAGTCGCCATTTCTGTCGCGTCGAATTTCGGATGTCAAGCTATTGGGGAAGCTTTGAATCACTAATTCTAAATTACGACTGAACTTTTAATTTTTCGGGGAAAAAAGGAAAAAAGTTCTAAATTACCTTGAGAAAAGATTTTAGGTTCGAAAGTCGATTATGCGAGGGGAAGGTATTAGCACCCCTCACATCCGTTGTACTCAACGGGAACCTCTTAGTCGGCTTAGGCTTAAAATGGTTCGATGTTTTACTTACGTGTTTAAATATGTATAAAAGGAAATATATAAAAGACATAATGCGGGATAAAGAAAGAGATAAAAACAAACGAAAAGGGAAAAACAAGTTTTTTATTAATGGGCTTGACAAGATGTCGATCTTGCTCCTACGTATCTCCCGGTAGTCGGAGAATTCAAAGCGTACGTAGTTCTTTGGTAGAAAAACGTTTGTATGTTGATTCGTTTTAGTTAAAAAAGTTTGATCGCGTCCGAGCGAAAAAGTTTGAAAAAGAAAAAAGTGTAATGAAATTAAATGTCAACTGTTCGGGTTGTTGCCGAACTGGCCATTGACGACAAGAAAGTAAAAGTCAGCTGCTCGGGTTGTTGCCGAGCTGGCCACTGACGACAATGCATGAAAATAAATGATTTGATGAAAAAGTTTTACGCTCGGACTTGAGCAAAGGTTTTAAAAACGTACGAAGACGTACAAAGTTTTTAAAATGGTGAAAGATGGACGCTAGGCGATAAGCTCGCGCTGGGCGTGAATGTTTTAAAATAAAGACAAACGCACTGAGGCGAAAAATTCGCGCAAGGCGTAAAAGGGTTAAAAATAAAACTAAAACGCGCAAGGCGCGAAAGGTTCGGATTGACCACGAGGGCCAAGAAAAAGGGTAAAAATGGCCACAAGGGGGCCAAGGGAAAGTTTAGCGTACTAGACGCGTCAAGGGTGGAATGACGATTACCCGAGCGACGAGACATACGTCACGCATTCGTGCAATCGAGGTTTGGGGAGACATACGTCAAGCCATTCCCGTTTCATTCAAGCTGGTTTTGTTACTCGGAGGAACCTCAAAGGGAACCAAAGCTTTAAAAGGAAAGTTGTAAAAAGAAAAGAAAAACACGAACAAATTTGTTGTTCGATTTTATTAAAAATCATGAACGTTACTTGTTGCTTAAGTTATTGAAACTCAAGAACAAGTTTGGTTCAAGTTTGAATGGCAAACACAATCATAAAACATGCAAAACGTTGGAAAGTTCACAAGTTCGGCTCAATTCGAGCTTGGTTTAAAAAGAGTGAGCAAACTCGGCTTAAGTTCGCGTTTGGATTGAAAATCATGAACAACATGGTTGTTTCAAGTTTGTTTTGAAATAGACGAACTTAGCTTGTTGCTCAAACTTGGTTTTGAAAATATTAAGAACATAACTTGTTTCACAAGTTATTCAAATTTTGTCGCACGAACTTGCGAAATCTTCAAAGTTGTGCATGATTATGAGTTGGGTTTGGACCAAAATGGTTTTAACCCTCTTTAGGTTCTGAATCAAGGGCTAGAATCCCAAAAATTTGGCATTTGAATGCCTGATTCATGCTCTGAATTTTACATACTTCGCAGAGCAACCAGAACTTGGCTCTGCGAAGTCAGGTTCTGGTGTGTTCGCAGTGCGAGCAAAGCTTGGCTCTGCGAAGTATGTGAATTTCTTAACTCAGAAGCTGTTTCTGAACAGAAGTTCAGAAACTGCTTCTAAGCAAGATTCAGAACCTAAAGGAGGTTAAGAACCTTGACAAAAAGGAAAAAAAAAAGGGTAGAAAAACACAAATTTAAAGCTTGGCCCCTTTGAGGTCCTTTTTGGGGGCTCAAAGGAGGTTTTGGTTCACAAAACAAAATTGGACAAAGCAAGATATGTAAACAGCATATACAATAGAAAAGAAAGGTTATAGGAGACTTACAGAACTCCTAGCAATGCTTGAACAAGACTGGAAGTAGCTTGCTTGCTTTGTGAAAGGTTATGAACAAGGTTCAAAGTGTTTGTGATGGACTGATTTTGTGTTGCAATGCAAGGGATTTTTGGTGTGAAATTCGTGTGTATTGGCTCTCTGAAATGGTATGTTTTTGACTGGTTTTTAATGTGTTCAATTGTGTGTGATCCTTAAGCCTTGCCCTTCCTTTTATAGGCATAAATGCAAATCTTTGCAATGATGAACAATGATGAATAAAATCCTAAAACACTAGCTGATCATGAGCTAAACTCAGGCTAGATCACTTTGCATTTAATGCTAATGGATAGAACTTACTTTGCCTTGTGCCAAGGGGCAAGGTCTTGACTGATCTCAGCCACAAATGCCATTGATTCTAGAAGGTAATGATGGTAAAAACTGTAAAACAGGGCAGCTGCAAAAGGGATGATTCTTGGGATCAATCCTTGCAATCTTGGGGGGTCAAACAATCAAAACGTGTACTGCCATGTACAGGGAGATTGGGGGAATCAAAATCAGCATGTGGGCTTATGTGTGGGGGAAGAAATCCAGCTCAAAACAGGGCATGTCACACAGCTTTTCTGCAACATAAACCACTTGGGATTGACTGCTTTTGGCAGGGAAAAAGGGAAGGAAATGGATCAAGCAGCTGGCTGGCATGTTTGGGTTGGGTGAGGGGTCAATTTTGGGGGACAAAATCTGACCAAGGATAGCCAATTTGTTTGATCACATGAGAGGTTGGAAGAAGGTTCCTCTTTCCTTTTGCCTTTAATGTCACACATTAAATCTTGCTTTGCTGCACCAAATCAGTCACAAAATAGCAATAATACAAGTAATAATGCTACTAATGATAATTGTAGTTGAAAGCAAAAAAGATAAACAACTATATAAAAATCTGCAGAATTTTCGCAGAGGTCGCAGTGCGAAGGTGAGTTCGCACTGCGATCTTCACTTTTTTTGATTTTTTGTATAAAATAAAAGGTAAAAATGGGGAAATAAATAATAATAAACAATAATAGTAAATGATAAAAAATGCAAATGGCAATGAAAATGAATAAAAATAGTAATGACAATAATAATGAAAATGATGATAATAAATAAAACTTAATAATATTAAAAGATAGAAACTAATAATAATAAAATAATAATGATATTATTAAAGGAAAATAAAATAACAATAATATTAATAATATTAAGGATAATGATGATGATATAAAATATTATAAATAGGTAAAAAATAAATAATGAGATAATAAAAATATAACACCCATAAAAAATATAAGTCAAAAAATGGGGTATGACAGAGAGCATCTCTGAAGCTATTGTGTTGTTGGGCAAACAATTTAATAAAGTTGTGAAGAGGATGGACAGACGCCCTAGGACAAATGCTCCGGACAACAGTCGTAGCATCTATAAAAATGTCAACAATCAGAGGAAACCTAGAACTGATGACAAAATCAATCAAAGCAAAGGGGTGCAATGCCATGAATGCGAAGGATTTGGTCACATCAGAACTGAGTGTGCAACTTATCTGAAGAAACAAAAGAAGGTGATGACTGTGTCTTGGACTGATGAGGATGAATCAGAAGAAGAACCTGAAACTGCAAAACATGTGAATGCCTTGACTGGAGTGTGCACATCTGACAATGAATCTAGTGATGAAGAGGTAACATATGATGAATTGGCTGATTCTTACAAGGAGCTATGCCTCAAAAGTGAGGAAGTTTGTAGAACTTTAGAAAAACAAAAGAGGATCATTGCTCTCTTGCAAGCTGATAAAGACAAGCTTCTGAAGATAAACTCAGATCTCAATGATGAGGTTACCTTACTTACTTCCAAGATTGACAATATGAACAAGCAACTGCGGATGATGAACAAAGGTACTGATGCTTTAGACGAAATTCTGGAAATAGGACAGAAACCTGGAGATTCTAAAGGTATTGGGTTTGACTACAGATCCTTGCCTCAGCAGAAACAACTACCAGTGAGACAGTTTGTGCCATCTGTTAGTACTTGTGATCATACTATGACAAGACAGATGCCCCAGCATCAGGTGAGACAACAGGCATCTGGATATAGGCCCAGATCAAAAGGAAGGTATTATGGTTGGGTATGTCATTACTGTGGAAGAAAAGGACATGTCAGACCTTTCTGCTTCAAATTATATGGTTACCCAGACATGACCTATTCACCAAGACCTGATCCCACAGTAAAGATCACCAAGAAGCAGTGGAAGCAAAAAACTGATAATTTCACAAGCAACACTGTGGATCCTAGAAAAATAGAACCAGAAGCTGATGAGTTTGCTCAAATTGCTCATACATCTCTGAGAGTGTCATCCAGAAATGATTGGTACTTTGACAGTGGATGCTCCAGACATATGACTGGTGATAAAAATTACTTAACTGATGTTAAGCCTTATGGTACGAGTTTTGTGACTTTTGGGGATGGAGCCAAAGGAGAAATAAAGGGTGTAGGAAATCTTGTGGAAGAGGGCCTACCCAAACTTGATAAGGTGCTTCTTGTGAAAGGATTAACTGCTAACTTAATTAGTATTAGTCAACTGTGCGATCAAGGAATGAAGGTCAACTTTACAAAGAGTGAATGCTTAGTTGCCAACAGTGAAGGGGACATCCTGATGAAAGGTGTTCGATCAAAGGACAATTGCTACTTGTGGGTCTCTCAAGATAAAGCAAAGTTATCTACTTGTCTAATAACCAAAGAAGATGAAGTTAAGCTATGGCACCAAAAGCTTGGACATCTGAATCTCAAAAGCATGAAGAAAGCTATTGCTGAAGGAGCCATCAGAGGTCTACCCAAACTTCAAATTCAGGAAGGAAGTATATGTGGAGAATGCCAGATAGGAAAACAGACCAAGATGCCTCACCAGAAGCTGCAACATCTGTCCACCTCCAGAGTTCTTGAGCTATTGCACATGGACTTAATGGGACCTATGCAAGTCGAAAGCTTAGGTGGTAAGAAGTATGCATTTGTTGTTGTTGATGATTTTTCCAGATATACTTGGATAAATTTCATTAAGGAGAAATTAGACACTTTTGAAAAGTTCAAGGATCTTTGCTTACAACTTCAGAGAGAAAAGGATTGTGGAATTGTTAGAATCAGAAGTGACCACGGGAAAGAGTTTGAGAATGGTAAGTTCTCTGATTTCTGCATTTCTGAAGGAATATTTCATGAGTTCTCTGCACCCATTACTCCCCAACAAAATGGGATAGTTGAGAGAAAGAACAGGACTTTGCAAGAATCTGCCAGGGTTATGCTACATGCAAAGAAGCTGCCATTTTTCTTTTGGGCTGAAGCCATGAACACAGCCTGCTATATTTATAATAGAGTGACTTTGAGAAAAGGTACATCTACAACCTTGTACGAGCTATGGAAGGACAGGAAGCCAACAGTGAAGCACTTTCATGTGTTTGGTAGTAAGTGCTATATTTTAGCTGACAGGGAACCAAGAAGAAAGATGGATGCTAAAAGTGAAGAGGGAATTTTTCTAGGCTATTCAACAAACAGCAGAGCCTATAGAGTATACAACTCCAGAACCAAGATAGTGATGGAATCTATAAATGTTGTTGTAGATGATGAAGGTAATAATGATGTGCCAGATGATGCGACATGTGACTCAGCATCTGACCTACAGGAAGAGAAGAAAGTAGATGAAGCAAGTGGTAAGCAAGATTCTGAAGTAACTGGCCCAGAGAAGACTGCTCCCAACAAAGGACCATCTATCAGAGTTCAGAAAAACCATCCCATAGATCAAGTCATTGGCGATCCTAACCAAGGGATTACAACTAGAAGGAACCATGATGAGGTATCAAATTCTTGCTTTATATCTAAACTTGAACCAAAGAATGTTAAGGAAGCTCTAACTGATGAGTTCTGGATAAATGCTATGCAAGAAGAATTAACTCAGTTCAAGAGAAGTAATGTGTGGGACTTAGTTCCTAGACCAGATAATGTGAATGTCATAGGTACCAAGTGGGTTTATAAAAACAAGTCTGATGAAAATGGTACTATCACTAGAAACAAAGCTAGACTGGTTGCACAAGGATATTCTCAAATTGAAGGTGTAGACTTTGATGAGACTTTTGCTCCTGTAGCTAGGTTGGAATCTATTAGATTGTTACTTGGGATTGCATGCATACTAAAATTCAAGCTATATCAGATGGATGTCAAGAGTGCCTTTCTCAATGGGTACTTAAATGAAGAGGTCTATGTGGAACAGCCTAAAGGCTTCATTGATCCAAGTTTTCCAAACCATGTTTACAAATTGAAGAAAGCTCTATATGGCCTGAAGCAAGCCCCTAGAGCTTGGTATGAGAGACTTGCTGAGTTTCTAATTAACCATGGCTATAGGAAGGGAGGAAATGACAAAACCTTGTTTGTGAAAGATGAAAATGGACAGTTGATGATTGCTCAAATATATGTAGATGACATAGTCTTTGGAGGAATGTCTGACCAGATGATAGAGCATTTTGTTCAGCAAATGCAATCTGAATTTGAGATGAGTCTTGTAGGTGAGCTAAAGTTCATTCTTGGTCTTCAAGTAAAACAGATGGAAGATACTATATTTATCTCTCAAAGTAAGTATGCTAAAAATATAGTCAAGAAATTTGGGATGGAAAATGCTGCTCATAAAAGAACTCCTGCTCCCACACATGTAAAATTATCAAAGGATGAGAAAGGTGTGGATGTTGACCAAAGCATGTATAGGAGTATGATAGGAAGTCTTCTATATCTTACAGCAAGTAGGCCAGATATCACATTTGCAGTTGGAGTGTGTGCCAGGTACCAAGCTGAACCAAAAATAAGCCATCTGACTCAAGTAAAGAGAATTTTGAAGTATGTGAATGGTACCAGTGACTATGGTATGTTGTATTCTCATGGGGAAAGTACTGTGTTGTTTGGATATTGTGATGCTGGCTGGGTTGGAAGTGCAGATGATAGAAAGAGTACTTCTGGTGGATGTTTCTTTCTAGGTAACAATCTTATATCCTGGTTCAGTAAGAAGCAAAATTGCGTTTCCTTGTCTACAACTGAAGCTGAGTATATAGCAGCTGGTAGTAGTTGTTCTCAATTGTTGTGGATGAGACAGATGCTGAGTGAATACAATGTCAAGACAGATGCTATGACATTATATTGTGACAATCTGAGTGCAATTAATATCTCCAAAAATCCTATACAACACAGCAGGACTAAACACATTGACATTAGACATCATTTTATTAGGGATCTGGTTGAAGAAAAAATTGTTACTCTTGAACATGTTGCAACTGAAGAGCAATTAGCAGATATTTTTACCAAAGCTCTTGATGCTAATCAATTTGAAAAATTAAGACGGAAGTTAGGGATATGCTTATTTGAGGAATTGTAGCAATTAATGTGCGAGAGGCGTGCAGCTGAAATTTTCTCCCTCCTCAACTGCTTGATGCACGTCACTCAAGGAGGTTATTTTGAACTTCCCTTTTTTAGACCACTCACACACTATCATTGTTATCTGTGTCTTAACTTCTCAAAACCTCTCATCTCCTCTCTTACCGCGCGCATCATCATTCAAAAATCGCCCTCTCTTCATACCTTCAAACACAAAATCATCACCATGGCTGATTCTACCTCTCATCAAACTATGCAAGATCAAGCTGCTGAAGCGGTCATCACCGATGTGCAACCCCTCACTACTATTCTCAGCTCTCCTACTAAGAAGCGACGAACTAGGTCGTCTGCATCACGAAGGAAGACTCCTGCCAAATCTAGCAAAGCTACCTCCTCTACTGCTGTGAACACGAGGTCAAAATCGAAAGGTAAGACTTCTACCACTCCCGCTGTTCAACGAGTAGGGCTTAGCATGGATGATTTGTACCTTAAAGACAATCCTTTTATATCGACTGTTGTTGAACCAAATGTTGACCCTTCTGTCAACGAATCTGAGAATATTGCTGTTGCAAGTACTGTAGCTACGTCTGAAACCCTAGGTCCTGATAACCCTGAGGTATCTGACAAATTAGTTGATGATTCTTCAAATTTCCCTACTGAGCAAGATGTTACCACTATTTCTGTTGAAAAGAATGTTGTTAATCCGGATGTTTCTGAGACACCTGCTATTCCCCCTGCCACAACAAAGGATGCTGTGACAGATGCTCAAGCATCTTTGTCACAAGCTCATGAGGAGCCTGATGTGGTGGTTCCAAACATCTCTGGATCTGTGAGTGTCCCTGAGAATGAGTCCTCAGAGTCTGAAGATGAAGGTACTGAGACTCAGGATGTTGTAGATAATGCTGAGACTGTTATTTTAGACCATGCTGACACTATTGCTGTTGAGGAAGCTGTGCCTGAAGAAAGACCTCAGGAAGAGACTGGTGCTATTGGTGTTGCTCGCAGGACTAGGAGCAAATCTGACAAAACTGCTGCTATTGTTAGTGAAGGACAAATGGATAGGAAGAAGAAAACTGTTAATGCAGGGAAGAGGCCCGTGTATGGTCCCCCCAAGGCTGGGAGCAAGAAGGTGGCTCAACATGATCACAAGAAGAAGAGCCTCAAAAGAAAAGACCCTCCCTCTGGTGACTCTGAGTTTGAGGTTGCTGAGCTTGAAGCTGCCACATCTGGTGGAGCTTCCAGAAAAACAATGAAGGGTATGAAGATACCTCTAACTATCCCTCCTGCCCCTCTTGATAATGTTTCGTTTCATTTGGAAAATGGGTCCTCTAGGTGGAAGTTTATATACCACAGAAGACTGGGTCTTGAAAGAAATCTGAAGGAAGAAGTATTCAAGTGTAAAAAGCTAGTTGATGTGTTGGAATTTGCTGGACTGACGAAGACTGTGAGAAATCTGGGTCCATGTTATGATAAGCTGGTCAAGGAATTCTTGGTGAATGTTTCTGATGAGTGTGATGACACAAGAAATCCTGAGTATAGGAAGGTTTTTGTTCGAGGTAAGTGTGTCAACTTTTCTCCTATGGTGGTCAACACATACCTAGAGAGATCTGTTGAGGAGACTCCTGAGTTGGAGGTCACTGAGGACACCATCTGCAAGACAATCACTGATAACAAGATTAAGCACTGGCCAAAGCATTTGTCCTCTGCTCAACTGTCTCCCATGTATGCTGTTTTGAATAGGATCTGTGCTCAAAACTGGACTCCAACCACTCACTCAAATTCTGTTGCTTCTGGTTTGGCCAAGTTCATTTATGCTGTGGGGACCAAGTCTCCCTTTGATTATGGAGCCTACATCTATTATCAAGTTTTGGAGCATGCTAAATCCTTTGCTATTAAGTTTCCAATTGCTTTTCCTACCCTCCTGTGTGGTATTATTCTTCAGCAACACCCTGATATTTTGATCAGTAGTGATGAGCCCTGCAAGAGGCCTAGTCCTATGGCTTTGGATTGCAGTTTGCTGTCTGAGACACTTGATGCTGATGTAGCTGGTACTTCTGTCCGGACATCTGGTGTGCTCTCCAGAAAGCAAATGATTGCTGATCTTACTGAGATAAGTGTGGCTCTAGGAGCTAGGAAGGTGAAGATTGACAGGATCATTGCAGCTTTGAAGGCTGAAGCTGATGCTGAGGGTGAGCAGGATGAAGAAGGAGGAAATATGCCTGTTGCTTCTGCTGGTGACACTGAGGATGACTCTGATGATTCTGATGATTTCTGATTTTGTTGTTTTGTTCTGATCTCATTGGTTGTACTTCTTTTTGCTTTTGTTGGTGACTGGGCTATGCCCTGAATTTCTTATGCACCTTGTGTGCTTCTGGTCTGTAATATGCACTCTCTATGGTTTCTATGCACTTTCTATGAGTATGCACTATCTGTTATTTGTCAGAATTTATGGCTAAAAAGGGGGAGTAGATGCACTATGCATGATTATATGCAATATGCATGATTATCTTGGCTGGATGTGTGCATGATGCAATGTGTGCATGAGCATGTGTGTAGCTTATAGCTTATATTATCTTGGCTGGTTGTGTGCATGATTTGAAGCTTATATTATGTATGGTTACATGTGTTGAGGGGGAGTGCTGTATATGTTGAGGGGGAGTACTGGTACATGATTTGAAGGGGAGCTGTTAAAAGTTTTCTTGGTGTGTGGAAATTTATTTTTTTTCCTTATCTATGTGAATCCACTATATGAGAGTTTATTTCTCTCTAGTTGTTCCTATGAGGCTAGATATTTGTGTTATTTGGTGCATGCCTCTGATTCTACCTGCAAGCTATCTTTGACTATATTTCTCCATTGGAAGTAATCTCATTACATGCTACGATTTTTTTTCTTTCCTTGTTGTGTGCCTATGTTGACGTGAAGGAAACTTATCTGTGTATCTCCCAAAGAACTGGCTCTAGAGTGTTTTAGCCAAAATTTTGCCAAAGGGGGAGATTGTTGGGTTTTTGTAGATTGGCTACATTTTGCAAAAACATCTACTAGCCAGATGCTGGGACAGATGCTGTAGCATATGGAACAACATTATGTGACTTGTGATTTTCGCGCCAGCTAGCGCTTTATATTTGTGTACGCAATCTTCCAAAGATTTGCTTGAAGTTTATTTTCCTCTAGCTTGTTGATCAAGGCGCGTGTATCTAATTGAAGATTTGCTTGAAGTTTTATTTGCCTTGGTATTTTTCTCACAAGATATTGTTCTATATTTGGAAGCTTTTTATTATTTCTAGAAGATCTTTTCAGCTGGACCGGACAATGTCCATGCTCTGTGTTGAAGCCCAAACCCGTGCTATCTCAGTGCTATATATTTGTGAAGACAAACCCTAGTTGGGTAACTAAAAACCGTGTGTGTTAGCAAAGCGTGTGTTTAAGGTTTTTAGGGTTTCTTTTGTTAATTGTGAGCCTTGCTTGTATCTCCCTGATTCAAGCTAAGGATTGAGTTTGTTTGAGTTGTAATTGTAAGCTGCTCCTAAGCTTTTAAGTACGGAGTGAGTATGTGTTATTAGAGTGTGTTTCTCTTGGTGTGTTTTGCGTAGTTGATAACTATACTGTTTGTGCTGTTGGTAGGAATTGAGACGGGGTCTCATATCTAGGAGTTCCTAGATAGAGTTGCCACTGGTAGGGTCTGGGTGCAAAGGCAAGTAGTGTGTCTGCGTTGGTCTTTTCACTAGAACTATAATAGTGGATTCATTCCTGGATTGGTATCCCCCAGAGTAGGAGAGTTGCTCCGAACTGGGTTAACAAACTCACTGTGTACTTTATATTTCCGCTGTGTTCCTTTTAATTTGTGCTGTGTTACGCTGCGTTATTTTAATTGTAGTTCTGAGTAGACAGGTGCTCGGACAGTTGTGCCAACATTGTGCACAGCATATTTCAGTCAGGTTGCCAGGAATTTCAAATTCAGCTAGCTACAGTCTATACCTTCACGCGTCATCCATCCGCGACGTACAACCATTACCTGTTATATATTAAATCCTTCGAACGTTCCCTTGGCTTTATCGTACCTCACCTATGGTTTCTTTTCGACATGCCCACTCGAATTCTCCACCTATCCTCTAACAATCCAAATAAAAGCTTATAATACGACGCAAGGTCGCCTACACTTCACTCCTACTAGGATAACTCGACTGATTAAAACTTATATCCCTCATTCTGTAACTGAATACTACCTAACCTACGTCCTCCAAAAATATCCTTCTCTTTAACATCTTATGACTATCCATCTGAAACACGTCCCACCAAATGATTTTTGTCCCAGCTGATAACTAATCTAAACCACATCCATCATTCTGCTACAACTTATCCACCCACAATTACACTTACAAGGTCGAACCGAAAATTCTCATCTTATACCATCATCCTAACTTGTCAAGCCTCAATACCGAACTCATGCCTCATATTCCTTCAACCTATATCTAGCACTAATCTAACTCCAAGGTTGTCACCATAACGTTTAAATTCTAACCTCGAAAGCTAAACTTCTTTTCTGAAACGGCACCACCAGCAAAACATCTCCAAAAAGCCGGAGTGTCTCCCCCACTTGTTTCTTTTCCTACCCGCAGCCTCCTGTTGAAACTCCCACTCTCCCTCATCAGCCGAAACCTTACGAGGCTAACTACAGTCCCGATTCTTACCTTCCTCCTCTGTAGCGCTCTTGTAGTGGAAGACTTCGCTAAACTATCTCCCTCTGACAATCCTCTTATCTACCATTAACAACTAAACAACTATTAACAGAATCAGGCATCGACAGTGTCTGCACACATGCCGTCTGTGGGGACATAACAAAATTATAAAACCTAGGCCGGATGGACCGACCTGCTCTGATACCAACTATGTAACACCCTAAGACCCAACCTTTAAATAAATAAAATACCAAATGTAAATAAAAGAAATAGGTGTTACCCGTGTTCACTTTTTATCATTTCATAAAATAAAGTCATAAATTCAGCAGCGGAAAATTCATCATTCATAACGGAAAATGGATCAAGTCTCAACTTTCATAAATATGTTTTCAAAATTCAAAATACTTCAAACTTCAAAATATGAAAATCAAATAGTCACCCCGACCCTAGTGTTACATATAAGAGCTCGTGTACGACTACATGTCTAATCACTACTAAATTAATATTGATGGAAGATATTTCATGTCGCCACCTTCTAAGCGTCCCGCAATTAGATCTCTTCGTCCTGAGTGTCTGTACCCCACGAGTACAGACACCAAAGATACAAAAACAAGCAAAGGGGTGAGAAATCCAGCCATAACATATTATTAGGAAAAATCGCGTACAATATTAAATAATGACAATAATATTCCGTCTTCGTAAGAACATCAATAAATAGTTTCGTCTCAACATATCACATATACCATCGTCTCACACCATTTCACAAATAAACACCAAGTACGAATCATCATCATTTATATGCATATGGACTCAATCCTATGACCTATATGAATGTGGTACCACACCTATCGTTGCCACAATTTGCCAGAGTTATGTTACTGGACTTTCATCACCACAATTTGCCAGAGATATGTTACTGGACTTTCATCGTAATTTCATCTTCATAATCCCTAGACACGACTCTATATGCATGCATGGTGACAGACTCATCAGGTATTACACATCATCACATCATCAGAAATTCACAATCATAAATGCAAGACTCTCCCTAATATGCACAACATCAATGTAAAACACATCTTCATCATTCTCATCGTCTTCATAAATAAACACCATCAATCTCATCATCATAATAATATAGACATCGTCATTCTCATCATCATTATAATATCAACATCATCATTCTCATCATCTTTATAATATGAACTTCATTATTCTCATCATCACTATACTATAAAAATCATCATTTCTCATCGTATTTATTTATATACTTGTATAAAATATCAATCTTCATCACTCTTTGTCACAGTCATAGGATTCCTCATCATTACTCTATATCACCGTCTATATCACCACATTATCTCCTCATCAATCCAACCCTTAAGCACGACTCCTTTCTACGTCAACATTCCTCTAATTTATTTTATTATTCATCTTACGGACATGCTCTATTCTCTCGTCTATTCTAGGCTTTCTAGATATTTTATCCTGATAGCACACCTTATTCCTCATTCTTAGTTTTAAGATATTTACTTCTCCATTAACATTACATATTAGGTCTCCACTCTATACAACTAGGTTTCACCTCACCATCATCAATAACTCTTTCCTACTTATTCTTCTCATTAAAACAACTTTATATCTTATTACTTCATCTCACATTCGTCGACATCTATAATCTCCACCATTCCCCTAATCTTAACTTCATTCTAATTTAAAGTTATTATCTAACCTTATTGTTACTTTCGATGTTAGCAACTTTCCTCACTAAAACTTCATTATAATTTAAGATTTTATTCTCTCGATACCGGTTGTTATTATTATCGTCAAACATTGTAACTATTACCTCTTATTTTCTTTTCTATTCATCTTGATCTCTTCTAATCGATTCCCGTCTTATTCACCGTTATCATCATTCCTATTATCTTTCATTACTCAATACACAACCCCCTATCTTCCTTTTACATTTCGTCTCGAAGACCCTCTCATCGTCTACGATCATCTAAATTCGACTTCTCTATTCTTTATTTTTTACACCTTATACGTTCCTATCTAACATTCATTTTAAGTTATTTAATTACCTTGACTCTTTTACTCTTCAACATAACCACATTCCTAAGCTCATCATTGGTTTAAGAAGATTATGTTTAACTTGATCAGTTACTCGGAACACACCTACTTCATATCCCCTTTTATCATCGTCTTCTTTCACTTCTTTATCTTTTTCATATTGTATACCCTCTTAATCAACTTGCCGTATTAGACCTTTTAAATACTCCAAGTGGTTATTCTCATCGTTATCACTCCGCCGTGAACTACTTATCTATATGTCTCTTACTACTCCTTCTAGTGCTTAAACTACTTCACCATTTTAGTCTCATCTCTAATTCGAGAAACTTATGTCTATCCTAGTCATCTACCTTAAACAACTCACTTTCCCCTCCTCTTATAATTGTCTTTCATTTCCTATTGCCAAGCCATCTTTAACATCATTAGGTTCTCATAAACTACTATCATCGGTTCATGTTTAGACTTGTTATTATTTTGAGGTATCTACTTCTATTTATGCCTAAACACACTCCCTCATTTAGACATGTAGTTTAAGGATACTTACTTTCAATTTACAAGCTAACGGCTTGCTTAAACTAATTATTGCTTTCATAGATGTCTTAGAGTTCAGTGAAAAGATTGTGCTGAAATTTCATGAAGAACGCAACACGACCCATGCATGGTGTTTTAATCATAACTCAAGTTATATAGATCTAAAAGGATTCAAACCAAAGGGAAATGAAAGCTGACATCTATATCTACAACTTTCATGAAGGGACCTAAATCCAATTCGGGACAGAGAGGGGTGGAAATGTTGTTTTTCCTAAACCTGTGTGTGTGTGAGGACATATCATATGAGAACGATATTTTTATGTGAGAAGGTGAGAATGAATTTTCAGCCTTTGGATTAAGAAAACGACTAAGATTAAAATGCTCAATCAAAAAATGGATGTCTCTCTCTGTTTTTTATAACCACGCACACCTCTTCTTCTTCCACATACCTGCAACCTGCTCATATAACCTAACAACCTTCTTCTTCCATGAGACCATGACCAAATGCTGGTAGAATAGATGTATATATATATATATATATATATATATATATATATATATATATATATATATATACACTTTTTTAAGCAAAGAAAAATATATTAAATAAAAAGAAATACAAAATGCTGTGGGATATTTACCTGCCCATCAACCACTAATCAGCCCACGAAGGGTATGATAACAAACGATATCAAAAGTGGTCAAGTAAAACAGACCGGACAAAAATCCAGTTTAAAGAAACCAAATGCCTATAGACGAATACACATCCACAACCCAGCGGACACAACTCGAGGTACGAAACTGAATTGCAAAAGAAAGAGATGTGTAAACATCCCAAAACATCATCACACATCAAAATTAACCATAGACAACGACAACTGAAACTGACCGCCAACACGGTAACAATTTCCCGAACCCACAACTTGTAGCACCAACAGATAACAAGTAAATGGCCATTTCTAGCCTGGAAAACCTGTTACAAAACACAGTCAGCAACAATCACACTAAGAAGTCATCATCGAGATGTGAAACTACGACGACATCATCCAACAACTACCACCGTAACGGCAACAGATTTGGGGAGCCAAACCATGTGCAGGCCTTCAAGAAACCAAACCCGTGAAAGGGTAAACGAACACGACATCGGCGAAGAGATCAACTTACAGGAGCAACACCGACATTGTTCTACACGTGAAACTAACCACCGTGGCGACAGATGGTGTTTATCAAAACCAATCCTAACGAAACCGACACATTTGAAGAAAAATCAACAATGGTTTAAGAAACCAACGACCACCGAACCTTGAGAAGAAACATAGGCAGTTTTTAAGCAACCCGTAACAGAACAAACCATCCAATTTTTAGATGAGGTGACTGAAAAATCTACAAATCCGGAAAACAACTGAAAACAGCAACATACAGTAGTAATGAACTTCAATTTAGAGCCTCATTCGACAGGATCGAAGCTTGCAAAGATCAACGGTGAGCTTCACTCGCCATAACAACCAACCGCGGTGGTGCCGACAGTTTTGTGAGAAGAGGTTGTGACGTCGAGGGCAGGAGCACCACCAATGAACAGCTAGATCGAATCATAACGTTTGGATAAGAGGGAGGGGAAGAGGGTTGTGCTGGTGGTTGAAGGCGGTGATGCAAGGGAGGAAGAGAGAGAGAAGAGATATTTATTTACGTTTGGATCATATACACAACTATTATAGTTTGATCTTGAATTATAACTATCAAAGACACATATAGTGTTTGTTAACTTAGATCAACAAAAAAAAATGAAGGTCTAAGTTAACAAATGTGTATCTTTTTATTTGGACAAAAATATCATTCATCTTTATTGTTTAAAACTAATAACTTGAGGATTAATTTAGTAATTTTTAATATAAGAATATTGGTTAACATGCATCAATTTGCTAACTTAGACCCACTTTTGTTAGGAACATATTTAGGTCACAATTACAAACATTAAACAACCCAAAAAAAGGCAAAACGGTTTTGACAACCTTAAAAAAACGACAAAATGGTTTGACAAAAAAACGGTTACAATTTTTTTAAAATTACATAATTACCCTTCGTTTAATAATGGTTTATAATAGTAGTATGTGAATATTTTTGTCCAAATAAAAAAGTGCTCACTTGTTAACTTGGACCTTCATATTTTTTGTTGGTATATATATATATATATATATATATATATATATATATATATATATATATATATATATATATATTAACTTGAGAGGCATAATAAAATAAGTTTGAGAATTAACTTATTACTTTATGATGTCTCATGAAACACTTTATTATTGCATTTGTAACTTAAAAATGGAATTGCTGATTTTTTTTTACACATGTAAATTAGATATTTCTTATTCTAATAATCAACTAATATTAGAAATACATATTGACTCAATTAATTATTATTTTGACGGGATATTGACTCAATTAATTAAAAATATGTTTTTTAGTGGTATCTGCATGAATATTTTTGAGGTTATTTTCTCTCTCACACACACTATATATACAGACACACACTTGATGAGAATCATACAACATTGCGGCAATCAATTTCAAGCTAAACAAAATGAGAAATCAAAATATCACTTTTCTTGCTATACTTTATCTCTTCTTAATGTTGCTATGGTACATAAACAGTTTTCTCTTTTATTTTACTGCAATATGTTGTCTTTAATCTTATTCATAAGGTTTTTATCTTTCATTTATGTACTATGTATTTTCCTTTATAGTTGCAGTGCAAATGGGGAGGAAACGACTCATGAGCATGAAGTTTCTGCTTCTGCGGCACAAACCATGATTGTGGTTCCTGGATGCAACCTTGAAGAATGTAAGGCACAGTGTAAATTGAGTGGCTTAATTGGATATTGTGATCCTAATGGACACTGCCAGTGTAAGGCAATAATCATTTGATTCCTAATCCTCATATCTAAGTGGAGTCGTGTATTCAAATCTCTACCATAGTTTAATTTTAACAATAAATCCATGTTGAGAAATAAATCACAAAGGTGTTCATGTACCCAATATCGATCTTGAAGAATTAATAAATGTTTTCTTGTGATAATATCCATATTGTATGGATGGGTCGGGTCGAACTTTAATCAGAGCGTCTGACCTAACTATTTTGCTATTTTTGTCAGTTAAGTTGGGACTCGTGAACTAATTTATTCATTTTTTGTCCACATTGTATGTAACTCTAGCCACTAGACTTTTTAAAACAAATAAAAAATAAATAAATAAAACTAGCTGTGCGTTTACTAAATTATCTTTTTTCTATTAACTATTGATGTAGTTTGAGTATTATTAAATAAACATGGAAATATGGCAACTTGAGAGTGATGTACATAATATTAATTTGAGGATATATTTAAAAAATATAAATTAAAACTTCTTTGAAAGGGACTTTTTTATTGTGCAAATGTGATAGCTATATAGGACAGATGGAGTGACATTTACTATATTAATTAATTAAAAACATACACAAAAATATTTGATAAACAATAAATTAATAATTATAATAATAATTAAGAGTATTAGTGAACAAAAATATTTTTCTTTGATTGAAACAATCTAGCAGTGATACTCACACACCCTAACTAGAGAGAAGTGGGGAGTCGTGGATATAAACATGCCATCTAACAAATCAAATGTCTTGCAGTCTTTTATCATCTTTATGGAGAAAGAAATAAACTTTATCAAATGCAAACCTTTTCTTTATAAATGAAGATTTATGGTGTGGAGATGACATTGCTGAGACTAAATTATTTTACTAAGATGATACTCATGTGCTGATCTTTTGGTTAATATATGATTTCTGTCATTGTAAATATAACGAATTTTGGTTTTATTATATGTAAAAAAAAAAAAAGATAGTCCTTGAAAAGAAAATTAGTGTCCTTGCTACACTACTTGACAAAATGAAACGGCGATAGAAAAAATTAGAGACAGAAAAAGAAAAATTCATCTCTAATTTCGTCGCTAATTGTTAGAGACAAATATTTAGTGACATATTTTATGTTTTCAGCCAATTTTTCAATTTTTTCAAGTGGTATGTTTTATATTTTAGTCCATGAATTATTTGCGTATGCTGAAATTGGCCCCGATAGTATGTAGAAAATTTGATTTTAATTCCTCAAATATGTACTACACATATAGACTAATTGAATTGTTTTTATCAAGGAAAAAGGACAAAAAAAGCAAAAACTAAAATCTTAGGCGAGCAACTCCAAGAGCATCGACAAGAAAGAGTGATGCAGTTGAGGAGGGAAAAAATTCCAAGACTTTATAGCATCTAAAGAAGAAGAACTTGTTGCCTTGATGGTGGGTTTGATGAAAATTAACAATCCAATCTCGATGATGGAGCCTAACAATCTGACTAATTGTAGGAGCATAATTAAAGATGATAAGGTTGGACATCCGACATGATTAAATCAAGAGCCACCATAGTATCATATTCAAGAATAATGTTCTTGTGTGCCCTGCATCGTATGCAATACGAAGGTCAATGAAAATGGCATATAATTCTATCGCCAAGTAAGAAGTAATAAAACCACAAAAACCAGGAAAAACCCAACAGTCAATCACTATTATTATTTCTTATAAGACCTTTAAACCCGATCTTCCAAGATTAGAAAGAGAACTACTGCCAACAATAACTTTGATGATATTATCCAAAGGAGGAATCCATTTGACATATCTATTTTGCTTGTGAGTTCCATCCTTGGAAAGGTGATGATATTATCCGAAGGAGGAATCCATTTAACTTGTCTATTTAGCTTGGGAGTTCCATCGTTGGAAAGGTGCAACACGACATATGAATGAAGAGAATAAATATGGCTAAGACAGACCCAATCTACGTACCCAATCGTTTCCATTGACAACCTTATCATTCCGAGCCTTCCATAAGACCCAACACATTATAACGAAGATATTACCATTAGGAGCAAGGGCATGATGTTTGTACCACCAAATTTTAAAAATGAATATTACACACCAATTAAAAGGACCAATTTCAGTATAAACTTTGTACCAAATAAAAAACGACACGATAAAAAACTTATATATTTTCAAAGAAAAACGACACAATAAAAAACTTACATATTTGCAAAGATTAAATACCAAAAATAATTTTATTGAGACAAATAAAAAATAATATATTAATTTATTGGGACTAAAAATATATTTATATTTTTTTTAGTTTTATCCCAAAATTTTGGTTCATTTAGAAAATCAAGTTATAATTAAACAATCTTTTCCTTTTATACCCTTGCAAAATTTGAAACATTGTACTCCTCTATAACAAAATAGACATAAATACATTGTTGATCCTGTATTTTCACCTGCTGTAACCCCCCGAAATTCTAGTTAATATTTATGTATATGTACATATACATAAATATTTTCTTTCTTAGTAATTATAAGATTAATTTTCTTTCTATATGTTTTTGGTTTGATGCGATAATTTTCTATGAGATTACCTTAATAATTTAATTAAATTATTATTAGAAATTGTGTTTATTTTCTAAAGATACATTAGTTTTACGATACAATTGTTTGGGGGTATTATTAATGTCATACCCCATTTTTGACCCATTTTTAATTCACTTTTTTCGTCTTTTAAGCCGGAAATTTTCGTCGCTTCAGACGAAATTTCGGCAGGGAGGTATTTTAAAATACCTCATTTTTGTTCCGAAGGCAACCGTTTTTTATTTTTGTTTTTTTAGTATTATTATTATTTTATTACTTTCTTTATTTCTTTTTTTTAATTTCTTTTTTTAGTGTTTCTTTTTTTTATTTTTCGTTTTTTATTACTACTTTTTTATTATTTTTATTTTACCTTTTTTATTATTTTTATTCAGTCATTTTAGGTCCAATTTCAGTCCAAGCCCAGAGGGGCAGTTTCGTCCTTTTTTTTACCCTAGTTTTTTTTACTATAAATAAAGCATTAAATGCACAGTACACAGGGGGGTCAGAGAACGTGTCAGAGTCAGTACACAATCAGTCAACAGTCATATTTCCGGCCACCACACAACGGCCCACAAGCACCAACACCGGCCACTTTCCGGCCACCCAAATTTTTTTTTTCCTCTCTTTTCTCATCTCTCCCTCACCACACACACTCACGGTTTCCCTCTCCCTCACCACACACACTCACGGTTTCCCTCACCCTCACCACACACACTCACGACACAGATCCACTATCACTTTCTCTTCTTTCTTTTCTTTTCCATTCCAACAACAAAAACACAAAACAAAATACAAAACGCGAACTAAACCCAACCAACAACACTCAACCCGCGGCCATCAACAACATCCAACCCGCGGCCACCAACAACAACCACCCATATACGCGAACAGCCACATAAAACCAACACAGAATCAGGACCGAACACAAAAGAAAAGAGGTAGTCACCCAAAACTTTTCAAACCTAGATCCACCTTTTTTTAAAAAGTTTTGAAAGAATCTAAGCTTAGATTCGTTGAAAGGGGAAAAAAGGATTCGGGAAGACATATTTTTTTAAAAAAACGTGAGGTAAAACTCCGGCACGGTGGCGCCGCCGGCGACCACCGTGCCGGAGGTGTTTTCCGGCGTCTGAGAGTTAGAGAGAAGGGAGAGTTGTTTTTTGTGAGAGGAGAGAAGAGTGAAGAAGAGAGAGAATGAGAGGGGGAAATGAATGATTTGTTTTCAGATTTTTGCCTTTATACCAGCCAAAACTGAGCCCAGCAAGCAGTCCACTTGCGGCCCAGTTTTCTGTTCTCCCTCTTCTCTACTCAATTGCTCTCTGCACCCCCCTCTTTCCCTTCTGCACCCCCCTTTTTTTCTCTATTCTTTTTTATTTTTATTTCTTTTTCTTGCACTCTTTTTTTTTATTTCTTTATTTTTTTCATGCACTTTATTTATTGTCTTTAATTTCCAGTACCCCATGCATTTTTATTTTTTTTTATTTTTTTATTTTTTTTTATTTTATGCACCATATTTATTTTATGTCTTGCATTTTTATTTTATGCCTCATATTTAATTTTATGTCTTGCATTTTATTTTCTTTATTTATTTTCCAGCTCCATATTTATTTTTATGCCTTGCATCTTTATTTTCCAGTACCACATTTATTTTATGTCTTGCATTTTATTTTCCTTTTTTTATTTTATGCATCATATTTATTTTATGTATTGCATTTTTATTTTCTTTTAGCATCATATTTATTTTATGTTTTGCATTTTTATTTTCTTTATTTTATTTTCAGCATCATATTTATTTTATGTCTTGCATTTTTATTTTCTTTATTTATTTTATGCACCATATTTATTTATTGTTTTGCATTTCATGCATTTTTTATTTCTTTTTTAGCATATTTACTTTAATGCAATTTTATTTTTGTCATTTATTTTATTGCTATTAGAATGTATCTAGGTCCAATGTAAATAATAATAAATGAGAATATGCACCGACACCACATTTATTTTTTATGCTTTATGTCATGGACGATATTGTAATTTTGACCGTATCCGAGGAAAAGGACCCTCACTTGATCCAATGTCATTTTGAGGGATCCGGCGCGTTGGACTTTCTCAGCATAACTTAGTCTCTGGACCTTAGGACTTAATCAAAATTTTCGTAAAAAAGTCAAAATCCAAAAACATTTTATAATCAAAATTTAAAAAAAATCAATCTTTGTCTTTCTTTTTTCTTAATCAAATTTTAATCAATCTTTTATCAATCAAACTTGTTTTCTTCAATTTAAAATCAATCAAACTCACCTTCTTTTTTATCCTTCTATGCCTTTTTGGCCTCTTATCTTTCTCAAAACATTTTTTCAAACTTTAAATCAATCAAAACCAATCAGTCGGCTTTTTACCCCGAACTACATGATTTTGATCCCATTCGGGTATGTAGGCAAAAGACTTTGTCTTTCCAAATCAACAAAATAACAAAAACATTTTCTTTCTTTCTTTTAAACTCATCATCTTAATCCTTTTACACTTAAATATTTATTTACAAACAAATAATCATTTTAGCATAAAGATAAATAAAAGCAAGAGGTTCCTATAGAGTACTATAGACGTTTAGGGTGCTAATACCTTCCCTTTGCGTAACCAACCCCCGGACCTTTGATCTCTAAAAAATAGGGTTTTTCGAACTTTCTCCCTTTTCCTCGGAAAAATAAAAGATCGGTGGTGAATCTTAAAATTGCGAGTCAACGCTAATTAATAGCTTGATATCCAAAAATCACCGCGACAGAAAAATGGCGACTTCACTGGGGATGAAAATCCTAAGTGGGTTAAACCTATCTTGCTTTTCTTTATCTTTATGCTTTATTATTATTTGTAATTGTAAATACATGTTTAAGTGAGTGGTGAGATAAGTCCTACGCCCGGACTTGAGGGAAACATAAGATAGGACGGTGGTATAATCAAAGTGTCTTTCCGAGAGAAAATTTCGGATGTGGCACATGTGATAACCCCACTCAATGGAGGAATCTTGGAAGTATTACTATGTTGGCATGAGTAAGTCGTGTTCGACATTGATATTTTCAAGTGACCTATGAAGTTGAGGACCTGTAGTTACCTTTAACCCATCTTGGCCTTTTAGGACGTAGTGCGGTGGCTAACCAAGAGTAATCTTGAATTAGTTGATACGCGATACTACACTCAAACGAGACTTTCTTACAAATATTATTGGACTGGGAGTCAATCTCGCAACCCGACGATATTTGGAAGGGGTTGAGGACTTTGGGAACTTGGTAGAACCCGTGATACAGGTACATGTGAAACCATAGTCCTTACCAAATGGCGTGTTTACCCTTGACTCCAACATTATGGACTTAACCTCACCATGTTTTCTCCGTTCTTTAGCATTATCATGCATACATGCATTCATTCGTAAACATTTTTTTACCATCAAGTATCTAAGGACTTAGACAAGTTTTGTTGTAAACATCGTATGAATGAACCTCACAAAGAGAAACACTCAGAAATACAATTTCAAAAGCCCAGATTTGACAAGCTTAAGGAAGCTAGGATCTTTAATGACTAGTCCAGAGGATTTTCTCGAACTCGTTATGGGAGATCATTTGGCATCCTCAAGTTTGAAATATTGGGACTTTTTCAAGATTTATACTGATGAACTTCTGAGCATATCCCTTGGCTCTGTTCCTAACAAGGGGATTGTTTGTAATATTTTAAATGAAACGTTCAAACTACGATGTTTACAATTACTTCGACAAGCCCTTCGATAACAAAACTTTCTTTTTTGCATAAGCATAATCATGCATCATCCTGCATTCATAGTTTCCAAATCGAGTCTCACATTTTGTTCACCAATAAAAGGTTAATCTGCCGCCGTCAAAGAAAGTGGCCCGACGGATTCGTTGCAAACATACTCGCATTCACAACACTCAAGCACATCAGAGAAAAAGAATGGATCTGTTAGAGCAAGAAAACCAAAACCTCCGGGAAAAGGTAGCTAGTCTCAGGGAGGGGATGGAGAAGTTGACCTCCATGATGAATGCTCTGTTAGCTTCCCAAGCCCAGGCGTCAGTTCCTCAGCCTTTCGTCACTACTCTTGAACAGCCACTTTACCATTGCTTCACCTTTCCTGATTCAACTCCTCTTATCCACACTGCTCAGCAAGAGGCAGAGCCTATCTTTCATGCCGAAAGTGTTGGAGCTTTCGATAAGATGGACAAGCTTCAAGGGAAGTTTGACGGAATGCAACGGGAAATTGAAACCCTCCGTGGAAGAGATTTGTTTGGCAAAGATGCTCGAGAACTCTGTTTGGTTCCTGACGTTGTAATACCGCCTAAGTTCAAGGTCCTTGACTTTGAAAAATACAAGGGGAATTCGTGTCCACGTAGCCATCTGGTGATGTACGTGAGGAAGATGTCTATGCACACTGATAATCACAAGCTTCTTATCCACTTCTTTCAGGACAGTCTGACTGGTGCTGCTTTGAAATGGTATATGAACCTGGACAGTGCCAGCATCCGCACTTTCAATGATCTTGGTGAGGCTTTCATTCGCCAATATAAGTATAACTTGGATATGGCCCCAGATCGTGATCAGCTCCGTGCAATGACACAGAAAGACAAAGAAACATTCAAGGAGTATGCCCAACGCTGGAGGGAAGTGGCAGCTCAGGTTGTCCCGCCTTTAGAAGAAAAAGAGATGACCAAAATCTTCTTGAAGACCCTTGGTCAATTCTATTATGAGAAGATGGTTGCCAGTGCGCCAACAGAGTTCACCGAGATGGTAAATATGGGAATGCGTCTGGAAGAAGGAGTCCGAGAAGGACGTTTAGTCATGGAAAGTGCTTTTGCTGCCAGCAGTACAAAGGGGCTTGGGAATGGCTTTTCAGGAAAGAAAGAGCAAAAGGTAAGTATGGTGGCCCATAAGCAGCCTCAGCAACAACATCAACAACAGCCTCGACAACAGAATCGGGTCCAGCGGATATCCCATTTTGATCCAATCCCCATGGCATATGCAGAGTTGCTCCCCGCTCTGCTTGATAAAAATCTTGTTCAAACTAAGGCACCTCCTAAGGTACCTGAAAGATTGCCAAGGGGGTATAGACCTCATCTTTCTTGTGCTTTCCATCAAGGGGCACCCGGTCATGACGTTGAGCATTGTTATGCCTTGAAAGCCGAAGTCCAGAAGTTGATCCAGGCTAACATCTTATCCTTCAAAGAGTCGAACTCCAGTGTGCAAGCTAATCCACTACCAAATCATGGGACCTCATCTGTTAATTTGATGCAAGATTGTTCAGAAGTTTACCCTGTTTGTCGCGGTGATTTTTGGATATCAAGCTATTAATTAGCGTTGACTCGCAATTTTAAGATTCACCACCGATCTTTTATTTTTCCGAGGAAAAGGGAGAAAGTTCGAAAAACTCTATTTTAGAGAGATAAAGGTCCGGGGGTTGGTTACGCAAAGGGAAGGTATTAACACCCTAAACGTCTATAGTACTCTATAGGAACCTCTTGTTTTTATTTATCTTTATGCTAAATTGATTATTTGTTTGTAAAATAAATGCTTAAGTGTGAAAAAGATTAAAGTGATGAGTTTAAAAAGAAAGAAAATGTTTTTGTTATTTTGTTGATTTGGAAAGACAAAGTCTTTTGCCTACATACCCGAATGGGATCAAAATCATGTAGTTCGGGGTAAAAAGCCGGGTGATTTGTTTTGGTTGATTTTAAAAGTTTGAAGAAAAAGTTTTGAGAAAGATAAGAGGCCGAAAGACATAGAAGAATAAAAAGAGGTGAGTTTGATTGATTTTAAATTGAAGAAAAATGTTTTGATTGATTAAAAGTTGATTGAAATTTGATTAAGAAAGAAAGGATAAAGATTGACTTTTTTTGAAATTTTGATTATAAAATGTTTTTGGATTTTGACTTTTTTTGACCTTTTTTTTGTGAAAATTTTGATTAAGTCCTAAGGTCCAAAGACTAAGTTATGCAGAGATAGGTCCAAACGCGTCGGATCCCTCAAAATGACGTTGGATCAAGTGAGGGTCCTTTTCCTCGGATACGGTCAAAATTACATTATCGTCCTCGGCATAAAGCATAAAAATAAATGTGAGTGTCGGTGCAGATTCTCATTTATATTTTTATTTACATTGGACCTAGATACATTATAATTGGCAATAAAATAAATGACAAAAATAATAAAAAGTAAAAATAAAAATTGCAAATGTATTAAAATAAGTATGCTAGAAGAAAAAAAAATGCATGAAATGCAAAACAATAAATAAATATGGTGCATAAAATAAATTAAAAAATAAAAATGCAGGACATAAAATAAATATGATGCTGAAAATAAAAATAAAAAGAAAATAAAAATGCAAGACATAAAATAAACATGATGCTAAAAAAATAAAAATGCAATACATAAAATAAATATGATGCATAAAATAAAAAAGAAAATAAAATGCAAGACATAAAATAAATATGGTACTGGAAAATAAAGATGCAAGACATAAAATAAATATGGTGCTGGAAATAAAAAAGAGGAAAATAAAAATGCAAGGGCATAAAATAAATATGATGCATAAAATAAAATAAATAAAATGCAAGACATAAAAATAAATATGGTGCATAAAATAAAATAAATTAAAAAAAATAAAAGATGCATGATATACTGTAAATTAAAGGCGGTAAATAAAATGCATAAAAAATAAAGGAAATAAAAAGGAATAAAAGCAAGAAATAAAAAAAGAAAGAAAATAAAAATAGAGAGAAGGGGGGTGCAGAAGAAGGGGGGTGGAGGTGCAGATAGTAAAATGAAAAACAGAAAGGAGAAAAGAGAACTGGGCCGCGCTGGGCTCAGTGGGTCTGATGTTGCTGGGCTCGGCTTATAAGGGCAAACTTCAGATTTTCTTCTCATTTTTACTCCTCTCCCTCTCTCTTCTTCCCTCTCCTCTCCCTCTCTCACTAGAACTGCCAGGCCGGAAAGGGATTCCGGCGCGGTGGCTGGCCGGCCCAGAGGGCGGCGCCGCCGCGCCGGAGTAAAACTCTGTTTCTTTTCACAATTTTTTTTATGTTTTTGAATTCCTTTTCTCTCTACTTCACGAATCCGAACTCGTTTTCTTTTAAATCTTAACCGAAAATTCTAAATCTAAGTTTGAAATCTTTTGGAAAATTACCTTTCCTTTTTTTTTTAAAAAACGACTTCGGATTGGAGGGGTTTGATGATTATGGGTTCGGATTTGTCTTGATTTGGCTTGGATTTGGACCGGTTGTGGCTCGGATTTGAATGAGTTTTGTTTTTGGTTTGAGGTTTTTGGGTTTGTGACTGTTTGGTTAGGCTTGGCCGCGGCTAAGGTTGGATTGCTGATGGTTTCGTTTTGGTTTTACAAAATCGTGGTGTTGTGGTCCAATTTTTGGGTATACGGTTTTGATGATTTTGTTTTGGTTTTAATTCTGGGAATTTAGTTCCTGAGACAGATAGAAAAGGATGAAAAGAAAAAGAAAAAAAGACTGTGTTGGTGGTTATTGGCAGTTCTGGTGGTGGCTGATGGTGGTTCAGATGGTGGCTGATGGTGGCTCAGATATTCTGACAAATGGGGCTTCCCGAATAGTACCATTAATGGTACTATTTATAGGGTCAAATAGGGCTAGGTGAAAAAGGACCAGAGTGCCCCTTGGGGCTGACTGAAAAAAGACTTAAAATAAAATAAAATCAAAACAGTAAAAAAACAATAATAAAACGAAAATAATACAAAAAAAAAGAAATAAACAATAAAAGAAACTAAAAAAGAAATAAATAAAAAAATAAAACATAATAATAATAATAATAAAATAATAGAATAAAAACGGTCGCCTTCGGAACAAAATCATGAGGTATTTTAAAATACCTCCCTGTCGAAATTTCGTCTGAAACGACGAAAATTTCTGGCCTAAAAGACGAGAGAGACGAATTAAAAATGGGTCAAAAATGGGGTATGACAGATGCCCCTATTTAAGTTTCTTCGTTACGGAGATTTAAAAGTGAAATTTTTAAATTGACGGGTCAAAGAGACTTAAATACAGAGTACACCATTTTTGACCAATTTCAACTGCAAAATGCTATGAATGCAATGCTATGCATGTAATGCTATGCGAATGCTCGCGATGCAATTATGAATGCAAGACGGCGAAGATGGCTCAACTGGGGATAACAAATCATAAGGGTACCCGAGTCTATTAAAGAACGGGGTCCGACTCCACTGGGGATAACATGGTTTCACTGGGGATAAATGTAAGTTGTCTACTATCGCACTAATTCAGAACGATAGCCTAACAAAGACAAAGACCGATGCTACCTACTATCGTGTAAATGATAGCTTAAAAAGGTAAAAGAAGGAGACATTGTCTACTATCCACAAAGATGATAGCTTAAAGAAGACAGATGACATGTATTACCTACTATCGTGTATTGATAGCTTAAAAAAGGTAATAGAAGGAGACATTGTCTACTATCAACAAAGATGATAGCTTAAAGAAGACAGATGACATGTATTACCTACTATCGTGTACTGATAGCTTAAAAAAAGGTAATAGAAGGAGACATTGTCTACTATCAACAAAGATGATAGCTTAAAGAAGACAGATGACATGTATTACCTACTATCGTGTATTGATAGCTTAAAAAAGGTAATATAAAAAGGAGACATGACCTTGCCTACCATCGGTGTGCGGATAGCTTAAAAAAGGCGGACAAAAAAAAAAAATTTTACCTACTACCATTGTGAGGGTAGCTTAAAGAAGGTAAAATGTAAATGTCAGCTGTTCGGGATATTGCCGAACCGCCACTGACGACAAGAAACAAAGGTAAATGTCAGCTGTCCGGGTTATTGCCCAACTGCCACTGACGACAAGAAACAAAGGTAAATGTCAGCTGTCCGGGTTATTGCCGACTGCCACTGACGACAAGAAACAAAGGTAAATGTCAGCTGTCCGGGTTATTGCCGAACTTGCCACTGACGACAAAAGACTGGATAAGACAATGCACAAGCTGTTCGTTAAGGAACTGCCACTTGGCGAAAAAAAAAGAGTGACATCTCAGGACCAGACACACTGGGGATGACACTTGGGGAGAAAAAGGGTTACAAATTATTCATGATTGGTTGATATGAAAAAATAAATGAGGAAAGACTCAAGGTGGTTAATGCAACCATGTATGAATAATATTGTCTTTATTGTATATGCATGAATGTGTATATGCATGAATGTATGAATGCATGAATGGAGACACGACTCGTATGACTCTATGGAGGATTAACTTGTGATTGTATGAGGGATTAACTTGATGAGACAAGATTGGACAAGTAAGAGGGAAAGTGACCCGACGTTGTATCACAAACACTCGGCAATCTCAAGGGGATGATGCCACTGGGGACATATCAAAACATTGACGGGGTAAAGCTCGGCATGCAACAACTAATGGGGAATAAACACTTCTTGGGGAGAGTGTGCTAATCCAAAAACCTGGTAGAAGAACTGGTGCTTCTGTGGTCATGCTTATTTTGTTTTGTTTTCTTGTTGTTTTGTTTTTTTTTTAGTCCCTAATTTTTGCCTGGACCGCCTTTTCAGGTTTTCAGCCCACCGGGAATATATTCTTTTGTTTGCCCCTAATTTTTGCCTGGACCGCCCTTTTGGGTTTTCGATCCACCGGGACGCTCCTTTTTGCCTAAGCCGCCCTTTCGGGTTTTCGACTTACCGAGCTCTTTCTTTTTCTCTTTTTTTATCTTCCTTTTGTTCTTTTCTTTTGTATTTTTTTTTCTAAGCAATTGACCAAGTCCAGCCTGCAGAGTTTATCCGTTCCCAGGATAGCTGTTGACGCACCCTTCACTTATTCATGAGTTCAGAGAAAATGTGTTTGTTGTTTGCGCTTTTCAAAAAGACATGAAAAAATATTTATGATTTTTTTGAAAAATATTTTGTTTCAAATACTACTATCAAAAATGGAAGAAGTTTTTTTTTTTTTTTAAACTGAATAAATGGAAATTCCAAATGAAAGGCAATAGGCTCAAATTTATTTAAAAGAGTGGTGACCCGCCAATGGCATGGCTCCACGGATCTTACAAAGTTTGGAAAATGGTAAATATAGGGGGAAGGTACATTGAACACAATAACCGCTGTTCTCCCTGACAACTTTGAATGTCACTGTTTGGATGCTTCAGAATCAGAGTCTCTTTGACATTTAATGTGCCCCAAGTGAGTAGAGATCAGACCAATGCAGTTACTTTGTCTTTTGATCCTTAACTTTTGCATAGATCGCCCTTTCAGGTTTTCGACCTATCAGGATGATTATTTTCTGTTTTATGTCTCTAATTTTTGCCTGGACCGCCCTTTCGGGTTTTCGATCCACCGAGACGCTCATTTTTGCCTAAGCCGCCCTTTCGGGTTTTCGACTTACCGAGCTGTTCTTTTATTTTTTAGACAAAGTATTTCTTGACTGCATCAGCATTCACAGGACGAGGAAGCTCATCACCATCCATTGTCGTAAGAGTTAATGCGCCACCAGAGAAAGCTCTCTTGACGACATATGGACCCTCGTAATTAGGCGTCCACTTGCCCCTGGAATCAGGTTGGAAAGATAAAACCTTCTTGAGCACAAGATCTCCTTCTTGGAGCACACGAGGACTGCCCGTGACACAAAGCATTCATGCGTTTCTCTTCAATCAAGTTTGAACTGATCATATTTGTTTTGACATCATTCAGCCTCTGATAATTTGGCTTCCATTAGAACTTTCATACCGTATTCCAAAGAGAAAAGGGGTTGCCCCTGTTGAGGTACACACTGAAATACGATATCCGTGTAAAAGCATTCTGTAACATCTCATGCACATCCTTGTAGATGGTTACCATCTTCTGCACTATCTTTTTGATGTATTTTTTGCTCTTTTTTTGCTTTTGATTTTTTTTGTTTGATTTTTTTTTACTTTTGTTTTTTTGTTTGTTCTTTTTTTTGCTTTTGTTTTTTTTGCAGCCTCGATGGCACCATTCGTCTGGGATTTGATCAGGAATACCGTAGTGCTCAAGTTAATCACTTCCAGTGCTTCTTTCAGGAGGCTGAATGATGTTCTTTTCATATTCTAGTAACAGAGAGATCTTTTCGAGAATCCCTTCATCCTCCTCCTCTTCAGCTTCGTAAACAGGGCACTCAAAGTCGGGAGAGAGCATAGGGTTACAGTGTTCAACGGGTTTATTGCTGCTTAGTCTGCATATGATTGATGATTGATTTTAGAAGATGAGTGAACAATGCAAACTTTTTGAAATTGATTGAAAACAGAAAATAAAAATAAAATATTTTTGGGTTTTTTGTGTTACCATTTTCCAGAAAAAGCTAAGAATAATAAAAACATAGTCAGGAACAAAACGACTTCTCATTTGATGATGGGAATGCATGAAAAAAAAAGCCCTAAAAAGTTCACTTTCGTCTCGGGCGGAACGAAAGGAATTTTTTTGAAAAAGACGAGACAGCAAAACACATTACTTAGACCTATGAGTAACTTGAGGGAATGTCAACAGCGACCTAGTTGCGGTTAACTATGCCATGTGTTACAAAATTAACTGCCACCTTCTTTAACAGGGTGAGCTTCTGAACAATCTTGCACCAAATTAACAGATGGAGTCCCATGGCCAGGTAGTAGATTAGCTTGCACACTGGAGTTCGACTCTTTGAAGGACAAGATGTTAGCCTGGATCAACTTCTGGACTTCGGCTTTCAGGGCATAACAATGCTCAACGTCATGACCGGGTGCCCCTTGATGGAAAGCACAAGAAAGATGAGGTTTATACCCTCTTGGCAATCTTTCAGGTACCTTAGGAGGTGCCTTAGTTTGAACAAGATTTTTATCAAGCAACGCGGGGAGCAACTCTACATATGCCATGGGGATTGGATCAAAATGGGATATCCGCTGAACCCGATTCTGTTGACGAGGCTGTTGTTGATACTGTTGCTGAGGCTGCCTATGGGCCACCATACTTACCTCTTGCTCTTTCTTTCCTGAGAAACCATTCCCGAGCCCCTTTGTACTGCTGGCAGTAAAAGCACTTTCCATGACTAAACGTCCTTCTCGGACTCCGTCTTCCAGACGCATTCCCATATTTACCATCTCGGTGAAATCTGTTGGCGAACTGGCAACCATCTTCTCATAATAGAATTGACCAAGGGTCTTCAAGAAGATTTTGGTCATCTCTTTTTCTTCTAAAGGCGGGACAACCTGAGCTGCCACTTCCCTCCAGCGTTGGGCATACTCTTTGAATGTTTCTTTATCTTTCTGTGTCATCGCACGGAGCTGGTCACGATCTGGGGCCATATCCAGATTATACTTATATTGGCGAATGAAAGCCTCACCGAGATCATTGAAAGTGCGGATGCTGGCACTGTCCAGGTTCATATACCATTTCAAAGCAGCACCAGTCAGACTGTCCTGAAAGAAGTGGATAAGAAGCTTGTGATTATCAGTGTGCATAGACATCTTCCTTACGTACATCACCAGATGGCTACGTGGGCACGAATTCCCCTTGTATTTTTCAAAGTCAGGGTGTAACACCCATAGAGAGATTGCCTAGGATCTCTTACGAGTATTAAAATTTCGTACCGGATACATTAAATACAATACAGAAAAATTGATAATATTTATATAAACCATAAGTTCGTCATACAACTTGTTAACCGATACAAACATTTCCATAATATACATCATAGTACAACAATCTTATACAATTATCTATAAAACAAAGCATAAGCAGCACGATCAGTCCATAGCCTTCTCTTTACCTTTTCGTCGTGCTTCCTGCGAAGAACCTGCACCAGAAGGAAAGGGATGAGACATAACGTCTCAGTGAGCTCCTACCCTACCTACTGTTTGACAACCTCAGGGACCCTAGGGTTGTCGTGCCTACCTCGGCGAACTGGGGAATACCTATGATCGCCAAGTCTTAACTTATACATTTCATATTCAATTTTAATCTCAGACTTATACGGAGTGATCTTGGGGACATCCTATGATCACATCTCGTTCACTAGGAACTATTCGTCATAACTCGTATTACGTATAACATAAACGTATTCATTTCATATCATTAAGTTAGCAGTTAGGGTTGAACAATCATAACATTATCTTGGTTCGTTTTACGGAGTGCATCCGGGTGGAGTAACCCCGAAGTACATCTCCCATCATACCGGTGAAATTCCTATCATATCAGGCTAACACCGGACTCCTCTTATCTTTGTGTAGGCAACCCTCTCGGTGAAGCCCCATCCGGCATAATCCGGAGCCTGCTGGACACATCTTACTTTACATGTGGACAACCCTCTCGGAGAAGTCCCATCCGGCGAAACCCGGAGCCTGATGGACATGCTTAAATATTTAAACTTACGTGTGGATAGCCCTTTCGGAGAAATCCCATCCGGCGAAACCCGGAGCCTGATGAACACGTGCACATAATCATAATCGTATAACGTATTGTATCATATGCTTATTCTATATATCATTCTTATTAGCATATAACTGTATCATGTTCCTATCATTGTTTCATAAGGGTTAAACCCCAAAACTAGCTCATATACTTCTCTAAAATAACCTAGAAGTTGGTTAAACATCTTCCATTATAGTACCCTTAACCCATCCTATCTTAACCCTGCCTAAAAAATCAAGAAAAACATGAGTTTGCATAGAGTGGAAATCGGCGGCCGATTTGCATAAATCGGGCCCCGATTTTCGCCGTAAGTTACATGAAAATTGAGTTCTGAAATCGGTGGCCGAATTCTCCAAATCGGTGGCCGATTTTGACATTTGCAGGGTTCAAATTCTTGCTTCCTAGACCAAACTAAACCATTCCAATCACACAAACAGCTTATGGGAATGATTACTAAGACATATCAATAGATAAAAACTTACTTGGATATAGGATTAGCAAAACTATTAGATTCATGACATAATTCCTAAATTCTACTCTTAACTTGTAAAACTTTGCTAGCTTACATAAAATGGGTTCTAAACCCTGTGGAGCTCACCTTAAGCTTCAGTTTGGTGCAGATTAAGCTTGATTCCAACAACTCTACAACACTCCTAGCTTAACTCTTCTCTTGTTCTTCCTTGTTCTTCTTTTCTTTTCCCTTGTTCAAGCTTTCTACTCAAGTTTGTCTTGCAAGGTCACTTACTAGAGTTTTAATTGAAATTTGAGTGAGGGATGGGAGAAGAGATGGGGCGTGTGGTTTGGGAGAGAAAGGGAAGAAAATGTGTTGGTTTGGAATGAGAAATGGAAAGAAGAGAATGATTATGAGAAATATCTCATTCCCATTATAACTAATCTTCCTTTTGCCCAATTTTACCATTGTGCCATTGCTTCTTTCTATTAATTGGTCATGTTTCTTAATCGCGTATGATACTAATAACTGATACTTAAAAGCGGGATGTTACAATCTACCCCCCTTAAAGAAATTTCGTCCTCGAAATTTAGAAGTTACCTGAAAACAAATGAGGATAGGTTGCTTGCATTTCTGACTCAAGTTCCCACGTCGCTTCGCCGTCGGGAGAACCTTTCCATACAACCTTAACAATAGGTATCTCTTTGTTCCGCAAAGACTTAACATCACGATCAATTATTTGCTCTGGTTCCGGTTGAAAAGTCAAGTCCGATCTTAAATCAATACTGTCCAGTTCCACTGGTTGGAAAGGATCGGGAATAAACTTCCTTAGCTGAGAGACATGAAAAACATCATGTAATCCTGACATGGCTGGCGGCAGCGCTAACTGATAAGCTGCCGGACCAACACGTCGAAGTATCTGAAATGGTCCAACATACCTTGGACAAAGCTTCTTCGTTCTGAACGCTCCTCTTAACCCCAACTTGGGTGTAACTTTAAGGAATACATGATCTCCTTCTTCAAACTCTAATGGTCTTCGCCGCTTATCCGCATAGCTTTTCTGACGACTTTGAGCGGTTCTCATCTTATCCTGAATGGATTTAATCTTTAAAGTCGTCTCCTGTATTATCTCAGGTCCCAATATACTTTTGTCTCCAACTTCAGCCCAACAAAGTGGGGTTCTGCATTTCCTACCATACAATGCTTCATATGGTGCCATTCCAATGCTAGAATGGTAACTGTTATTGTAAGAGAATTCGATCAACGGGAGGTGATCATTCCAACTTCCTCCATCTTCTAGGACACATGCACGTAACATATCCTCTAACGTCTGAATAGTCCTCTCGGATTGTCCATCTGTCTGAGGATGATGGGACGTGCTCATCTTTAATCTGGTTCCCAACGCCTTTTGAAAAGCCTTCCAAAAGTGGGATGTGAAGATAGGGTCTCTATCAGACACAATACTAGCTGGCACACCATGGAGTTTCACAATCTCCGAGATAAATAACTCAGCATATTGAGAAGCTCGGTAAGTAGTCTTAACCGGCAAGAAGTGAGCTGACTTAGTCAACCGGTCCACTATCACCCAGATGGAATCATGTCCTCGCTGTGTTCGAGGTAATCCACTCACAAAATCCATGGTTATATCTTCCCATTTCCATAATGGAATCTCCAATGGTACTAACATCCCTGCAGGTCTTTGATGCTCAATCTTCACCTGCTGACAAACAATGCATCGGAACACAAACTCCGCAACATCTTTCTTCATACTAGGCCACCAATAATCTCTTTTCAAGTCTTGATACATCTTGGTGGTACCAGGATGAATACTAAAACTGCTCTTGTGCGCTTCCTCTAAAATCAACCTTCTCAATTCCATATCATTCGGAACATAAACCCTTCCTTCAAACAATACTACACCATCTGGTGCCCATGAAAACCCTGCTTGGCCAACCTTCCTCTGGAGGTCCATATCCACAGATTGAGCTTGTGCAATCCTAAACCGTAGGTCACACATAATATCTATCTTGTTCAGCAAGATGCCACCTTCTAACTCTGTAACATGAAGGTTAAGATCTCTGAATTTCTCATACAATCCACATGTATGCATCATTACTTCAGCTTTTGCTAAGGCTTTTCTACTCAAGGCATCAGCTACCACATTTGCTTTTCCTGGATGGTACTTCAGATCAAAATCAAAGTCCTTCAAGTACTCCATCCATCGTCTTTGTCTCATATTCAAATCTCGTTGATCAAACAAATACTTCAAACTCTTATGATCGCTAAACAAATCAAATTGTGCTCCATATAGATGATGTCTCCATATCTTCAATGCAAAAATTATGGCTGCTAGCTCAAGGTCATGAGTGGGGTAATTCTCTTCATGAGTCTTGAGCTGTCTAGATGCATAAGCAATCACGTTCTCACCTTGCATAAGTACACTTCCCAGTCCCTTGGAGGATGCATCGCAAAACACGGTGTATCTCTTTTCAGAATCTGGTATAGCCAAAACTGGCGCTTTAGTCAACTTTCTTTTCAGAACTCTGAAACTTTCCTCACATTCTTCGTCCCAGACAAATGGTACATCCTTTCTGGTAAGTCGTGACAAAGGTAAGGCAATCTGAGAAAATTTCATAATGAACCTTCGATAATAACCTGCCAAGCCTAAAAAGCTCCTGACCTCTGCTACATTCTTGGGTCTTTCCCAACTTAATACAGCTTCAACTTTGGATGGATCAACGGCTACTCCTCCTTGAGAAATAACGTGACCCAAAAACTTAATCTCAGATAGCCAGAACTCACATTTACAGAATTTAGCATATAACTGCTTGTCTCTGAGGACATCCAGAACAATTCTCAAGTGCTGAGCATGTTCCTGAGGGTCTTTAGAATAAATCAGGATGTCATCTATGAAAATCACCACAAACTGATCAAGGTAAGGCTGAAAAATTCTGTTCATATAATCCATAAAGACTGCTGGAGCATTAGTTACACCGAAAGGCATAACCAGAAATTCATAGTGCCCGTAACGCGTTCTAAACGCCGTCTTAGACACATCTGAAGATTTGATACGGATTTGATGATAACCTGACCGAAGATCAATTTTGGAAAACACAGTTGCTCCCTTGAGCTGATCTAAGAGATCATCAATCCTTGGAAGAGGATACTTGTTCTTGATAGTCACTTTATTAAGCTGGCGATAGTCTATACACAGCCTCATACTTCCATCTTTCTTCTTAACTAACAAGACCGGAGCACCCCAAGGTGACACACTAGGTCTGATGAAATGCTTCTGAATCAAATCTTCTAGCTGAGATTTCAACTCTTTCAACTCTGTTGGTGACATTCTATACGGTGCCACAGAGACCGGCTCCGCTCCTGGAATTAAGTCAATTGAAAACTCCACCTCACGCTCTGGAGGCAAACTATTCACTTCTGAAGGGAAGACATCTAAATACTCATTTACAATAGGAATATCACTGGGACTTAATTCTGATTCTGAAGCCACAGTGAGCATAACATAGAATCCCTTATCTTGAGCACAAATGAATTGAATTAACTGATGGGTGCGGTTAATCAATTCAGATAAAGCCACACCTTCCATCGTATCACTGGTCGGCATATAAATACTCTTTTCAGAACATCCAATATACACATGGTTAGCAGATAGCCAATCCATGCCTAAAATCACGTCAAGTTGCTCCATCGGGAGACATACCAGATCAACATAATAAGTTTTACTTGACACAGTGATAGGACAGTTTTCGCAGACATAACTCGCCTCAATTCCGCCCTCAGTAGCGGTAGTTACTAACATTGGAGGATTCAACGGAGACAAAGTTAATTGAAGCGTCTCCACACATTTATATGAAATAAAAGAGCACGAAGCGCCACAATCAAAAAGAACTTTTACTGGGTATGAGCCAAGATAACACATACCGGCAATCAGATCTTCATTTGCCAAGGCCTTTGCACCATCAAGGGAATACACCCTTCCTTTGCTTGTGGTAGTTCCTTCGGTTCCACTTCTATTCCTCCGTTCTGGACAATTTGCAATGATATGCCCCGGCTTCTTACATCCGTAACAAATACCTGTACCCTTCATGCATTCGCCATAATGTGACTTTCCACAATTGTTGCAAATAGCACCAGCCTTCGGTGAATATGTCTGTTTACCCCTTTGAGGTGATCCCTTTGGTTTCAACTTATCATGATACTTATCCTGCATCCTGCTCTTCCTTCTTTCAAACGCCACTGATCTTTCCTTTGAGGTCTTTGCAAGTCCTGCTTCGACCACCAAGCTGTCATGTACCAATTCATCGTAACTTGCAGTTCTTTGGAGACTAACTGCAGTATCGATCTCACCTCTTAAGCCTCGTTTATACTGATTCATTTTCCACACTTCATTCTCAGCATACTCGTTGTGTGTGGAATAATAAGATAACTCTTCAAACTTCTTTGTGAATTCAGCAACCGACATACTACCTTGCTTCAATTCCAAGAACTCTTGCTCCTTCTTTACCTTGTAAGACAAAGGTAAATATTTTTCCAGCATCACTCCTTTAAAATTCTCCCAATTCACTTCTACACCATTGGCTTCCATCCTGCGCTGAGCAGATTCCCACCAGTCTTCTGCTGCGCCTCTGAGTTGGTTTGTGGCATAGACCACTTTGTCTTCTTCCGAACAATCAGCCATTCTAAAAATCTTCTCCATTTGTTTAATCCACTTCCTGGCTTCTTGTGGTTCACCTTCTCCGTTAAACTCCGGAGGGTGATGTCTGTTATACTCCCGGAACACGGGGTTTCCAATCACTGGAGGAGGTGGTGGCTGTGGATGGAAACCTTGTCCTTGCTGCATCATTTCCATCCATTGTTGTTGAGCTTGGGCCTGTTGCTGAGATTGTTGTTGCATCATCAGCATCATTTGCTGATACTGTAATGCATTCTGAGCTTGTTGCTCTTGGTATTGCTGCTGCCAGGCCTGCTGTTGTTGCATCATCTGTTCCCATGAATTCTGACTGGGTCCTCCACTCTCGTCACTGGCTTGATTAGTACGAGGTCTACCTCTTCTTCTCCCAGACATCTTATCCTAGCTGTCACATACAAGTCAAAGTGATCAGTTTTAACTGAACATAACAACTAGAATAATGTCCTGGATCCAAGAGGTCCACAAACTTGGATTGTACTTTAATGACCCAAGGCACGGTCTGAATCGACCTGCTCTGATACCAAATTGTAACACCCATAGAGAGATTGCCTAGGATCTCTTACGAGTATTAAAATTTCGTACCGGATACATTAAATACAATACAGAAAAATTGATAATATTTATATAAACCATAAGTTCGTCATACAACTTGTTAACCGATACAAACATTTCCATAATATACATCATAGTACAACAATCTTATACAATTATCTATAAAACAAAGCATAAGCAGCACGATCAGTCCATAGCCTTCTCTTTACCTTTTCGTCGTGCTTCCTGCGAAGAACCTGCACCAGAAGGAAAGGGATGAGACATAACGTCTCAGTGAGCTCCTACCCTACCTACTGTTTGACAACCTCAGGGACCCTAGGGTTGTCGTGCCTACCTCGGCGAACTGGGGAATACCTATGATCGCCAAGTCTTAACTTATACATTTCATATTCAATTTTAATCTCAGACTTATACGGAGTGATCTTGGGGACATCCTATGATCACATCTCGTTCACTAGGAACTATTCGTCATAACTCGTATTACGTATAACATAAACGTATTCATTTCATATCATTAAGTTAGCAGTTAGGGTTGAACAATCATAACATTATCTTGGTTCGTTTTACGGAGTGCATCCGGGTGGAGTAACCCCGAAGTACATCTCCCATCATACCGGTGAAATTCCTATCATATCAGGCTAACACCGGACTCCTCTTATCTTTGTGTAGGCAACCCTCTCGGTGAAGCCCCATCCGGCATAATCCGGAGCCTGCTGGACACATCTTACTTTACATGTGGACAACCCTCTCGGAGAAGTCCCATCCGGCGAAACCCGGAGCCTGATGGACATGCTTAAATATTTAAACTTACGTGTGGATAGCCCTTTCGGAGAAATCCCATCCGGCGAAACCCGGAGCCTGATGAACACGTGCACATAATCATAATCGTATAACGTATTGTATCATATGCTTATTCTATATATCATTCTTATTAGCATATAACTGTATCATGTTCCTATCATTGTTTCATAAGGGTTAAACCCCAAAACTAGCTCATATACTTCTCTAAAATAACCTAGAAGTTGGTTAAACATCTTCCATTATAGTACCCTTAACCCATCCTATCTTAACCCTGCCTAAAAAATCAAGAAAAACATGAGTTTTCATAGAGTGGAAATCGGCGGCCGATTTGCATAAATCGGGCCCCGATTTTCGCCGTAAGTTACATGAAAATTGAGTTCTGAAATCGGTGGCCGAATTCTCCAAATCGGTGGCCGATTTTGACATTTGCAGGGTTCAAATTCTTGCTTCCTAGACCAAACTAAACCATTCCAATCACACAAACAGCTTATGGGAATGATTACTAAGACATATCAATAGATAAAAACTTACTTGGATATAGGATTAGCAAAACTATTAGATTCATGACATAATTCCTAAATTCTACTCTTAACTTGTAAAACTTTGCTAGCTTACATAAAATGGGTTCTAAACCCTGTGGAGCTCACCTTAAGCTTCAGTTTGGTGCAGATTAAGCTTGATTCCAACAACTCTACAACACTCCTAGCTTAACTCTTCTCTTGTTCTTCCTTGTTCTTCTTTTCTTTTCCCTTGTTCAAGCTTTCTACTCAAGTTTGTCTTGCAAGGTCACTTACTAGAGTTTTAATTGAAATTTGAGTGAGGGATGGGAGAAGAGATGGGGCGTGTGGTTTGGGAGAGAAAGGGAAGAAAATGTGTTGGTTTGGAATGAGAAATGGAAAGAAGAGAATGATTATGAGAAATATCTCATTCCCATTATAACTAATCTTCCTTTTGCCCAATTTTACCATTGTGCCATTGCTTCTTTCTATTAATTGGTCATGTTTCTTAATCGCGTATGATACTAATAACTGATACTTAAAAGCGGGATGTTACACAGGGACCTTGAACTTAGGCGGTATTGCAACGTCGGGAACCAAACAGAGTTCTCGAGCATCTTTGCCAAACAAATCTCTTCCACGGAGGGTTTCAATTTCCCGTTGCATTTCGTCAAACTTCCCTTGAAGCTCGTCCATCTTATCGAAGGCTCCAACACTTTCGGCATGAAAGATAGGCTCTGCCTCTTGCTGAGCGGTGTGGATAAGATGGGTTGAATCAGGAAAGGTGAAGCAATGGTAGAGTGGATGTTCAAGAGTAGTGACGAAAGGCTGAGGAACTGACGCCTGGGCTTGGGAAGCTAACAAAGCATTCATCATGGAGGTCAACTTCTCCATCCCCTCCCTGAGACTAGCTACCTCTTCCCGGAGGTTTTGGTTTTCTTGCTCTAACAGATCCATTCTTTTTCTCTGATGTGCTCGAGTGTTGGGAATGCGAGTAGGCTTGTAATGAATACGCCGGGCCACTTTCTTTGACGGCGGCAGATTAACCTTTTATTGATGAACAAAGTGTAAGACTCGATTTGGAAACTATGAATGCAGTATGATGCATGATTATGCTTATGCAAAAAAGAAAGTTTTGTTATCGAAGGACTTGTCGAAGTAATTGTAAACATCATAGTTTTGAATGTTTCATTTAAAATATTACAAACAATCCCCTTTTTAGGAACAAAGCCAAGGGATATGCTCAGAAGTTCATTAGTAGAAATCTTGAAAAAGTCCCAATATCTCAAACTTGAGGATGCCGAATGATCTCCCATAACGAGTTCGAGAAAATCCTCTGGACTAGTCATTAAAGATCCCAGCTTCCTTAAGTTTGTCAAATCCGAGCTTTTGAAATTGTGTTTCTGAGTGTTCCTCTTTGTGAAGTTCATCCCTATAATGTTTACAACAAAACTTGTCTAAGTCTTTCGATACTTGATGAAAAAATGTTTATGAATGAATGCATGCATGCATGATAATGCTAAAGAATGGAGAAAACATGGTGAGGTTAAGTCCATAATGTTGGAGTCAAAGGGTGAACACGTCATTTGGTAAGGACTATGGTTTCATATGTACCTGTATCACGGGTTCTACCAAGTTCCCAAAGTCCTCAACCCCTTCCAAATATCGTCGGGTTACGAGATTGACTCCCGATCCAATAATATTTGTAAGAAAGTCTCGTTTGAGTGTAGTATCGCGTATCAACTAATTCAAGATTACTCTTGGTTAGCCACCGCACTACGTCCTAAAAGGCCAAGATGGGTTAAAGGTAACTAAAGGTCCTCAACTTCATAGGTCACTTGAAAATATCAATGCCGAACACGACTTACTCATGCCAACATAGTAATACCTCCAAGATTCCTCCATTGAGTGGGGTTATCACATGTGCCACATCCGAAATTTACCCTCGGAAAGACACTATGATTATACCACCGTCCTATCTTATGTTTCCCTCAAGTCCGGGTGTAGGACTTATCTCACCACACACGTAAAACACTTAAGCACATATTTACAAATACAAATAATAATAAAGCATAAAGATAAAGAAAAGCAAGATAGGTTTAACCCACTTAGGATTTTGGTCCCCGGTGAAGTCGCCATTTTTCTGTCGCGGTGATTTTTGGATATCAAGCTATTAATTAGCGTTGACTCGCAATTTTAAGATTCACAACCGATCTTTTATTTTTCCGAGGAAAAGGGAGAAAGTTCGAAAAACCCTATTTTAGAGAGATCAAGGTCCGGGGGTTGGTTACGCAAAGGGAAGGTATTAACACCCTAAACGTCTATAGTACTCTATAGGAACCTCTTGTTTTTATTTATCTTTATGCTAAATTGATTATTTGTTTGTAAAATAAATGCTTAAGTGTGAAAAAGATTAAAGTGATGAGTTTAAAAAGAAAGAAAATGTTTTTGTTATTTTGTTGATTTGGAAAGACAAAGTCTTTTGCCTACATACTCGAATGGGATCAAAATCATGTAGTTCGGGGTAAAAAGCCGAGTGATTGGTTTTGGTTGATTTTAAAAGTTTGAAGAAAAAGTTTTGAGAAAGATAAGAGGCCGAAAGGCATAGAAGAATAAAAAGAGGTGAGTTTGATTGATTTTAAATTGAAGAAAAATGTTTTGATTGATTAAAAGTTTATTGAAATTTGATTAAGAAAGAAAGGATAAAGATTGACTTTTTTTGAAATTTTGATTATAAAATGTTTTTGGATTTTGACTTTTTTTGACTTTTTTTTTGTGAAAATTTTGATTAAGTCCTAAGGTCCAGAGACTAAGTTATGCAGAGATAGGTCCAAACGCGCCGGATCCCTCAAAATGACGTTGGATCAAGTGAGGGTCCTTTTCCTCGGATACGGTCAAAATTACATTATCGTCCTCGACATAAAGCATAAAAATAAATGTGAGTGTCGGTGCAGATTCTCATTTATATTTTTATTTACATTGGACCTAGATACATTATAATTGGCAATAAAATAAATGACAAAAATAATAAAAAGTAAAAATAAAAATTGCAAATGTATTAAAATAAGTATGCTAGAAGAAAAAAAAAATGCATGAAATGCAAAACAATAAATAAATATGGTGCATAAAATAAATTAAAAAATAAAAATGCAGGACATAAAATAAATATGATGCTGAAAATAAAAATAAAAAGAAAATAAAAATGCAAGACATAAAATAAACATGATGCTAAAAAAATAAAAATGCAATACATAAAATAAATATGATGCATAAAATAAAAAAAATAAAATGCAAAACATAAAATAAATATGGTACTGGAAAATAAAGATGCAAGGCATAAAATAAATATGGTGCTGGAAATAAAAAAGAGGAAAATAAAAATGCAAGGGCATAAAATAAATATGATGCATAAAATAAAATAAATAAAATGCAAGACATAAAAATAAATATGGTGCATAAAATAAAATAAAAAAAAAAATAAAAGATGCATGATATACTGTAAATTAAAGGCGGTAAATAAAATGCATAAAAAATAAAGGAAATAAAAAGGAATAAAAGCAAGAAATAAAAAAAGAAAGAAAATAAAAATAGAGAGAAGGGGGGGTGCAGAAGAAGGGGGATGGAGGTGCAGATAGTAAAATGAAAAACAGAAAGGAGAAAAGAAAACTGGGCCGCGCTGGGCTCGGTGGGTCTGATGTTGCTGGGCTCGGCTTATAAGGGCAAACTTCAGATTTTCTTCTCATTTTTACTCCTCTCCCTCTCTCTTCTTCCCTCTCCTCTCCCTCTCTCACTAGAACTGCCAGGCCGGAAAGGGATTCCGGCGCGGTGGCTGGCCGGCCCAGAGGGCGGCGCCGCCGCGCCGGAGTAAAACTCCGTTTCTTTTCACAATTTTTTTTATGTTTTTGAATTCCTTTTCTCTCTACTTCACGAATCCGAACTCGTTTTCTTTTAAATCTTAACCGAAAATTCTAAATCTAAGTTTGAAATCTTTTGGAAAATTACCTTTCCTTTTTTTTAAAAAAAACGACTTCGGATTGGAGGGGTTTGATGATTATGGGTTCGGATTTGTCTTGATTTGGCTTGGATTTGGACCGGTTGTGGCTCGGATTTGAATGGGTTTTGTTTTTGGTTTGAGGTTTTTGGGTTTGTGACTGTTTGGTTAGGCTTGGCCGCGGCTAAGGTTGGATTGCTGATGGTTTTGTTTTGGTTTTACAAAATCGTGGTGTTGTGGTCCAATTTTTGGGTATACGGTTTTGATGATTTTGTTTTGGTTTTAATTCTGGGAATTTAGTTCCTGAGACAGATAGAAAAGGATGAAAAGAAAAAGAAAAAAAGACTGTGTTGGTGGTTATTGGCAGTTCTGGTGGTGGCTGATGGTGGTTCAGATGGTGGCTGATGGTGGCTCAGATATTCTGATAAATGGGGCTTCCCGAATAGTACCATTAATGGTACTATTTATAGGGTCAAATAGGGCTAGGTGAAAAAGGACCAGAGTGCCCCTTGGGGCTGACTGAAAAAAGACTTAAAATAAAATAAAATCAAAACAGTAAAAAAACAATAATAAAACGAAAATAATACAAAATAAAAGGAAAACACTAATTAAAAAAAGAAATAAACAATAAAAGAAACTAAAAAAGAAATAAATAAAAAAATAAAACATAATAATAATAATAAAATAATAGAATAAAAACGGTCGCCTTCAGAACAAAAACATGAGGTATTTTAAAATACCTCCCTGTCGAAATTTCGTCTGAAACGACGAAAATTTCTGGCCTGAAAGACGAGAGAGACGAATTAAAAATGGGTAAAAAATGGGGTATGACACTGTTGAAGAAGGTGGCAGCTAGTTTTGCGACACATGGCATAGTTTACCGCAATTAGGTCGCTGTTGACATTCCCTCAAGCTATTCATAGGTCCAAGTAATGTGTTTTGTTGTCTTGTCTTTTCAAAAAAATCCTTTCTTTCCGCCCGAGACGAAAGTGAACTTTTAGGGCTTTTTGCTTCATGCATTCCCATCATCAAATAAAAAGTCGCTTTGTCCTCGACTTTGTCTTTTTATATTTTGTTTTTTCTGGAAAATGGTAACACAAAAAACCAAAAAGTTAATTATTTTTATTTGTTTACTTTTTAATCATTTTCAAATACCTACATCAACTCATTTTCTCAAATAAATCATCAACCATATGTAAGCGGAACACGAATAAACCCGTTGAACACTGTAACCCTATGCTCTCTCCCGACTTTGAGTTCCCTGTTTACGAAGCTGAAGAGGAGGAGGATGAAGGGATTCTCGAAAAGATCTCTCTGCTACTAGAATATGAAAAAGAACATCATTCAGCCTCATGAAGAAAAACTGGAAGTGATTAACTTGGACACTACAGTATTCCTGATAAAATTCCAGATGAGTGGTGCCATCGAGGCTGCAAAAAAAAACAAGCAAAAAAAAAATATAGCAAAAGCAAAAAAAAAATCAAAAGCAAAAAATCAAACAAAATAATAAAAAGAAAAAAAGAAAACAAAAGCAAAAAATATATCAAAAGGATGATGCAGAAGATGGTAACCACCTACAAGGACGTGCATGAGATGTTACAAAATGCTTTTACACGGATATCGTACTTCAGCGCGTACCTCAACAGGGGCAACCCCTTTTCTCTTTGGTATACGGTATGAGAGTTCTAATGGAAGCCAAGTTGTCAGAGACTGAATGGTGTCAAAACAGATATGATCAGTTGAATTTGCTTGAAAAGAAACGCATGAAGGCCTTGTGCCATGAGCAACTTTATCAAAAGAGGATGAAGCAAACTTTTGACAAAAAGGTTCATCCCCGTGTGTTTCAAGAAGGAGATCTTGTGCTCAAGAAGGTTTTATCTTTCCAACCCGATTCAGGGGCAAGTAGACGCCTAACTATGAAGGTCCATACGTCGTCAGAAGAGCTTTCTCCGGTGGCGCACTGATTCTTACGATTATGGATGGTGATGACCTCCCTCGTCTTGTGAATGCTGATGCAGTCAAGAAATACTTTGTCTAAAAAATAAAAGAACATCTCGGTAAGTCGAAAACCCGAAAGGGCGGCTTAGGCAAAAATGAGCGTCTTGGTGGATCGAAAACCCGAAAGGGCGATCTATGCAAAAGTTAAGGATCATAAGACAAAGTAACTGCATTGGGCTGGACTTTACTCAATTGGGGCATTTCAGCAGTCAAAGAGGCTCTGAATCTGAAGCATCCAAGCAGTGGAATTCAAAGTTGTTAGGGAGAATAGTGGTTATTGTGTTCAATGTACCTTCCCCTTATATTTTCCATTTTCCAAATTTTATAAGATCCGTGGAGCCACGCCTTTGGCGGGCCACCACCCTATTAAATAAATTTGAGCCTGTGCCTTTTATTTGGAATTCCCATTTATTCAGTTTACAAAACCCTTTCTATTCTTGATGGTAGTATTTGAAACAAAATATTTTTTCAAAATCATAAATATTTTTTAATGTCTTTTTTGAAAAGCACAAACGACAAACACATTTTCTTTGAACTCATGAATAAGTGAAGGGTGCGTCAACAGCTATCCTGAGAACGGATAAACTCTGCAGTTTTGAACATGGTCAATTGCTTAGAAAAAATACAAAAATATACAAAAAAAAGAAATATATAAAAACAAAAAGAACAAAAAAAAAATAATAAAAGAACAGCTCGGTAAGTCGAAAATCCGAAAGGGCGGCTTAGGCAAAAATGAGCGTCCCGGTGGATCGAAAACATGAAAAGGCGGTCCAGGCAAAAATTAGGGGCATACAAAAGAATATATTCCCGGTGGGCTAAAAACCTGAAAAGGCGGTCCAGGCAAAAATTAGGGACTAAAAAAAAAACAAGCAAAACAAAAATAAGCATGACCACAGAAGCATCAGTTCTTCTACCATGGTTTTTGGATTAGCACGCGCTCCCCAAGAAGTGTTTACTCCTCATCAGTTATTGCATATGCCGAGCTTTACCCCGTCATTGTCTTGATATGCCCCCAGTGGCATCATCCCCATTGAAGATTGCCGAGTGTTCGTGATGCGGCGTCGGGTCACTTTCCATTTTATCCGTCCAATCTTGTCTCATCAAGTTTATCATTTATACAATCATACAAGTCAGTCTTTCATACAATCATACAAGTCAGTCTTCCATACGATCTTACAACTCAATCCTCCATACAGTCATACAAGTCGTGTCGTCATTCATGCATTCATACATTCGTGCATATACACATTCATGCATATACAACATACAAACAACATCATTCATACATGGTTGCATTAACCACCCTGAGTCTTGCTTTGTTTATCCTTTCATATCAATCAATCATGAATAATTTGTAACCGTCTTTCCCCAAGTGTCGCCCCCAGTGTGTCTGGACCCGAGATATCACCCTCTTTATGCCAAGTGGCAGTTCTTTAATGAACAGCTTGTGCATCTTTTATCTTGTCTTTTCGCCAAGTGGCAGTTCTTTAATGAACAACTTGTGCACCTTTTCGCCAAGTGGCAGTTCTTTAAAGGACAGCTTGTGCATCTTCTTATCCAGTCTTTTGTTGTCAGTTGGCTAGTTCGGCAATAACCCGATCAGCTGACATTTATCTGTTTCTTGGCGTCAGTTGATTAGTTCGGCAATAACCCGAACAGCTGACATTTATCTTTGCTTCTTGTCATCAGTTGGCTAGTTTGGTAATAACCCGAACAGCTGATATTTACCTTTGTTTCTTGGCATCAGCTGGCTAGTTTGGCAATAACCCGAACAGCTGACAGTTATCTTTGTTTCTTGTCGTCAGTGGTAGTTCGGCAACATCCCGAACAACTGGCGTTTACATTTTACCTTCTTTAAGCTACCCTCACAATGGTAGTAGGTAAAATATTTTTGTCTGCCTTTTTTAAGCTATCCGCACGCCGATAGTAGGCAAGGTCTTTTCATTTTATATTACCTTTTTTAAGCTATCAATACACGATAGTAGGTAATACATGTCATCTGTCTTCTTTAAGCTATCATCTTTGTTGATAGCAGACAATGTCTCCTTCTATTACCTTTTTTAAGCTATCAATACACGATAGTAGGTAATACATGTCATCTGTCTTCTTTAAGCTATCATCTTTGTTGATAGTAGACAGTGTCTCCTTCTATTACCTTTTTTAAGCTATCAATACACGATAGTAGGTAATACGTGTCATCTGTCTTCTTTAAGCTATCATCTTTGTTGTTAGTAGACAATGTCTCCTTCTATTACCTTTTTTAAGCTATCAATACACGATAGTAGGTAATACATGTCATCTGTCTTCTTTAAGCTATCATCTTTGTTGATAGTAGACAGTTTCTCTTTCTATTACCTTTTTAAGCTATCAGTACACGATAGTAGGTAATACTTATCATCTGTCTTCTTTAAGCTGTCATCTTTGTCGATAGTAGAAAGTGTCTCCTTCTTTTACCTTTTTTAAGCTATCATTCACACTATAGTAGGTAACATCGGTCTTTGTCTTTGTTAGACTATCGTTCTGAATTAGTGCGATAGTAGACAACTTACATTTATCCCCAGTGAAACCATGTTATCCCCAGTGGAGTCGGACCCCGTTCTTTAATAGACTCGGGTACCCTTTTGTTTTGTTATCCCCAGTTGAGCCATCTTCGCCGTCTTGCATTCATACTTGCATCGCGAGCATTCACATAGCATTACATGCATAACATTGCATTCATAGCATTTTGCAGTTGAAATTGGTCAAAAATGGTGTACTCTGTATTTAAGTCTCTTCGACCCGTCAATTTAAAAATTTCACTTTTAAATCTCCGTAACGAAGAAACTTAAATAGGGGCATCTGTCATACCCCATTTTTGACCCATTTTTAATTCACTTTTCTCGTCTTTTATGCCGGAAATTTTCGTCGCTTCAGACGAAATTTCGGCAGGGAGGTATTTTAAAATACCTCATTTTTGTTCCGAAGGCAACCGTTTTTTATTTTTGTTTTTTTAGTATTATTATTATTTTATTACTTTCTTTATTTCTTTTTTTTAATTTCTTTTTTTAGTGTTTCTTTTTTTTATTTTCGTTTTTTATTACTACTTTTTTTATTATTTTTATTTTACCTTTTTTATTATTTTTATTCAGTCATTTTAGGTCCAATTTCAGTCCAAGCCCAGAGGGGCAGTTTCGTCCTTTTTTTTACCCTAGTTTTTTTACTATAAATAAAGCATTAAATGCACAGTACACAGAGGGGTCAGAGAACGTGTCAGAGTCAGTACACAGTCAGTCAACAATCATATTTCCGGCCACCACACAACCGCCCACAACCACCAACACCGGCCACTTTCCGGCCACCCAAAAATTATTATTTTTTTTCCTCACTTTTCTCATCTCTCCCTCACCACACACACTAACGGTTTCCCTCTCCCTCACCACACACACTCACGGTTTCCCTCACCCTCACCACACACACTCACGACACAGATCCACTATCACTTTCTCTTCTTTCTTTTCTTTTCCATTCCAACAACAAAAACACAAAACAAAATACAAAACGCGAACTAAACCCAACCAACAACACTCAACCCGCGGCCATCAACAACATCCAACCCGCGGCCACCAACAACAACCACCCATATACGCGAACAACCACATAAAACCAACACAGAATCAGGACCGAACACAAAAGAAAAGAGGTAGTCACCCAAAACTTTTCAAACCTAGATCCACCTTTTTTTAAAAAGTTTTGAAAGAATCTAAGCTTAGATTCGTTGAAAGGGGAAAAAAGGATTCGGGAAGACATATTTTTTTAAAAAACGTGAGGTAAAACTCCGGCATGGTGGCGCCGCCGGCGACCACCGCGCCGGAGGTGTTTTCCGGCGTCTGAGAGTTAGAGAGAAGGGAGAGTTGTTTTTTGTGAGAGGAGAGAAGAGTGAAGAAGAGAGAGAATGAGAGGGGGAAATGAATGATTTGTTTTCAGATTTTTGCCTTTATACCAGCCAAAACCGAGCCCAGCAAGCAGTCCACTTGCGGCCCAGTTTTCTGCTCTCCCTCTTCTCTACTCAATTTCTCTCTGCACCCCCCTCTTTCCCTTCTGCACCCCCCTTCTTTTTCTCTATTCTTTTTTATTTTTATTTCTTTTTCTTGCACTCTTTTTTTATTTCTTTATTTTTTTCATGCACTTTATTTATTGTCTTTAATTTCCAGTACCCCATGCATTTTTTTTTTATTTATTTTTTTATTTTATTTTATGCACCATATTTATTTTATGTCTTGCATTTTTATTTTATGCCTCATATTTAATTTTATGTCTTGCATTTTATTTTCTTTATTTATTTTCCAGCTCCATATTTATTTTTATGCCTTGCATCTTTATTTTCCAGTACCACATTTATTTTATGTCTTGCATTTTATTTTCCTTTTTTTATTTTATGCATCATATTTATTTTATGTATTGCATTTTTATTTTCTTTTAGCATCATATTTATTTTATGTTTTGCATTTTTATTTTCTTTGTTTTATTTTCAGCATCATATTTATTTTATGTCTTGCATTTTTATTTTCTTTATTTATTTTATGCACCATATTTATTTATTGTTTTGCATTTCATGCATTTTTTATTTCTTTTTCATATTTACTTTAATGCAATTTTATTTTTGTCATTTATTTTATTGCTATTAGAATGTATCTAGGTCCAATGTAAATAATAATAAATGAGAATATGCACCGACACCACATTTATTTTTTATGCTTTATGTCATGGACGATATTGTAATTTTGACCGTATCCGAGGAAAAGGACTCTCACTTGATCCAATGTCATTTTGAGGGATCCGGCGCGTTGGACTTTCTCAGCATAACTTAGTCTCTAGACCTTAGGACTTAATCAAAATTTTCGTAAAAAAGTCAAAATCCAAAAACATTTTATAATCAAAATTTAAAAAAAATCAATCTTTGTCTTTCTTTTTTCTTAATCAAATTTTAATAAATCTTTAATCAATCAAACTTGTTTTCTTCAATTTAAAATCAATCAAACTCACCTTCTTTTTTATCCTTCTATGCCTTTTCGGCCTCTTATCTTTCTCAAAACATTTTTTCAAACTTTAAATCAATCAAAACCAATCACTCGGCTTTTTACCCCGAACTACATGATTTTGATCCCATTCGGGTATGTAGGCAAAAGACTTTGTCTTTCCAAATCAACAAAATAACAAAAACATTTTCTTTCTTTCTTTTAAACTCATCATCTTAATCCTTTTACACTTAAGCATTTATTTACAAACAAATAATCATTTTAGCATAAAGATAAATAAAAGCAAGAGGTTCCTATAGAGTACTATAGACGTTTAGGGTGCTAATACCTTCCCTTTGCGTAACCAACCCCCGGACCTTTGATCTCTAAAAAATAGGGTTTTTCGAACTTTCTCCCTTTTCCTCGGAAAAATAAAAGATCGGTGGTGAATCTTAAAATTGCGAGTCAACGCTAATTAATAGCTTGATATCCAAAAATCACCGCGACAATTAATAATGTATTTCAAAAGTTGTTTTTCGAAGTAGAGTAAACTATAATATTTCATTGCTCAAAATGTGTGTTATACAATTTGGTACTTCAACGAATATTTAGAAACTAAATGACAATGTGGCCGCCTTTCCTAATATACGGGAAACCTCATTTGCTTGTCTTCGTACAAACTCAACAGTAGAGCTTACAATAAGCTATGATGGATCCAAATTTGGCAATGTCATATTTTTACATATGGAAACTGTCCAACACCTTCTGAGTCTAATTTAAAATCATTCACAAATTTATCTAATGCATCCAATTGAGAGATGAAAGTAAGACAAGAGCTTCTCCAAAGTAAACATCACAAACCGGGGAGAATTATTCTATTTTATCCAAAACAAAGGCACCCCGCTCATGTCTGATACATTTCCTGATACCTAGTCCACCGAAATTGGCACTAGAGAGAATCGAACTTGTGACCTTGAAAAGAGCATACTCCAAAGTCAGAAGTCAACACTATCAGACCAACCCAGGTGGGTTAAGGTTTAATCCATTTGACGTTAATCCAATTCTCTACTAGCTGGATTAGAGTCATCATGTCCTCAAACTCGTCGGACAACCTTCCATTCTTAAAGCATCATATGTGCTTGCTCAACCATAAAATTTTGAGAATCCACCACATTATTCCAAATCTTGTTACTTTTTTTCTTCCAGATACTTCATGGAATACAAGCAAAATGTACAGCTTCATCAATTGTTGGATTTTCAAGAATTTGAAATGTTTAACCTGGAGTTTCTTGATATTGATTAACCGCAACATCAACAACGTGGAGTATTAAGCTAATTTGCCATAAATTTCGACTGCTAAAACAATTAAAAAAAACACATGTGCACTATCACCATCATAAATATCACATAAAACTCAATTTGCAGGGAAATTCACGCCTTTCTCCCTAGGCCTCACCCTGGTTGGAACACATTTTCTACACAATTTGCAAATAATTTTTTTTACCTTCCTATCGACCGTTCAATTTAAAGTGAGAAGTATCAAGTAACTTTCAAGTACGTAAACGATATGAACTTTTATACCCCAAGGATGATTCCAGAAAAGGGCTATGAGGAAAATATTTTGCTTTATAAATCTTCACAATCATAATATAAGGATTTGTCATGATCCTCCAACCCTATTTTCCTAACATGGCCAAATTAAAAGTAGATAAACTTTAAAGACTCATACCTTTATCTTGTTTGTGCATTGATAACTTATTCCAAGAAAGCAGAAGTACACCTTTGTTCTAAGAACCGAAACGACCCCACAAAAGGAATTCATCATTTTCTCAATCTCATCACACAAAGATGAAGGTAACGTGAATAAGCTCATGAAATATGTTAGGATTGATTGAAGCATAGATTTAATCAGAACCTCATGCCCTGATTTTGAGAGACATTTACTACTCTAAGAGTTAATTATCTTCCAACTACGGTCTTTGCTATGACTAAAAGTAGCCTTCTTGCTTCTGCCAATCATTGAAGGAAACTCCAAATATTTACCTGCACCAAAAACAGCTTGAACACTAGGTATATATTTGCAATATCATTGTGATCAGTATGAGATATGTTCCTACTACAAAATATTTCTAATTTTTGTAGATTGATAGCCTACCCAGAAGTTGTTCCATAAGCAGACAAAATATTGTCTTCATTTTTTGAGCTTCATTAGAATTGGCTCTACATAATAAGAAACAATAATATGCAAAAAGCATAGGTGAAATAATAAGAGCATTTATACAAACTTTCACTCCATGAATATCTCCACTAGCCTCAACACCATTAATCAAGAAAGTAAAAAGTTCAACACACACATGTAATAAAAAAGTAAAGAGAAAGAGGATCCCCTTGACGAAGCCCCATACCCAGGGAAATAGGTCATGTGGAATTTCCATTGACAAAAACCGAGAAATCAACAATTTCAATACAAAGCATAATCAATTGAATCCACCGATGAGAAAAAACCATTTTTGTCATTACACCATGTAGATAGTTCCAATAAATCGTGCCATAAGCTTTACTCATATCTAGCTTCAAAGCCACATCCCATACTTTGCCTTTCAATCTTGAATTCATATGATGCACTATTTCAATAGCCACCAATGCGTTATTGAATATAAATCTACCAAGAACAAAATTAGACTACTTTTCAGATAGGAACATATCTAAGATTGTTTTGAGACGATTTGCAAGAATTTTCGCCACAATTTTGTTGACCATATTGCAAAGTGATGTAGGACGCCAATCTTTCATTGACACCTGGTTTTCACCTTTTGGAATTACAACTACATTAGTCATGTTAAAAGGTGTATGAAAAGAACATGTAGCAAGCCACTCACAACATTGCTGAGAAATCTCATTACCATAAAGTGACCAAAAGTGTTGGAAAAAACTGGATTATATCCATCAGGCCTTAACACTTATCAGACTATTGAAAAAGTAGCTTCTATAAACTCTTCAATAGTAAAAGGAGCAGTACGCATAGTGTTAATAACAAACTCACCATATTCAGGATCAATGAACCAGACATTTTCAAACTTGAAACGACAATGCAATGTGGTTGCTTGAGGACTAAGGTCAAATAACAACATGATTGGATAATGATCTAAACTGGCAGCAGACATGTTCTCCACCATAGCAAGTGGAAAAAGATTGTGCCATGTATAAGTAGCCAGAACACGTCTAGGTACTCCTCAACCACCCTTTTTTGTACCCAAACTATTAAACCAACTAAACTGATAACATTGCATATGAACATCTCTCAAGTTTGCATTCATGATAGTTGTTCATAATCCATTATTAGCCATGTGGCTCTCTCATTTATACCTTTCTTTTCATAAGTTGACAACATAATCATAAAAGTCACCAACTATGCACCAAAGAATATTTGAGGCTAGAGCTAAATTTCTCAAAAAAATAAAATCTCTTCTTCTACCACTTCCCATACAACTATAATAACTTGTCAAACATGATTTACCATTATTCACATCTTCAATATAAGCGTCGATATGATTAGCATAATATGTTGAATTGGAGCAATTAGCATATGGTTTCCAAAATAAAGCCAACCCGCCACTACTTCCTTCAATATTAATAGTAAAACAAGAATCACAACCCAACATGTATCTTAATTCATCTATTTAGAATGTGATAGTCTTGTTCCTTAACTGTACTTCCCTTTGCTTCAAGAGATTTACGTCGAGGATGGAACTTAGTCACTTAATTGTGGGTTTTCTAACTTCTCCAAAAGAGTGTTATGTATGATTTTTTTTTTTTTTGGGGGTTTTGAGATACACTAAGAAATACATAAAATAAAGATAAAGATAAAAAGGTAAATAGATAAAAAGAATGCAAAATAATCTTGTTTGATTGATTGAATGTTGTAATTACAATGTATAAACTGGGTATTTCTAGCAAAAACTATACATATTAGTCAAAGGATGTGGCCTACAGTGATGAGTTCCCTCGTTCAGGGGATCATGGTGTCCACATTCAACTATGAGTTTCCTCTTTCACAACATGATCTGTTCACAACATCCTTGGTGCGCAACTCAACTACGAACATGCTTCTTCTCTCATCCCTCTTTGTAGTTAGTGGTGCTACAAACATGATACACGGGTTTTGTGCGTCTTTGTCCTTTCCCATTAAGTTTAGACTTAGCCAGAGGCCTTTAGGACCACGTACTCAGCTAGAGGTCTTGATAAAGGATCAACTTCCCATAATCCCCATGGGTAGAAAATCATGTGACATTGAAGAATGCAATGCAAACTGTATAGGGAAGGTGGATATTGCAATTCTAATATTGATCTCCTAATGTAATCCCCATACCTAAGTAGAGCGGTGTATCCAATTCTCAGCCATAGTTTTATTATAATATAAAATCCACGTTGAGAAATAAATTACTGTACTCAATATCAACCTTGTCGCACAATAAATACTTTATTAAAACTAGCGAAAAGACGGGCACAAACGTTTGAAAATTATAATCGGTATTTTTTATGAAATTTTGATTTTGATTAAAAATAAAAATATAAAAGTTTGTTGCTTTCAAATTATAAGAAACCAAACTAACCATGATTATCTATTTCAATGACACCAACAACATAACAAAAAAATAAACTCTAAATTCTTATTTTTTAAATGACATGAACAACGATCTTTATTATAATTTTTTTTTAAAGGTATAATTGGGATAATGAAAAACTAAACATAAATATACTCATCTAGTTTGCTACACTTTTTAAAGGATAAAGGAAAAAAACTGGACATACTCATCTAGTTTGGTACACTTTTATTTTAATATTTGAATTTACTCTTATCTATTTGTTATATGTGATGTTTGTATTGAAAGTTAAGGGTATTTTTGGAAAGAGAAAAAGTCAGTCCAAAAGAGACAAAACATGCTATTTTCTTTATATATACTAGTGGAAGGATGGGCACTCACGTGCCCGTCTTTCCACTCTTTTTAATGCGCTAACGTTTGAAAATTATGAACGGTGTTTTTTTATGAAATTTAAATTTTGATTAAAAGTAATTAAAAATATAAATGTTTTTTTTGCTTTCAAATTATAACACATCAAACTAACCATGATTATCTATTTCAATGAAACCAACAATATAACAAAAAAATATAATCTAAATTCTTATTTTTTTAATGACACCAACAACAATCTTTATTATAGAAAAGTAAGTATAGACACACTCATCTAGTTTGTTACACTTTTTAAATGATAAAGGAAAAAACTGGACATTTGTGTTTGTTACACTTTTATTTTAATATTTAAATTTATTCTTATCTATTTGTTACATGTGTTATTTATATTGAAAATTGAGGGCATTTTTGGAAAGTGAAAAAGTCAATCCAAAAGAGCTGAAATGAGTTTATATATATATATATATATATATATAGGGCATATCAAGTGAGAGGAGTAACTTAAATGAGAGATGAGAGGGTAAAATATCATCCCTTGGATCAAAATACACGGTCAAGATCAAATTCTAGTAAAATAGGCTCAACACATCTGATCTCTTTTGATTTTCTTCTTCCCTTGTTCGGTCATCAGAACCTTCTCTTCCAATTGCAAAATCCAGATCTGCCATCCACTTCAAATCGAAATTCAGAACCTTCAAATCATTAGAGTCATTTTGATGAAGACTACCAAAAAATCACAACTGAAATTTATATAAAAGTAGACTAATATATAGAAAAATGACGAATCTCATTTCACTTGAATCTCAATTTTTAAATTAACCCCTTTTCAAATTTCTCAACTCCCTGATTCAATTGGTGTCAGTAGCAAAGAAACCAGGTTAGGGATATCAATTACTAAGAAATGGGTCACAGAAATAGAAAAATCAGTCAATTAAGAGTACGTGAAATGGCTTTTCTTTGGCTGTAGAAATTCTTTCAGCAAAACAGGAAGAAGCCGCCATGGCTGAAGGGATTTGTGAAATAATTTTGGGTTCATTAGTTAATTATATGTGGATAAATCTCACCGAATAATCACCACCACTCTTTTTCAACTGTTGCTTTCATGAGAACCCAGGTTCCAAGTTGGAGTTGATGATTCATATTTAGTTAATTTAGTATGAAAAAAATTCATATTATCCCAACTTCTTTTTGGTGTGATTCTTTTTTTAAATAAAAATTAGATCTGATGCATCAAAATTGCCTTGCCAAAGATCTGGAAAAATCACATTTGAAAGAAAAACGAAACGCCAACAGGGAGACGAGAAGGCGAGAGAAGAAAGCAAAAGGGGAAATGAAGGAAATGAAAATAATTATAGGCTGCCGTTTTAAAAATGAAGTAACACAGTAAAGATGGATCCAATGGTTGTGATTTAACCCTCTCATCTCTCATTATAAATAGTGCTCTTATTTGATACATCCTCATATATATATATATATATATATATATATATATATATATATATATATATATATATAGTATAAATTATAGATATAGCTTATATGCAGATGATTTGTTCGATGATTCTTTTTTACTTAATTATTATTATTATTATTTTGAACAACAAAATTTTATTAATAACTCAGTCTTTGAACATGACGAACAAATACCGGCAAGATAAAAACAACATCGAAAAGGGCATCATATATAGGCGGAACACGCAAAAGAAATAACATACATCTTGTACATAAAAACACTAATAAAGACACCACACAACCTATGGCTACCACCAAACAAGAAAACTAACCCCCAAAGCCAACTTTAAAAATCAACGTCAAACCCCCACACAACTGTAGAAACCAGAGTTGATCCAATACCTCAAACTCTGTCATGAATAGCAACATAAACATGTTCCAAACACCTATCACCAACTACTCATACCAAAAACCTCCAAAAAAAACCATCAAAACTGACCCAAAATCCTATAATAGCACATCGCCTTCACTTCCCACAACTGAGCCTAAATAAAGACATGAATAACATTTATTCAAACACTCATTAGGATTCCACAATCACTCGACCTCTGATTCATCGAAGAAGACACTGTAATATCCCGCTTATGACTCAAGTATTTATCAGTTTTGAGACGTTGTATCAGAGATATTAAGCGAAGGGCAATTTGGTAATTGACGTGTGGAGATTTTTATAAAAGGGTAATAACCCATGTTTTCCCTCATTTCTCATCCTCTTTCTCTCTCTAAAAATCACAAACTTCCTCTCCTCCTCTCTCTATTCCCACGCCACTCCCTCTCCTCATCAATCCTCTACCTCCAACCTCTAATCTTGCCCAAATCAGCATGCAAGCATACTTTGGTGACTCTTGAGCCAATTTGGAAGTAAAAGGAGCAAGAATGAAAGAAAGGAAAAAGGGGCAAAAGCTAGGGTTTTGAGAAAGAGATCAAGCTAGAGTTTGAAGCTTAAGGTTAAACCAGCACCAATCGAGTTTGAGGTGAGCTCCTAGGGGTTTTAGAACCCATTGTGTGAGTTTTGTTAAGTTTTATTCATTTTGCTCAAAGTTGGTAAATGTTACCCTAATCCCTATTGCTTGCAAATTCCTTGTTCAAACTTGTTTTAATCAATCAATTCATAGTTGTAAATCATTCCTTATGATGTTATAGTGCTTGGGTATGCCTTATTATGTCAAAAATGGTGGAAAAATCACGTTTTGAACCATTTCTGTGCTGACAAAATCGCCGGGCGAACTCGGGGCGATCGTGCAGTTACTGTTTGGCAAGTCTTCACTGCCTACCTTCGCCCAGCGAAGTGGATTTCGCCCAGCGAAATTGGGCAGCATTTTTATGATTTTTCTGCTTCGTTCTGTGACCTGTACACGTGTCAGGCGAGGCTTTTGGTAACCATTTTCAAAGAAAACCTTATTTTATAAGAAAAACACCATTGTGGGCATATCCGAGGACATATAACGTATACGGAATAAAATGAACACGGGATTAGCAACGCATGATGAGTATAAGGGTTAATTGAATAGACAAGCCTAAGACGGCATATGATAGCGTTATGTCGAGTTCCTTGATAGGAGATGAGAGTTATAGCATGAGAATCAATTGTTAGTTGTACCACTTTAGGATACAAAGTAATAGGAAAGGTTTAGCAATCATAGTTTCATTTAAAGTTTATAGTGTTGGTTCTCCAACAATTATAGGTGGCTTATGAGAACGATAAGTCAAGTTTATAGATTACAAGTTATAGATTACAGGTTTGTTATAGAATTAAAGTAACAGATTATATGTTCATACGTTAAAGTTAAAGAATTAAAGATTAAAGGCATTGGCGTGCTTGCACGTTTTACAGTCATAGGCATGTTCAGCAGACTCCGGGATACGCCGGATGGGATTTCTCCGAGAGGGTTATCCACATGCAATTTCATAGGGAGTCCGGTGCTAGCCTGATTGTCAGGAGTTTCATCGGGTCATAGGGAGACGTATCTCGGGGTTGCTCCACCCGGGGTGCCCTCCGTAAAATGAACTCAGATTAATTGTTTGTTCAACGCTAACAGCTAACATAAAACTGCTATCGAACTGTGAATATGTTCTATGTTTTATAGTTATAGTCAAAGTTACAGTTACAGTTATAGTCACAGGAAACTCATAGTTATAGTTATAGACAGTTATCAGAAAGTGATCCTAGGTTTCCCCTCGATCACTAAGTAATAAGTTATAGGCAGATTACAGTTATGGTTATAGATAGTCACAGCAAAGGTTATAGGCAGTTCAAGTTATAGTTACAGGAGGACTTATAGTCATAGGCAGATAAAAGACTTGGCGATCATAGGAAATCCCCAAGATTGCCAAGGTAGGCATGGCGACCCTAGGTTCCCTGTGGTTGCCAAACAGTTGGTTGGGTAGAGCTCACTGAGACATTATGTCTCATCCCATTCCTTCTGGTGCAGGTTTACAGGTTAGTCAGAGGTTCGTGACGAAGATCTTCATAGAGGTACTGGATGGAGTGCATTTGCTCGTTGTGTACCAGCTCAAGCACTTTATGGACATTTGTAAAAGCATTGTATCAGTATTGGATTATTGTACAAACGAGTAAATATGTATTTATTCTGTTGTGATGTAATATTATTATTGAAATTTTTAAATGTATCCAGTATCAGTTTAACGCACATGCTAATATACTAGTTAAAGTTAGTATGGGTGTTACAGACACCATATCAATCCCACATAACTTTAGTCAAGAAATTGATTTCCGATCTCGAACAAAAAGTGATCAGCCCACCAAACTTCATAAACAAATCACTATTGCACCCCTTGACTCTCGGACTATCGGATAACACACCATAACCATCCCAAAAATATGAAACTAGACACTAACTTCCGACCTCAAAGAAAAAGCGAGCAACTCAACAAAATCCATACGACAAATCCTTAAGGAAGTCAATAGGTGGAGAAGTAGCGCAAACAAAACTAGATAAAAAAATGGCTCAGCTAAAAAACAATCAAAAATCAAAACTCGAGCCACTCAAACACAACCCAAATTCGGAGAGGGCTAGAGGCGATGGAGATGGACCCGGATCGTAGGTCACCATGAGCAGATAACGGCAGAAAAACAAAACATCCCTAAAAACAAAATCAACTCACAATCTCCTTATTATCAACACTAAAACCTCACCACCACATAAAAAAGGCACCGTTGACATTCCAACTCCCAACCCAACAACAACATCCACCACCTTGTGTTACCAACACAAACATCCACACTACTAGTGGTGTGCAATGATGATCTCATTGCACCGCAACCAGCAGTGGCTACTAGGGGTGGGCAAAAAAACCAAAAAACCGAACCGAACTGCTGAACTGAACCGAACCAAACCAAAAAAAACTGAACCATTACTAACAGTTCTAGAACTGAACTGAAACAGTTCGGTTCAGTTCAAAACAGTTCGGTTCGGTTCGAAACAGTTCGGTTCGGTTCAAAACAGTTCGGTTCGGTTTTACCTTCTAAAATTCGTTTTTGTTTGGTTTTTTATATTTTTTTTCAATGGTACCAATAATAACAGTTCGGTTCAGTTCGAAACAGTTCGGTTCGGTTTGGAACAGTTCGGTTCAGTTCAAAATTCAAACAGTTCGGTTCGGTTCAGTTATTTTAAATTTATCAAACAGTTCAGTTCGGTTCGGTTCAGTTTTCATCCCGAACCGAACCATGCCCACCCCTAGTGGCTACATCACTGCAAAAGTATTTGGATTGAGGGGTTAGTGTCAGCGCGCTGGTGATTTGCTAGGGAGAGGTTAGAGAGTGATGAGGGGTTAGAGAGAGAACTTGCGCTATTGTTTTCATTGCTTCTTTTAGATGGATTTGCGATAGATTAAAATAAAAAGTACATAAAACAGAGGGACAGAAAACTTGATACAATAAGCAAAAAAGAAAGAGTACGGACATGAAATCAAATTGAAGAAAAAAAAGAAGCGTGTGGATTGATGAGCACTGGACCCCAAATTTTGAGAGACGATTGGATTCCACCGTCAACACGAAAACGAACCTAGACACCACCAATTTATTATGAAAAATAACAACAAACTCAAGATTGATTCTAGCCAACTAGCCACAATACAATCACGAAGTACTGATGGATATACTAACCTGTAAAACAAACGAATAATAAACGCGAAAATGCGCCCCTTTCTATATATATATATATATATATATATATATATATATATATATATATATATAAAGAGAATACATGGTTTGAGCTGCCTTTTTCGCTTCCAATTTTTTTTTTTTGAAAATATATTTGTCATATTGTTGGTAGCATTGAAAAAGATAAGTATAGTTTGTTACAATATTAAAATTTAAAATAACTAATACCTATATTTTTAATCAAAATCAAACTAATTGAATCAAAATAAAAAATTCATAAAAACTACTGTTTGTTATTTATACACATTAATGCAATAAAAAGAACTGACAGACGGGCACGGAGTGCCCGACTGAACGCTAGTTGATATAATAATTTTCATTATTTGAACAAAACTTTTTTGTCCCTCCATATTTATCATTTAATATATAGCTATCTCCAACATCCTCATAATTAAATATCGTCTCTGAATCTTGTACTTTGATGTTTAACGATCTACTTTCTTCGTCATTTTTAGTAAGACGTTTCATTTTATTGAGATTAATTTCATATATACCTTGGTGGTGGAGTAAAACGATTTTACACATGATCCAATCAAATAACCCCTAGTAATTGATTTAGGGTTATTTTAGTACCTTGTTCAAAACTAGTGGTATCATGGTATGATTTGATTGGGAAGATATATAAGAAAAATACAATTTCGATGTATCCAAATAAAAAAAATATAACGATAACTGCTCATTTTCTTTGTTATTTTACATTTTGACACAATTAAGGTCGTCTTAAATAATATAGAAATTCTGTTATAATCTTAAAAATTAAACCTCTAATAAAAAAGCTCAAAACAACCGTCATTTAGTTAAAATGTATATGTTAAACCAGATGACTTGGTATATAAAGTCTTAAAAATAAAAACTTATAGAAGTTAAAAATAAAAAACTTTAATAAAATATTGTTGATAAGTACTTTAAAAAAATACAAAAAACTAAAAAAGAACCGTCATTTAGTTAAATTTTAAATATTAAACCGGATGACTTGGTATATAAAGTTCTAAAAATAAAAACTTATAAAAGTTAAAAAAAATACTTTTATAAAATATTGTTTTAACATACTTTAGATATTTTTAACTAAAGATAAGTATTATTTTTTTTATAAAAAGAAATTAATACACTTTTATATTTTTATTATTTTTCTTTAAATTTTATGTAACACCATTAAAGATTTTTATATTACTTTTTACAACATTAAATGGAAATTTATTTTTTATTCGAATAGACTTGTACCAAGTGTGTGGATCTCGTTGTTTAATTTGGGGAAATATAAACTAGATTTTTTTTGGTCAAAAGTTATAAACTAGAACTTTGACAAAGGAATTGATGATTAATGTCTTTTCACATATGTAAATTACACATTTATTATGCTAATCATTAATTAAAATTAAATTATTTTTGACTCCATCATAGTCTACATTACTCCAAAATACTAAAAAAAAATTCCCACTCGTATCTATATATAGACACACACACTTGCTCAGATCATACAACATTGTGCAGTCAATTTCAAGTTAAACAAAATGAGAAATCAAAAGATCATTTTCCTCGCTCTTCTTTCACTCTTCTTGATGTTTCTAGGGTACATAAACCATTTTCTCTTTATCTTTTTACTACAATATGATATCTTTAATCTTATTCTTAGTGTTTTTATCTTTCATTTATCTATGGATTTACTTTGGTGCAGTGCAAATGGTAAGGCAACGGGTGTAAAATGCAAAATTCAACAACCATGCGGCATGGAAAATTGCAAGGCACAATGTCAGGGATTATGTGACGCAAGTGGTGGGTATTCAGCTTATTGTGATCCTCCTAATGGAGTTTGCAAATGCCTTAACTGGAGGACTGGTGTATCCAATTCTCTGTCATAGTTTTTTTTTTTTACGTAAAAATAAATGTTGAGAAATAAATTACGTGATATGTACTCATAAACGGTCTTGATGAAAAATATATTATTTCTTACGATTAAACGCAGATGATTTGTTTTCTTTGAAGAAGCCAAATAATTAATATATTGAAAATTCGTTCAAGTACAAGATATGTAAAGAATGAAAAAATTACAAAAGTTTATTATACAAACTAGACGCACCACCAACTAAACAAGACAAGTTGGTGGGTTAATCCACCACAAATTAAAATCAAAAGTAAAATCCACCTTCTTAGTTATTTGCCACCACCAAAGAAGATATTTAATTTTGTCTATCAATTGCATCTTGCATCCTAGACAATATATTTTCTCCAAAGATATGATAGTTTTTTCTTTCTAAATAATCAAGCTACACGCCAACCAAATAAACTTAAAGCAATGACTAATCTTTTATGGAGCAAATGAGAACCACGAGGTCGAAGCACATGCACAAAAGGATTATTTAGTAAAATGCAAGAAATATTCAACCACTTAAGAAAAGCAGACCGAATATTACGAAAAAAAAGTCAGACTCGAAGAACAAATGGTTAACCCATTCTTATTTACAACAACCTCCTTACAAAAAAAAATCATGATTTGAAATACTTATCCTTGTGGACAAGAGCCTCCACGTTATAAAAGATATTTCAATGGAGATAATTTATTCCATATAAGGTCTCAAACCAACGTGAATTGTTAATAAGAATAAATGATCAAATAAGTATATTGTATAAGTCACGGACAAAGTGCATGATTTCAACTTGACCACAAAATAATGATCAATAAAAAATGAAATTAAAACCTATGAAACAATAATGATCAATCACTTTTTATTTTAGGGTTTCAACGAGTTAATGGATTCAATTTATGGAGAATTTCAGGATTTTAATTAGGGTTTTACAGAATTTGTTGTGACGATAGAAGAGAAAAAGGATTTCGGGTGGGTGAACAATATTGAATAAGGTTTATAGGTTCATGGTGAATAACGATATTGAAAGAGAAGAAGAAGAAGAAGGCTTTCTATGCAGAGTAATTGAGAGTGGCAATGGCACAAAAAAGAATTTATATTATATTTTTTATATGATTTTCTTTTTTGAAAATATATTTGTCATATTGTTGGTAGTATTGAAAAAGATAAGTATCTAATACCTATTTGTCATATTGTTACGATATGAAAATTTAAAATATCTAATACCTATATTTTTAATCAAAATCAAACTAATTGAATCAAAATAAAAATTTCATAAAAATTATTGTTTGTTATTTATACGCATTAATGCAATAAAAAGAAATGACAGACGGGCACGCAGTGCCCGACTGAACACTAGTTGATATAATAATTTTCATTATTTGAACAAAAACTTTTTTGTCCCTACATATTTCTCATTTAATATATAACTATCTCCAACATCCTCATAATTAAATATCGTCTCTGAATCTTGTACTTTGATGTTTAACGATCTACTTGCTTCGTTATTTTCAGTAAGACGTTTCATTTTATTGAGATTAATTTCATATATACCTTGGTGGTGGAGTAAAACATTTTTACACATGATCCAATCAAATAGCCCCAAGTAATTGATTTAGAGTTATTTTAGTACCTTGTTCAAAAATAGTGGTATCATGATATTATTTGATTGGGAATATATATAAGAAAAATACATTTTCGATGTGTCCAAATAAAAAAAAATAACGATAACTACTCATTTTATTTGTCATTTTACGTTTTGACACAAGGTTGTCTTAAATAATATTGAAATTCTGTTTTAATCTTAAAAATTAAACCTCTAATAAAAAAAACTCAAAACAACCGTCATTTAGTTAAAATGTATATGTTAAACCAGATGACTTGGTATATAAAGTCTTAAAAATAAAAACTTACAGAAGTTAAAAATAAAAAACTTTAATAAAATATTTTTGATAATGTACTTTAAAAGAAAAATACAAAAAACTAAAAAAGAACCGTCATTTAGTTAAATTTTAAATATTAAACCGCATGACTTGGTATATAAAGTTTTAAAAATAAAAACTTATAAAAGTTAAAAAAAAATACTTTTATAAAATATTGTTGTAGCATACTTTTGATATTTTTAACTAAAGTTAAGTATTATTTTTTTTATAAAAAGAAATTAATATACTTTTATATTTTTATTATTTTTCTATAAATTTTATGCACCACCATTAAAGATTTTAATATAAATTTTTACAACATTAATTGGAAATTTATTTTTTATTCGAATAAACTTGTACCAAGTGCGTGGATCTCGTTGTTTAATTTGGGGAAATATAAACTATATTTTTTTTGGTCAAAAGTTATATAAAACTTTGACAATGGAATTGATGATTAATTTCTTTTCACATATGTAAATTACACACTTATTATGCTAATGATTAATTAAAATTAAATTATTTTTGACTACATCATAGTCAACATTAATCCAAAATAGTAAAAAAAAATTCCCACTCGTATCTATATATAGACAGACACACTTGCTCAGATCATACAATATTGTGCAGTCAATTTCAAGTTAAACAAAATGAGAAATCAAAAGATCATTTTTCTCGCTCTTCTTTCACTCTTCTTGATGTTTCTAGGGTACATAAACCATTTTCTCTCTATCTTTTTACTACAATATGCTATCTTTAATCTTATTCTTAGTGTTTTTATCTTTCATTTATCTATGGATTTACTTTGGTGCAGTGCAAATGGTAAGGCAACGGGTGTAAAATGCAAAATTCAACAACCATGCGGCATGGAAAATTGCAAGGCACAATGTCAGGGATTATGTGACGCAAGTGGAGGGTATTCAGCTTATTGTGATCCACCTAATGGAGTTTGCAAATGCCTTAACTGGAGGACTGGTGTATCCAATTCTCTGTCATAGGTTTTTTTTATGTAAAAATAAATGTTGAGAAATAAATTACGTGATATGTACTCAATAACGGTCTTGATGAAAAATATATTATTTCTTACGATGAAACGCAGATGATTTGTTTTCTTTGAAGAAGCCAAATAATTAATATATTGAAAATTCGTTCAAGTACAAGATATGTAAAGAATGAAAAAAATTACAAAAGTTTATTATACAAACTAGACGCACCACCAACTAAACAAGACAAGTTGGTGGGTTAATCCACCACAAATTAAAATCAAAAGTAAAATCCACCTTCTTAGTTATTTGCCACCACCAAAGAAGATATTTAATTTTGTCTATCAATTGCATCTTGCATCTTGCATCTTGCATCCTAGACAATATATTTTCTCCAAAGATATGATAGTTTTTTCTTTCTAAATAATCAAGCTACACGCCAACCAAATAAACTTAAAGGAATGACTAATCTTTTATGGAGCAAATGAGAATCACGAGGTCGAAGCACATGCACAAAAGGATTATTTAGTAAAATGCAAGAAATATTCAACCACTTAAGAAAAGCAGACCGAATATTACGAAAAAAAAGTCAGACTCGAAGAACAAATGGTTAACCCTTTCTTATTTACAACAACCTCCTGAGCATTAACAAAAAAATCATAATTTGAAATACTTATCCTTGTGGACAAGAGCCTCCACGTTATACAATATATTTCAATGGAGATAATTTATTCCATATAAGGTCTCAAACCAACGTGAATTGTTAATAAGAATAAATGATCAAATAAGTATATTGTATAAGTCACGGCCAAAGTGCATGATTTCAACTTGACCACAAAATAATGATCAATAAAAAATGAAATTAAAACCTATGAAACAATAATGATCAATCACTTTTTATTTTAGGGTTTCAACGAGTTAATGAATTCAATTTATGGAGAATTTCAGGATTTTAGGGTTTTACAGAATTTGTTGTGACGATAGAAGAGAAAAAGGATTTCGGGTGGGTGAACAATATTGAATAAGGTTTATAGGTTCATGGTGAATAACGATATTGAAAGAGAAGAAGAAGAAGGCTTTCTATGCAGAGTAATTCTGAGTGGCAATGGCACGAAAAAGAATTTATATTATATTTTTTATAGGTGACAACTTTGGTACCCATCAATAAAAGGTGGGTAACACAACCCATGCTGAGTTGGCACCAATCAAAATTATTTGTTTGTTTTCTATTATTTTTAATGTTATATAAATACATTGTTTTGATTGGGCCAACTCAACATGGGTAGTATTACCCACCTTTTATTGATGGGTAAACAAGAATTTACCTTTTTTTATATGGTTTTCTTTTTTGAAAATATATTTGTCATATTGTTGGTAGTATTGTAAAAGATAAGTATAGTATGTTACGATATGAAAATTTAAAATATCTAATACCTATACTTTTAATCAAAATCAAACTAATTGAATCAAAATAAAAATTTCATAAAAACTATTGTTTGTTATTTAAACGCATTAATGCAATAAAAAGAAATGACATACGGGCATGCAGTGCCCGACTGAACGCTAGTTGATATAATAATTTTCATTATTTGAACAAAAACTTTTTTGTCCCTACATATTTCTCATTTAATATATAGCTATCTCCAACATCCTCATAATTAAATATCGTCCCTGAATCTTGTACTTTGATGTTTAACAATCTACTTGCTTCGTTATTTTTAGTAAGACGTTTCATTTTATTGAGATTAATTTCATATATACCTTGTTGGTGGAGTAAAACATTTTTACACATGATCCAATCAAATAACCCCATGTAATTGATTTAGAGTTATTTTAGTTCCTTGTTCAAAAATAGTGGTATCATGGTATGATTTGATTGGGAATATATATAAGAAAAATACATTTTCGATGTGTCCAAATAAAAAATAATAACGATAACTACTCATTTTATTTGTCATTTTACGTTTTGACACATGGTTGTCTTAAATAATATAGAAATTTTGTTATAATCTTAAAAATTAAACCTCTAATAAAAAAAAACTCAAAACAACCGTCATTTAGTTAAAATGTATATGTTAAACCAGATGACTATGTATATAAAGTCTTGAAAATAAAAACTTATAGAAGTTAAAATAAAAAACTTTAATAAAATATTTTTGATAACGTACTTTAAAAAAAATACAAAAAACTAAAAAAGAACCGTCATTTAGTTAAATTTTAAATATTAAACCGGGTGACTTGGTATATAAAGTTTTAAAAATAAAACTTATAAAGGTTAAAAAAATACTTTTATAAAATATTGTTGTAGCATACTTTTGATATTTTTAACTGAAGTTAAGTATTATTTTTTTATAAAAACAAATTAATATACTTTTATATTTTTATTATTTTTCTATAAATTTTATGTACCACCATTAAAGATTTTTATATAACTTTTTACAACATTAAATGGAAATTTATTTTTTATTCGAATAGACTTGTACCAAGTGCGTGGATCTCGTTGTTTAATTTGGGGAAATACAAACTATATTTTTTTTGGTCAAAAGTTATAAACTAGAACTTTGACAATGGAATTGATGATTAATTTCTTTTTACATATGTAAATTACACATTTATTATGCTAATGATTAATTAAAATTAAATTGTTTTTGACTACATCATAGTCTACATTAATCCAAAATACTAAAAAAAAATTCGCACTTGTATCTATATAGACACACACACTTGCTCAGATCATACAACATTGTGCAGTCAATTTCAAGTTAAACAAAATGAGAAATCAAAAGATCATTTCCCTCGCTCTTCTTTCACTCTTCTTGATGTTTCTAGGGTACATAAACCATTTTCTCTCTATCTTTTTACTACAATATGCTATCTTTAATCTTATTCTTAGTGTTTTTATCTTTCATTTATCTATGGATTTACTTTGGTGCAGTGCAAATGGTAAGGCAACGGGTGTAAAATGCAAAATTCAACAACCATGCGGCATGGAAAATTGCAAGGCACAATGTCAGGGATTATGTGACGCAAGTGGAGGGTATTCAGCTTATTGTGATCCACCTAATGGAGTTTGCAAATGCCTTAACTGGAGGACTGGTGTATCCAATTCTCTCTCATAGTTTTATTTTTATGTAAAAATAAATGTTGAGAAATAAATTATGTGATATGTACTCAATAACGGTCTTGATGAAAAATATATTATTTCTTACGATGAAACGCAGATGATTTGTTTTCTTTCAAGAAGCCAAATAAATAATATATTGAAAATTCGTTCAAGTACAAGATATGTAAAGAATGAAAAAATTACAAAAGTTTATTATACAAACTAGACGCACCACCAACTAAACAAGACAAGTTGGTGGGTTAATCCACCACAAATTAAAATCAAAAGTAAAATTCACCTTCTTAGTTATTTGCCACCACCAAAGAAGATATTTAATTTTGTCTATCAATTGCATCTTGCATCCTAGACAATATATTTTCTCCAAAGATATGATAGTTTTTTCTTTCTAAATAATCAAGCTACACGCCAACCAAATAAACTTAAAGCAATGACTAATCTTTTATGGAGCAAATGAGAACCACGAGGTCGAAGCACATGCACAAAATGATTATTTAGTAAAATGCAAGAAATATTCAACCACTTAAGAAAAGCAGACCGAATATTACGAAAAAAAAAGTCAGACTCGAAGAACAAATGGTTAACCCTTTCTTATTTACAACAACCTCCTGAGCATTAACAAAAAAAATCATAATTTGAAATACTTATCGTTGTGGACAAGAGCCTCCACGTTATAAAAGATATTTCAATGGAGATAATTTATTCCATATAAGGTCTCAAACCAACTTGAATTGTTAATAAGAATAAATGATCAAATAAGTATATTGTATAAGTCACGGACAAAGTGCATGATTTCAACTTGACCACAAAATAATGATCAATAAAAAATGAAATTAAAACCTATGAAACAATAATGATCAATCACTTTTTATTTTAGGGTTTCAACGAGTTAATGGATTCAATCTATGGAGAATTTCAGGATTTTAGGGTTTTACAGAATTTGTTGTGACGATAGAAGAGAAAAAGGATTTCGGGTGGGTGAACAATATTGAATAAGGTTTATAGGTTCATGGTGAATAACGATATTGAAAGAGAAGAAGAAGAAGGCTTTCTATGCAGAGTAATTGTGAGTGGCAATGGAACGAAAAAGAATTTATATTATATTTTTTATATGGTTTTCTTTTTTGAAAATATATTTGTCATATTGTTGGTAGTATTGAAAAAGATAAGTATAGTTTGTTACGATATGAAAATTTAAAATACCTATACTTTTAATCAAAATCAAACTAATTGAATCAAAATAAAAATTTCATAAAAACTATTGTTTGCTATTTATACGCATTAATGCAATAAAAAGAAATGACAGACGGGCACGCAGTGCCCGACTGAACGCTAGTTGATATAATAATTTTCATTATTTGAACAAAAACTTTTTTGTCCCTACATATTTCTCATTTAATATATAGCTATCTCCAACATCCTCATAATTAAATATCGTCTCTGAATCTTGTACTTTGATGTTTAACAATCTACTTGCTTCGTTATTTTTAGTAAGACGTTTCATTTTATTGAGATTAATTTCATATATACCTTATTGGTGGAGTAAAACATTTTTACACATGATCCAATCAAATAACCCCAAGTAATTGATTTAGAGTTATTTTAGTTCCTTGTTCAAAAATAGTGGTATCATGGTATGATTTGATTGGGAATATATATAAGAAAAATACATTTTCGATGTGTCCAAATAAAAAATAATAACGATAACTACTCATTTTACGTTTTGACACAGGGTTGTCTTAAATAATATAGAAATTCTGTTATAATCTTAAAAATTAAACCTCTAATAAAAAAAACTCAAAACAACCGTCATTTAGTTAAAATGTATATGTTAAACCAGATGACTTGGTATATAAAGTCTTAAAAATAAAAACTTATAGAAGTTAAAAATAAAAAACTTTAATAAAATATTTTTGATAATTTTTTTCAAGATACCATGCTTTGCTCTAGCGATCAAACACTGTTCACCGTCACCTTGCTCTAGCCATCCTAAACCGCCATTCCTTTTTGTGTTTTTTGCCATGGAAACATTCAGTATACCTTGGAAATTCCTTGACCTCAACCTTAATCCATCATCCACCAACGCCCCGAAACCAAAAAACCAAAAAACCTTTGCTCAAGCAGTTTCGAACTTATGTGATATCCCATTATCGCAACTCCCTCAAGCGGTGGTTAAAGGCGATGTTCATTCAATCCAGATACCAGAGGAAGAATATCTTGCAGGAATTGCTACATGCAAACATAACCTTCATGGAAGGGTAATCTGGCCAAAAGGGTCCACTCCTTTAACGGTTGGTTCCTTGAAAGCTAAGTTATCCCTGATGTGGAAGGATCTAGCTAGCTGGGGGATTCAATCTCTAGGTAAAAGCTTCTTTGAGTTTAGTTTTTCTTCTTTGGAAGATGTTAGAAGGGTTAGATCCATTACCTCATGGAATCTAAGCCCTGGTCTCTTGAAACTTTTCCCATGGACACATGATTTCAACCCTAAACTCCAAAACAATTCTTCAGCCCAGGTCTGGGTGAAAATCTTTGGTTTGTCACAAGAATATTGGAGGAAAAACATTCTGTTCTCAATAGCAAGTGGTGTTGGCTCCCCTATTTGCATTGACTCTGCCACTGCAAAACCTATGAAAGAACGAACCTTTGGCCAATATGCTAGGGTCTTAGTGGACATTGATGTATCCCAACCCCTGATTTTTAAGTTACTGGTTGAGAGAACTGGCTTTGCCTTCTATGTGGATCTAGACTATGAAAATGTTCCAGCCTACTGTACTTTTTGTAGGTGCATTGGTCATCATATTGACTATTGTAAGAGATGGTTCCCTGATGAACAAACTAGACATGAGGCAATATCCAATAAACATACTGCTAAGGAAAAGAGAAAAGAATTTGTTCAAGTTAGAGATGGAAGAGAAGAACAGGGCAAAGATAATCCCTCCAATAATGTGGAGCAGGAGATTACCAATTCTGAGAAAGGAAATGACAATGTAGCCAACAATGTAGAGCAGGTAGCTCCACCCAGCACTACGGGTAACCTTCAAAAATCCCCTTCTGATATATTGTTATCCCAAGATAAACAACTAGAGGAAGAGTTAAATGCTGATTTACAACTGGATAAGCAAGCTGTTGATACTGTGGAAGTTTCTGATGATTCTAGCACGCAAGGCTCCTTTGTTGATGATACTCAATCTCATAGAGAATCCTCACCAGATGGAAATGTGACCCCCTATTTACCTACCCCTGAAAGAGTCCAGAAAGATATGGAGTTTCTCAGAGAGTCATGGGCAAATATAGCAGAAAATGAAGAAACTGTTACCATATTTCCTGCTATAGCACAAGATCCAAATACCTCTCTACAACCCCCAGTTGATAAAATGGCTTTCAAGTCATTTTGTCAAAAAGTCAAAAGAAAGCACACAAGAAGCAAATCCAGTCAAGAAGGGATATGTACAAAACCAGATCAAAGGTTATTCAAAAACCTTCTCAATGAAATACCTCTATTGGAATGTAAGGGGTCTTGCTAATCCCCCATCAAGATTAGCACTTAAGAGGCTTTTATTTCTTCACAAACCTGACTTTATTTTTATTTCTGAACCTTGGATGGATTTTGATAATTTGCCTAGAAGATGGTTTGAACACCTGCACTTCAAACTTTTTGCCACTAACACTAGACCTAACATGCTCCCCAACCTTTGGTGCCTTTGTAAATCCACTCTTAACCCTGTGGTTCTAGCCTCAGATGAGCAACAGGTGTCCTTTTCTGTTTTAGATAATAACAAAATTTTTGCCCTCTCAGCTGTTTATGCATCCACTGATTATAGGCTGAGAAGACAGCTTTGGAACACTTTATCTACCCTTCTTTCACAACATGACTTACCTTGGTGTTTCATAGGAGATTGTAACTCTATCCTAGGAGTTCATGAACATAGAGGTAGCTTTAATCCTGCCAAACTCCCCATGTTAGAATTCCAAACCTGGACTGATACACATAACCTGATACATTTACCTACCAAAGGATCAGTTTTCACTTGGTCTAATGGTAGGGGATGTAATAGATCCACTGAGAGAAGATTAGATAGAGCTATCATAAATAATTCTTGGTTAGACTCTTGCCACTCAGCTTCAGTTTCAACACTCACCAAACATAGATCTGATCATTTCCCTCTTTTGCTTGAGGTTCAAGTTAACAACATCCAGTTTGCTTCCCAATTCAAATTTTTGAGAATGTGGTCCTCTCATCAGGATTGTTTAGACCTAGTTAAAGACTGTTGGAGTTCTTCAGTGATTGGTTGTCCCATGTTTATCTTGAGTAGAAAGCTTAAGATCCTTAAAGAGAAGCTTAAGATTTGGAACAAAACCTGTTTTGGAAATGTTCATGACTCTGTCAAGATTGCTGAGCAAAAGTTACAATCTATCCAAGAGTCTATTCAGCTTAATGGTCACACAGAAACCTTTTTACTAGCAGAAAAGGAAGCACACCAGAAGTTGGAAGAAGCTTTATCTAGACAAGAAACTTTTTGGAAGGAGAAGGCTAATCTCAACTGGCATTTGGAAGGAGACAGAAACACCAAGTTTTTTCATAGAATGGCCAAGATAAAAGCCTCTAACAAAAATATAACTTCCCTTCAACATGGTGAACAAGTCTTGACAGAGCAATCACAAATATCAGAGCACATTATCAACTACTATAAAAATATATTTTGTTCTAACTTTGTTTTGCAGGATCAGTCACTGGCAGAAGAAGTTATTCCTCATCTGATCTCTGAAGATACTAACAACCTCCTAACTCTTCTTCCTTCCCATGTTGAGATAAAGGCAGCTGTTTTCAATCTAAACAAAGATAGTGCTCCAGGTCCTGATGGATTTGGGGCCTTTTTCTTTCAGTTTTACTGGGATGTGGTGAAGGAAGATGTCTGCAATGCTGTCTTACAGTTTTTCACCTCCAGTTGGATTCTTCCTGGCTACAATTCCAACATCATAGCTCTATTGCCTAAAACTCCAGATGCTACCTCTATTGACCAATATAGACCCATTGCAATGGCAAACTTCAAGTTCAAAATCATAACAAAAATCATTGCAGACAGGCTGGCTTCTATCTTGCCTAACATTATATCTGATGAACAAAAGGGATTCATTCATGACAGGAACATACAAGATTGCTTGTGCATTGCCTCTGAAGCCTCTAATCTTCTACACAACAAAGCTTTTGGAGGTAACCTTGCTCTGAAAATTGATATCACAAAGGCTTTTGATACCCTTGAATGGCCTTTTCTCTTAAAAGTGCTGAAAAAGTTTGGTTTCAATGAAATTTTCTGTACTTGGATTCATGTCATTTTGGAATCTGCTTTTCTATCCATCTCTATCAATGGTCAAGCTCAAGGCTATTTCAATTGTACGAGAGGGGTGAGACAAGGGGATCCCCTATCTCCTCTCCTTTTTTGTATAGCTGAGGATGTGCTAAGCAGATGCATTACTAGCTTGGTTTCACAGGGTAAGCTGGATCAGATTAAAGGTACCAGAAACATCAAGGTTCCCTCCCACTCTTTTTATGCTGATGACTTGATGATTTTCTGCAAAGGAAAGATTTCTGGTCTTCATGCCTTAAAGGATCTTTTTGCCAAGTATGCCTCAGAGTCTGGTCAGGTTGTTAGCACCTCTAAATCCATCATTTTTTCTGGCTCCATAACTCAAGGTAGACTGAATATCATTAAGCAACTGCTCAACTTCAGCATTGGTTCTACCCCATTCAACTACCTAGGGGTTCCCATTTTCAGAGGTAAACCAAAAACATCCCACCTGCAGCCTATTGCTGACAGGATTAAAGGTAAGCTCTCTAATTGGAAAGCTTCTTTGCTTTCTATGGCTGGCAGGATTCAGCTAGTGAAATCAGTAATTCAAAGCATGATGATATACATCATTTCTTTGTACTCTTGGCCAATATCTCTGATTAAAGAAGTAGAGAAGCATATCAGAAATTTCATTTGGAGTGGAGACATAGAAAAAAAGAAATTGGTGACTGTATCCTGGAAGAAGATCTGTAAACCCTACTCTCAAGGAGGATTAGGTATCAGATCTTTGAAAACTTTGAATCAAGCTTCTAATCTCAAACTGTGTTGGAATTTGTTGAATTCCAGGCCATCTTGGGCTATTCTCTTGAAAGATAGAATCCTCAGAGGTAGGAACATCATCCAGCATCATATCTATTCATCCATTTGGAGTGGTGTTAAGGAGGAATACTCCACTATTAGTGAAAATTCCTCTTGGCTTCTTGGAAAAGGAGATAACATCAATTTCTGGAATGATAACTGGTGTGGTAATATTTTATCAGAGATTCTGAGTATCCCCCCCAACATCAGCCACTATCTCTCTTCCACTGTTAGTGATTTCATCTTCAATGGCCAATGGAACTTTCCAACACAAATTATCCAAATGTTCCCCAATATCCTGCAACTTGTTCAGCAAGTATACATTCCTTTTGAGCCTGATCCTGATAAACTTATATGGAAACATACCCAATCTGGAATCTTGTTTCTCAAAGATGCCTATTCATTCAAAATGCACCAGTTTCAAGAATTAAATTGGCCCAAATCAGTTTGGTCAGTTGATTTTCCTCCTTCAAAATCACTTTTTGTTTGGAGGTTCATGCACCAAAAAATCCCAACTGATGAAAACCTTATGGTTAGAGGTTGCACCTTGGCTTCAATTTGTAATCTTTGCTTCAAAAATGCTGAATCTTCTTGCCATCTTTTCTTCTCTTGCTCATTTGCTTCTAGACTTTGGTCTTGGCTTGCCAGCATCCTCAATCTCACCATGTCCTTTACTGACCTGTCAGACATCTGGAAAATTTGTGAGAGATCATGGTCCCCCCAATGCAAAGTAGTGGTCACTGCTGCTTTGATAAATCTAATTAATACCATATGGTATGCTAGAAACCAAGCTAGATTCAATAATACCCTCGTATCCTGGAGATCAGCTGTCTCTATGATAATAGCTTCTACTTCCCTCTCAGGTAATCATACCAAAAAAGCTTCCAACAACTCAATTAGAGATTTCTCCATCTTAAAATTCTTTAAGGTCAATATTCACAATCCTCGTACTCCTAGCATTAAAGAAATCATTTGGAATCCTCCTATCATTTCTTGGATAAAATGCAACACAGATGGGGCTTCAATTGGAAATCCAGGTCTTTCTTCCTGTGGTGGGATTTTCAGAGATCATGAGGCTACATTACTCTCTTTCTTTGCTGAACCCTTAGGTATTTCTTCTTCTTATCAAGCCGAGCTTTGTGGAGCCATGAGAGCAATTGAGCTTGCTTACCAAAGAAACTGGAGAAACCTCTGGTTAGAATCTGATTCAGCTCTGGTTGTGACTGCTTTCAAAAACGATAATCAGGTTCCTTGGTGTCGCGGTGATTTTCGGATATCAAGCTATTGATTAGCATTGACTCGCATTTTTAGTTCACCACCGATCTTTTATTTTTCCGAGGAAAAGGGAGAAAGTTCGAAAAACCCTATTTTTCAGAGATCAAAGGTCCGGGGGTTGGTTACGCAAAGGGAAGGTATTAGCACCCTAAACGTCTATAGTACTCTATAGGAACCTCCTGCTTATTTATCTTTATGCTAAACTGATTATTTGTTCGTAAATAAAGGCTTAAGTGTAAAAAGACTAAAGTGATGATTAAAAGGAAAGAAAATGTTTTTGTTATTTTTATTGATTTTGTAGGGTTTTTGTAGATTGGCTACATTTTGCAAAAACATCTACTAGCCAGATGCTGGGACAGATGTGGTAGCATATGGAACAGCATTACGTGAGTTGTGTTTTCGCGCCAGCTAGCGCTTTATATTTGTATACGCAATCTTCCAAAGATTTGCTTGAAGATTTATTTTCCTCTAGCTTGCTGATCAAGACGCGTGTATCTGATTGAAGATTTGATTGAAGTTTTATTTGCCTTGCTATTTGTTCCACAAGATATCATTCTATATTTGGAAGCTTTTTATTATTTCTAGAAGATTGTTTCAGCTGGACCGGTCAATGTCCATGCTCTATTTTGAAGCCCAGACCCGTGCTACTTCAGTACTATATATTCGTGAAGGCAAACCCTAGTAGGGTAACTAAAAACCGTGTGTGTTAGCAAAGCGTGTGTTTTAAGGTTTTTAGGGTTTTGTTTGTTAATTGTGAGCCTTGCTTGTATCTCCCCGATTCAAGCTAAGGACTGAGTTTGTTTTGAGTTGTAATTTGTAAGCTGCTCCTAAGCTTTTAAGTACGGAGTGAGTATGTGTTATTAGCGTGTGTTTCTCTTGGTTGTGTTTTATGTTTTGTGTGTTTGTTAACAATACTGTGTGTGTTGTTCGTAGGAATTGAGACGGGGTCTCATATCTAGGAGTTCCTAGATAGAGTGCCACTGGTAGGGTCTAGGTGCAAAGTCAAGTAGTGGGTCTGCGTTGGTCTTTTCACTAGAACTATAATAGTGGAATCATTCCTGGATTGGTATCCCCCAGAGTAGGAGAGTTGCTCCGAACTGGGTTAACAAACTCACTGTGTACTTTATATTTCCGCTGTGTTCCTTCTAATTTGTGCTTTGTTACGCTGTGCTATTTTATTTGTAGTTCTGAGTAGACACGCGCTCGGACAGTTGTGCCAACATTGTGCACAGCATATTTCAGTCAGGTTGCCAGGAATTTCAATTGGCATCAGAGCAGGCACCCTGTTCTGTGTGGGTGAGCTCCAGGGAAAGAAGTTTCTGGCTCAATGGATAAAGAAGGAGGACTGGTGAACAGACCACCCTTGTTGGATGGGTCAAACTATGACATTTGGAAATCACGCATGACAGCTTTCTTGAAATCTCTAGACAGCAGAGCTTGGAAGGCTGTGATCAAGGCATGGGTCCCTCCTAAAATAAAAGATGCGAATAATGTTGATACTGATGAGTTGAAACCAGAAGAGGAGTGGTCTACAGAAGAAGACACTGCAGCTATTGGAAACTCTAAAGCCCTGAATGCTTTGTTTAATGGTGTTGACAAGAACATGTTCAGGTTGATTAAACAATGTACTATTGCTAAGGAAGCTTGGGATATCCTAAGAACAGCTCATGAAGGCACTCAAAAGGTCAAGAAGTCAAGGCTACAACTGCTAACAACACAGTTTGAGAATTTGAGAATGAAGGAAGGAGAGAGTGTTCATGACTTTCACATGAATGTGCTAGAATATGCTAACACATTTGAATCCTTGGGGGAAAAGATATCTGATGAAAAACTGGTAAGCAAAATTCTCAGGTCCCTGCCTAAGAAATTTGATATGAAAGTATGTGCTATTGAGGAGGCCCAAGATATTGGAAATATGAAAGTTGATGAGTTGATTGGATCTCTTCAAACTTTTGAATTAAAGGTTAATGAAAGATCTGAAAAGAAAGACAAGAACATTGCTTTCATCTCCAACACTGATGAAGATGATGTGGAGAGTAATTTAGATACTGATGAGAGCATCTCTGAAGATATTGTGTTGTTGGGCAAACAATTTAATAAAGTTGTGAAGAGGATGGACAGACGCCCTAGGACAAATGCTCCGGACAACAGTCGCAGCATCTATAAAAATGTCAACAATCAGAGGAAACCTAGAACTGATGACAAAATCAATCAAAGCAAAGGGGTGCAATGCCATGAATGCAAAGGTTTTGGTCACATCAGAACTGAGTGTGCAACTTATTTGAAGAAACAAAAGAAGGTGATGACTGTGTCTTGGACTGATGAGGAAGAATCAGAAGAAGAATCTGAAACTGCAAAACATGTGAATGCCTTGACTGGAGTGTGCACATCTGACAATGAATCTAGTGATGAAGAGGTAACATATGATGAGTTGGCTGATTCTTACAAGGAGCTATATCTCAAAAGTGAGGAAGTTTGTAGAAATTTATAAAAACAAAAGAGGACCATCACTCTCTTGCAAGCTGAGAAAGACAAACTTCTGAAAATAAACTCAGACCTCAATGATGAGGTTATCTTACTTACTTCCAAGATTGGCAATATGAACAAGCAACTGCGGATGATGAACAAAGGTACTGATGCTTTGGACGAAATTCTGGAAATAGGACAGAAACCTGGAGATTCTAAAGGTATTGGATTTGACTACAGCTCCTTGCCTCTGCAGAAACAACTACCAGTGAGACAGTTTGTGCCATCTGTTAATACTCATGATCATACTATGTCAAGACAGATGCCCCAGCATCAGGTGAGACAACAGGCATCAGGATATAGGCTCAGATCAAAAGGAAGGAATTATGGTTGGGTATGTCACTACTGTGGAAGAAAAGGACATATCAGACCTTTCTGTTTCAAATTACATGGTTACCCAGACAGGACCTATTCACCAAGACCTGATCCCACAGTAAAGATCATCAAGAAGCAGTGGAAGCAGAAAAATAATAATTTCACAACCAACACTATGGATCCTGGAAAAATAGAACCAGAAGCTGATGAGATTGCTCAAATTGCTCATACATCTCTGAGAGTGTCATCCAGAAATGATTGGTACTTTGACAGTGGATGTTCCAGACATATGACTGGTGATAAAAATTACTTGACTGATGTTAAGCCTTATGCTACAAGTTTTGTGACTTTTGGGGATGGAGCCAAAGGAGAAATTAAGGGTGTAGGAAATCTTGTGGAAGAGGGTCTACCCAAACTTGATAAGGTGCTTCTTGTGAAAGGATTAACTGCCAACTTAATAAGTATTAGTCAACTGTGCGATCAAGGAATGAAGGTCAACTTTACTAAGAGTGAATGCTTAGTTGCTAACAGTGAAGGGGACATCCTGATGAAAGGTGTTAGATCAAAGGACAATTGCTACTTGTGGGTCTCTCAAGATAAAGCAAAGTTATCTACTTGTCTAATAACCAAAGAAGATGAAGTTAAGCTATGGCACCAAAAGCTTGGACATCTGAATCTCAGAAGCATGAAGAAAGCTATTGCTGAAGGAGCCATCAGAGGTTTACCAAAACTCCAAATTCAGGAAGGAAGTATATGTGGAGAATGTCAGATAGGAAAACAGACCAAGATGCCTCACCAGAAGCTGCAACATCTGTCCACATCCAGAGTTCTTGAGCTATTGCACATGGACTTAATGGGACCCATGCAAGTCGAAAGCCTAGGTGGTAAGAAGTATGCTTTTGTTGTTGTTGATGATTTTTCTAGATATACTTGGATAAATTTCATTAAGGAGAAATCAGACACTTTTGAAAAATTCAAGGATCTTTGCTTACAACTTCAGAGAGAAAAGGATTGTGGAATTGTTAGAATCAGAAGTGACCATGGGAAGGAGTTTGAGAATGGTAAGTTCTCTGATTTCTGTATTTCTGAAGGAATATTTCATGAGTTCTCTGCACCCATTACTCCTCAACAAAATGGGATAGTTGAGAGAAAGAACAGGACTTTGCAAGAATCTGCTAGGGTTATGCTACATGCAAAGAAGCTGCCATTTTTCTTTTGGGCTGAAGCCATGAACACAGCCTGCTATATTCATAATAGAGTGACTTTGAGAAAAGGTACATCTACAACCTTGTACGAGCTATGGAAGGACAGGAAGCCAACAGTGAAGCACTTTCATGTGTTTGGTAGCAAATGTTATATTCTAGCTGACAGGGAACCAAGAAGAAAGATGGATGCTAAAAGTGAAGAGGGAATCTTTCTAGGCTATTCTACAAACAGCAGAGCCTATAGAGTATACAACTCCAGAACCAAGACAGTGATGGAATCCATAAATGTTGTTGTAGATGATGAAGGAAATAATGCTATGCCAGATGATGCTACATTTGACGCAGCTTCTGACCTACAGGAAGCAAAGAAAGCAGATGAAGCAAGTGATAAGCAAGATTCTGAAGTAACTGGCCCAGAGAAGACTGCTCCCAACAAAGGACCATCTATCAGAGTTCAGAAAAATCATCCCATAGACCAAATCATTGGCGATCCTAACCAAGGGATCACAACTAGAAGGAACTATGATGAGGTATCAAATTCTTGCTTTATATCTAAACTTGAACCAAAGAATGTTAAGGAAGCTCTAACTGATGAGTTCTGGATAAATGCTATGCAAGAAGAGTTAACTCAGTTCAAGAGAAGTAATGTGTGGAACCTAGTTCCTAGACCAGATAATGTGAATGTTATAGGTACCAAGTGGGTTTATAAAAACAAGTCTGATGAAAATGGTACTATCACTAGAAACAAAGCTAGACTGGTTGCACAAGGATATTCTCAAATTGAAGGTGTAGACTTTGATGAGACTTTTGCTCCTGTAGCTAGGTTGGAATCTATTAGATTGTTACTTGGAATTGCATGCATACTAAAATTCAAGTTGTATCAAATGGATGTCAAGAGTGCCTTTCTCAATGGGTACTTAAATGAAGAGGTTTATGTAGAACAGCCTAAAGGCTTCATTGATCCTAGTTTCCCAAACCATGTGTACAAATTGAAGAAAGCTCTATATGGACTGAAGCAAGCTCCTAGAGCTTGGTATGAGAGACTTGCTGAGTTTCTAATCAACCATGGCTATAGAAAGGGGGAAATGACAAGACCCTGTTTGTGAAAGATGAAAACGGACAGTTAATGATTGCTCAAATATATGTAGACGACATAGTCTTTGGAGGAATGTCTGACCAGATGATAGAGCATTTTGTTCAGCAAATGCAATCTGAATTTGAAATGAGTCTTGTAGGTGAGCTAAAGTTCTTTCTTGGTCTTCAAGTGAAACAGATGGAAGATACTATATTTATCTCTCAAAGTAAGTATGCTAAAAATATAGTCAAGAAATTTGGGATGGAAAATGCTGCTCATAAAAGAACCCCTGCTCCCACACATGTGAAATTATCAAAGGATGAGAAAGGTGTGGATGTTGACCAAAGCATGTATAGGAGTATGATAGGAAGTCTTCTATATCTTACAGCAAGTAGGCCAGATATCACATTTGCAGTTGGAGTGTGTGCCAGGTACCAAGCTGAACCAAAAATAAGTCATCTGACTCAGGTAAAGAGAATTCTGAAGTATGTGAATGGTACTAGTGATTATGGTATGTTGTATTCTCATGGGGAAAGCACTGTGTTGTTTGGATATTGTGATGCTGACTGGGCTGGAAGTGCAGATGATAGAAAGAGTACCTCTGGTGGATGCTTCTTCCTAGGCAACAACCTTATATCCTGGTTCAGTAAGAAGCAAAATTGCATTTCTTTGTCTACAGCTGAAGCTGAGTACATAGCAGCTGGTAGTAGTTGTTCTCAATTGTTGTGGATGAGACAGATGCTGAGTGAATACAATGTCAAGACAGATGCTATGACATTATATTGTGATAATCTGAGTGCAATTAATATCTCCAAGAATCCTATTCAACATAGCAGGACCAAACACATTGACATTAGACATCATTTTATAAGGGATCTTGTTGAAGACAAAATTGTTACTCTTGAACATGTTTCAACTGAAGAGCAATTAGCAGATATTTTTACCAAAGCCCTTGATGCTAATCAATTTGAAAAATTAAGACGGAAGTTGGGGATATGCTTAGTTGAAGAATTGTAGCAATTAATGTGCAAGGGGCGTGCAGCTATTACTTTTTCCCTCGTCAACCGCTTATTGCACGTCACTCAAGGAGGTTATTACACACTTGCCTTTTTCAAAACTCTTGCACGGTATCATCATTATCTCTGTCTTAACTTCTCTCAACCTCTCATTGCCTCTCTTACCGCGCACATCTTCATTCAAAAATCGTCCACTTCTCATACCTTCACTTTCAAAATCATCACCATGGCTGATTCGTCTTCTCATCCAACTACACAAGATCAAGCTGCTGAAGCCATCATCACTGATGCGCAACCCCTCACCACTATCCCTAGCGCTCCTACAAAGAAGCGTCGAACTAGGGCATCTGCACCACGAAGGAAGACACCTGCCAAATCTAGCAAAGCTGCCATCCTCCACCGCTGTGAACACCAGATCAAAATCAAAAGGTAAATCTTCTACCACTCCTGTTGCTCCAAGAGTAGGACTTAGTATGGATGATCTGTACCTTAAGGACAACCCTTTTGTATCGACTGTTGTTGAACCACATGCTGAACCTTCTGTCACTGAATCTGAAAATGTCGCTGTTGAGAGTACTGTAGCCATGCCCGAAACCCTAGGTTCTGATAATCCTAAGGTAAATGAAAAATTAGTTGGTGATTCTTCGAATTCACCTATGGAAAAAGATGTTACTACTGATTCTGGTGCAAAGAATGATGTTGATACAGGCCGTATCTGAGACATCTGCTGATTCCCCTGCCACAACAAAGAATGCTGTGACAGATGCTCCCGCATCTTTGTCACAAGCTCTGAGAGAGCCTGATGTGGTAGGTTCCTAATATGTCTGGTTCTGTGAGTGTCCCTGAGAGTGAGTCCTCAGAGTCTGAAGATGAAGGGACTGAGACTCAAGATGTTGTAGATGATCCTGAGACTGCTACTTTAGACTGTGCTGACACTATTGTTGTTGAGGAAGCTGTGCCTGAAGAAAGACCTCAGGAAGAAACTGGTACCATTGGTGTTGCTCGCAGGACAAGGAGCAAAGCTGACAAAACTGCTGCAAGTTGTCAGTGAAGGACAAAAGGATAGGAAGAAGAAAGCTGTTAAGGCTGGGAAGAGGCCTGTGTATGGTCCCCCCAAGGCTGGAAGCAGGAAGGTGGCTCAAAGTGGTCACAAGAAGAAGAGCTTAAAAAGAAAAGACCCTCCCTCCAGTGACTCTGAGTTTGAGGTTGCTGAGCCTGAAGCTGCCACATCTGGTGGGGCTTCCAGAAAAACAATGAAGGGTATGAAGATACCTCTGACTATTCCTTCTGCCCCTCTTGATAATGTTTCCTTTCATTTGGAAAATGGTTCCTCTAGGTGGAAGTTCATATACCACAGAAGACTGGGTCTTGAAAGAAATCTTAAAGAAGATGTGTTCAAGTGTCAAAAGCTGGTTGAATTGTTGGAGTTTGCTGGTCTGATGAAGACTGTGAGGAATCTGGGTCCATGCTATGATAAGCTGGTCAGGGAGTTTTTGGTGAATGTTTCTGATGAGTGTGATGACACAAGAAACCCTGAGTATAGGAAAGTTTTTGTTCGTGGTAAGTGTGTGAATTTTTCTCCCATGGTGGTGAATGCATACCTTGAGAGGTCTGCTGAGGAGACCCCTGAGCTTGAGGTCACTGAGGACACAATCTGCAAGACAATCACTGATAACAAGCTTAGACATTGGCCAAAGCATTTGTCTTCTGCTCAACTGTCTCCTTTGTATGCTGCTTTGAATAGGATCTGTGCTCAAAATTGGACTCCAACCACTCACTCAAATTCTGTTGCATCTGGGTTGGCCAAGTTTATTTATGCTGTGGGGACCAAGTCTCCCTTTGATTATGGAGCTTACATCTATTATCAAGTTTTGGAGCATGCTAAATCTTTTGCTATTAAGTTCCCAATTGCTTTTCCTACCCTCCTGTGTGGAATTATTCTTCAGCAACACCCTGATATTTTGATAAGCAGTGATGAGCCCTGCAAGAGGCCTGGTCCTATGGCTTTGGATTGCAGTCTGCTGTCTGAGACACATGATGCTGATGTAGCTGGTACTTCTGTCCGGACATCTGGTGTGCTCTCCAGAAAGCAAATGATTGCTGATCTTACTGAGACAAGTGTGGCCCTTGGAGCTAGGAAGGTGAAGATTGACAAGATCATTGCAGCTTTGAAGGCTGAAGCTGATGCTGAGGGTGAGCAGGATGAGGAAGAAGGAGGAGATAATACTGTTGCTTCTGCTGATGCTACTGCAGATGCCTCTGAAGATTCTGAGGATTTCTGATGTTCTTGTTTTGTTCTGAACCCTTTTGATGTACTCTTTGTATTTTTTTTGGTGACTGGGCTATGCCCTGAATTCTCATGCACCTTGTGTGCTTCTGGTCTGTAATATGCACTCTTTGTGGTTTCTATGCACTCTTTATGGCTCTATGCACTTTCTATGAGTATGCCCTATCTGTTGTTTGTCAGAATTTATGGCTAAAAAGGGGGAGTAGAATGAATTAGATTTATGCCCTATCTGTTGGTTGTATTATGTATGGTTACATGTGTTGAGGGGGAGTGTAGTACATGTGTTGAGGGGGAGTGTAGTATATGTTGAGGGGGAGTGCTGTTACATGCATGTGTTGAGGGGGAGCTCTCTTAAGTTTTTCTTGGTGAATGGAAATTTATTTTTTCCCTATCTATGTGATTCCACTATATGAGAGTTTATTTCTCTCTAGTTGTTCCTATGAGGCTAGACGTTTGTGTTATCTGGTGCATGCCTCTGATTCTACCTGCAAGCCATCTTTGTCTATTTCTCGCGTGGAAGTAATCTTATTATATGCTACGTTTTTTTCTTTCCTTGTTGTGTGCCTGTGTTGACGTGAAGGAATCTTATCTGTGTGTTTCCCAAAGTACTGGCTCTAGAGTGTTTTAGCCAAAATTTGCCAAAGGGGGAGATTGTAGGGTTTTTGTAGATTGGCTACATTTTGCAAAAACATCTACTAGCCAGATGCTGGGACAGATGTGGTAGCATATGGAACAGCATTACGTGGATTGTGTTTTCGCGCCAGCTAGCGCTTTATATTTGTATACGCAATCTTCCAAAGATTTGCTTGAAGATTTATTTTCCTCTAGCTTGCTGATCAAGGCGCGTGTATCTGATTGAAGATTTGTTTGAAGTTTTATTTGCCTTGCCATTTGTTCCACAAGATATTGTTCTATATTTGGAAGCTTTTTATTATTTCTAGAAGATCGTTTTCAGCTGGACCGGTCAATGTCCATGCTCTATTTTGAAGCCCAGACCCGTGGTATCTGAGTACTATATATTCATGAAGGCAAACCCTAGTAGGGTAACTAAAAACCGTGTGTGTTAGCAAAGCGTGTGTTTTAAGGTTTTTAGGGTTTTGTTTGTTAATTGTGAGCCTTGCTTGTATCTCCCTGATTCAAGCTAAGGACTGAGTTTGTTTTGAGTTGTAATTTGTAAGCTACTCCTAAGCTTTTAAGTACGGAGTGAGTATGTGTTTTTAGCGTGTGTTTCTCTTGGTTGTGTTTTAGGTTTTGTGTGTTTGTTAACAATACTGTGTGTGTTGTTCGTAGGAATTGAGACGGGGACTCATATCTAGGAGTTCCTAGGTAGAGTTGCCACTGGTAGGGTCTAGGTGCAAAGTCAAGTAGTGGGTCTGCGTTGGTCTTTTCACTAGAACTATAATAGTGGAATCATTCCTGGATTGGTATCCCCCAGAGTAGGAGAGTTGCTCCGAACTGGGTTAACAAACTCACTGTGTACTTTATATTTCCGCTGTGTTCCTTTTAATTTGTGCTTTGTTACGTTGTGCTTTTTAATTGTAGTTCTGAGTAGACACGCGCTCGGACAGTTGTGCCAACATTGTGCACAGCATATTTCAGTCAGGTTGCCAGAAATTTCAGAGATAATTAAGAAATATACCTGGATGTTCATGAGCATATTTATCCCAAATACTTTGTCCTCTTCCACCTTCATTTGCAGCACCTTCATACTACATTATCAACACAATAAATTATTCCCTACAAATTAACCTCCAATTCTTAAGCTTCAATAATATTACCCATATAGTACACACTCCATCCCCAAATCTTTGGTCTTAAGTATTAAATTTTGTTCGAAAGTTTTGATTGATTAAGCTTATATTTGCTATGTACCATTACAAAATTTAAAAACATACATTAAATGATTTTTTTACGAAAATAATTAAGCGTAAATGAATTTATATTTATCTCTAAATTTTGGTTTTTTAATATGTGAGTCAAGTTTTATAACATGCAAAATTTTACAAAACGCACCTGGTAAGAGGATGAGCCAGTACCAAAAATGAAACCTTTGGGAAAACTACTACGGTTTAGAGAAGTACGGTCAACAAGTGTTGTAGGAGTAACAGCTTCTGCCATTATTGGAACAGAGTAGCTAATAATAAAATTCAAGACACCAAAGTAGAGGAGATATTGATGGCCATTGAATGTCATGCCCCTATGAAGTTCTTATTCTGCTCAAATATAGTTACAAGTATTGTGTGAAGTGAATATATATGGAACTTGATTATTTTTCAAGATAAAAGGGATATATAGGAAAAACTAGGACTTGCAAATGAGAAGAGACAAGACAAGACATGAGAGACAAATTAAAATTGGAGTATGCTTGTCTTGTGCCCACTCCTTTGGAGCATGCTATGTTTTTAAAAGAGTAATTTTTTTTTTCGTTCCCAAGTAAAACTTAGATGGTAACATATTATAAGAACTTTGATATACTGGGGTGTAGGTTAAAATCCGCAATTCCTTACTCCTTAATAGAGTTGTCAAAATGGGCCAAGACCACCGGGCTGATCTATCGACCCTCTATTTTTGTGTGGGCCGGACCGTTAAAAATGCACA